>CAJQZJ010033130.1:7089148-7109595 GCA_907164525.1 Lophiomys imhausi
ACACACACACACACACACACACACACACACACACACACACACACACAACACACGCCTATTTAAAAGAATGGTTAAAAAAGTTAATCAAGTGGCTGAAACAATTAAAAGAATTGAAAACAGACTATTGAAAAAACACATTACTTTTAAAGTGTACTTGAAAAAATACATGTCATTCTCAGGAAGAAAACAACTAAAAGTCCATGAGAATAAATTCAATAAAGACGCACAGAAAACGTTCATGGAGAAAGATTTGAGTAATACTGAATTACAATAAACTAGCCTCATAAATCTAGTAATATGTCATATTAATCTATGGTAAAAGCATATCAGGAAAAAAAAATCTATAATTTTTAAACCAATAGTTACCTGAAAGTATGTTAATAGGGAATGAAACTAGTCCCCCAAACTAGGATTCCAGTGATGAATAGCCACCTGGAGAAATTGATGAAGTCATGTATAATATACTTTGCAGGGCTCTGTTTGAAACACCATACTGCCTATAAACTCAGCTATTACACAGAGAGTCCACTGGAATTAATAAAAACTATACAAAAACTAGTATATATGTTTTATCTACATATAAACACATATTTACTGCATGTCTATGGCATATGAATAATACAAAATCCGTAAACACATATACTCTATATGAAGTCAGTATGCACATTAACATAATAAATGTCTGAATGCATATTTGTCAACATAAAGCTAAATATATATCGTCACATCACAATATGTATTATATACATATACAGAAAACATACATACTTATAGTACTATGTGTTTGTGATTATTTCTTCTCTGCCCTAATATCTTTATTAACACACATATATGTGTATACACGTACATATATATGTACATACATATTTACACACATGCACAAACAATGTGCCTGTGTGTGGTCTATATTGTGTAATGTAATATGCAGAGGTGAACTCAAGACTTTAACAAACTCCAAAAATTCTAATTGCTTCAATGTGTTTGCCCTTTAAGCTAAATGCTATAATGAGTCACAATGTCAAAAAATTAAAATAAATTTCATGAAGCATGAAGTTACAGTGAGCTAAGATAGATTTATTGTGAAGTAAGGAGTTCTTCTTACAGTTTTAATGTAGCCTAGTTTTCCATGTCTGTGAAGGGTGCTCCAGCTCGTCACCACACAATCAGGATAGACACAGGCTACAATTCGTCCAGCCTGCTGAGTTCCCTACTCCCGTTTTCATTGGGCCTTTTCTATATCTAACAGCATTTCTACACACAAACACTTACCATTATGCTTCTTTCAGTGGCCTACAGAATTCGGTACAGAGGCATGCTGTGCCCCTGGCTGCACCAGTTGCCTGCATGTTTGTTGGGCTAACCGACAGGTGTGTCTATGTATGTTCTGTGCTGTCTGCACACTAGCAGAATTGCCTAGACATGCATTTCTCGGAATGCTTCTCCAACTAAGTGATCCTGGCTCTGATTCTCCCACAAAAGAAATCTAATTATAGACCAATGTGAAAGAAAGAATGGCTGATTGACTTAATAGCGAAGTGTTTTGATCTCTAGGGGAAAAACCAGAAATAGATCTTGACCTCATCCTGTGCACAGAATGTGTGGATTTTGACTGAATGTAAAAGAGAACAATATATTTCTGGGAGGAACTGGGGATGAAAAAACTCTTAATGATTTAGGGGCTAAGGAATAATTTGTGAAGCTCTCAAAAAAAAAAAAAAAAAAAAAGGCCATGAGGAGGAATGCTGGAAAAATTTACATTAAAATTAAAGATATTTTGTATGTCAATGTTTTTATGCCATGTATACAGATGCATAAAATATTTACATAATTGTACATTCAAATATTCACAAATAAATCTGAGTAAAATGCACGGATGTATTCTCTGTACTATCCTATTCCTTAATTAGGTAGATAGTTTATCTTGAGACAGAATCACAGTCTAGCCCAGGCTAGCCTAGAACTACATAGACCAGCCACTATGTAGCCATTATGCCTAGCTTCTATTTTTATTCTTAAAGCGTTCCTATCTTTGAGATAATTTCTAAATACAAATTGTATTTTAAAAGACAACATAAAGTCAAGTATGGCACACACACTTGGAATCCTAACACGTGGGAGGCTGAGACAAAAGGAATGTTCCATGTCCTAAGGACAGTCTAAATTTCACAGTGATACACTACCTTTCCCCATCGTCCACCCTCCCAAGAATGAGAAAAGCAAACAAACAGGTAATTCCTAGGAAGGAGAAAGAGAAGGATCACAAATGTCTGATAACACCAATTTCACAAACCATAAAGGAACACTCAAGAGATTTAAAAGAGAAGGCTTTTGTCTTCACTCTACTCATAGAAATTCCATAGTTAAGAAGAACAAATCACATTTTTTAAAAACCCATTCTTTGGTTGAAGGGCATCTGGGTTATTTCTAGTTTCTAGCTATTACAAATAAAGCTGCCGTGAACATAGCTGGGGAGATGTCCTTGTGGATTGGTGAGGAGTCTTTTGGATGTATGCCCAAGAGTGGTATGGCTGGGTCTTGAGACAGAGCTATTTCAAGTTTTCTAAGATATCACCAGACTGATTTCCTGTGGTACATTTACACAATGGAATACTACTTAGCCATCAGAAACAAGGAAATCATGCAAATTGCAACCAAATGGATGGAACTAAAAAAGCTCATCATGAGTGAGCTAACTCAGACTCAGAAAGATACACCTGGCATATATTTATTTATAACTTTAGCCATACAGTGCAGAATAACCATCCTACAATCAATAGCCCCAAAAGAACAGGAACATGGACTTGGTTACCTGTTAGTGGGACACTCCACCCTAGTGGAACTGCCATGTATGCCTCCTGTGAAAGAGGAAGCTCTTAGACCTCATGTGACTAACGAACTGAAGGGGCCTGATACATGGAGGCACCCCACACCAGAGGGATGGGATGGGTGGGAGAGGGGGTGGAGGGTGAGAGGGTGAGACTGGGAGGGGGTGGAGGGGGGGGGTGGTAATGGAGATGTAACTTGAAGTAATAAATAAATGTTAAAAAAAATTTTTAAAGAAGAACAAATCAATAGTGATGGGAATGTGGGAGTCACGTGCACTTCTGACTAAAGGAGAAACTGGTCCCAGTAAGTTGACAGTTCATAGTACAAGAATAATGAAAGTCATTATTGACAGCACAGTGGCCCAGATAGCAATCCAGAACAAGAGCAATGGTTTCAAAACAGAAATGCTGCATCTTTGGCTCTACTGGAATCAGTTTCAGGTGCTGCCTTCTCTGCCTTTTTCCTTAGCACCTGGTCTTGGGAGGGCACACACCCTACAGAGCTGGCTGAGGCACTGGATCTGCCAGTCAGGCAGACAGATCTGCATCAGATAACACCATGGAAGCCAGTGAGTCAGCATGCCAGTTGATTGTTTCCAAATATACAGACCTTTGTTTGCCAGGGCCAAGTTTTACACCCAGACTCTTTCAACATGCATGGTGGCAAAGGATCAAAATCGCTCCTGCTGTGACATTTGGCCAGAGTGATGAAAGGCAGAATTTGAATGTAGAAGCTTGATTAAAATAATAAATTTCATCATCACTGTGTTCTTTTGATATTCTGAGTACAGAGTGGAGAAGAGGAGAAGGTATTGTTCTTGCTGAAGTAGCTCTGATGACTCAGTCCTGAAAATGGTCTCCGACACCTTCCAGTTCCCCCTTTGTGACAGAAGTTCCTTTCTCCCTGGAACAGGCAAGGTACTACCACACTCTTGTTGCAACAGCCTTCAGACAGAAGACACCCTTGCCCTCTCTTTAAACAGTTAAATAATATTTGTAATTGAATATTGAAATCTTGTGCATATCCACTTCATTTCTATATATGCCTAAGCTTGCTTGCATGAATGGTTTTCAGGGACAATTGTATTAAAACAAACTTACAAAAAGTTTTATACCAGGATTGGGTGCTCATGTCTGCCAATCATTTCTTTCAATCACAAATTTTATTGAGTGTCAACAAGGTGACCCATCGTGACCCCAGTGCCGGATATAATAAGAGCTAGCATTTATTGAACATTTATTGTGTGTCACACATTGTTCTGACAGTTTTATGTGAGTTACTACATTTATTCACTCCAAGAACTCCAGGAGGTAAATGCTGTTATCCCATTTTACAGGCAAGGAAACAGTGGCAAAGGTGAGAACTAGTAAATGATAGATCTAAGGTTAAAACCCGAGGCATCAGCTTCAGAGGAAGGAGTTTTAAGTACTATTATAGGATTATGTGTTTTCTAAGCAACACTGGTATTTTTAAAGGAATTTTTAAAAAATACTCATTTATTACTTCAGGTTACATCTCCATCACAGTGTCTCTTTCCACCCCTCCCAGTCCTGCCCTCCCACCCTCTACCTGCTATCCCTTCCATCCCACTCCTCTGGAGTAGAGTGTCCCTACATAACAGTCCCTCGTCCCAGTTTAGCAGGCATATGAGGGCCAAGAGCCTCCTCATACACTTGGGACCTACAAGGCAGCACCACTAGGGCAAAGTGTCTCATTGACATGAAACAAAGTCTATGTTCCTGTTCTCTTTGGTGCATTGGTTGTAGTATAGTTATCCTGTACTATATGGCTAAAATTTGATTATAAGTGAATAGATGCCATGTGCATCCTTCTGAGTCGGGGTTAGCTCACTCAGAATGAGCTTCTCTAGTTCTATCCATTTGGCTGCAAGTTACATGATTTCCTTGTTTCTGATGACTGAGTAGTATTCCATTGTGTAGATGTACCACTGTTTTTTAAAAATTATTTGTTTTTTATTTCTTCAAGTTACATCTCAATCACAATCCCCTCCCTACTCCCCCCTCCAGTCCCACCCTTCCACCCTCCTACCCCTCAACCCCCCCTCCTCTTCCCCTTTTTTTTTTTTTTTTTTTTAGTTTAAGGTATTTATTTTTCCCCCCAACAGCTCTCCCTTTCAGTCCAACAAATGGTTCTTTCTCTTACAACTATAAACACAATACAAAACAACAGATATAAATAGGCCACAATTATGAGAGTTATATGGCTTAACATACATTCCCAATGTCCAGTCCATATGTATTTGGCACCTGACTTTAACATTCTACTATCTAACCATCTCCATGAGTTTAAAGTTCTATATCTAACTCAGCTTTCATACGAACTTGCCCCACAATTTTAAAAACATCTTCTTAGATCCAGAACACCCTCTTGATCCCTAAACAACTCAAAATTTAACTATGAGACTCTAGGTATCTATTCTTCAACCACCTCAGAGACCTGAGAGGGATAAATATATCTGATTACATAGGAAGTGCAGGGCCTGCAGCTTCTAAAACTAAGAAATGACATACCAGTGGCTGCCTGGACAGTTCCCATTTTCTCTCCATACATTACAGCATCAATCTTCAGCTGTTTGGCCCTGTTTCTCTGACAGACATTGATTGTAGAGCAGGAATTATGAAGAACTTACCTACCCTGTCTTGGCAGAGCTAGGCTGTCGACTTACCTGCTCGGTTAAGAGATATCGGGGTTGTTTCCAGTTTCTAGCTATTACAAATAAGGATGCTATGAACATAGATGATGAAATGTCCTTGTGGTTTGGTGAAGAATCATTTGGATGTATACCCAGAAGTGGTATGGCTGGGTCTTGAGGTAGAGCTACTCCAAATTTTCTAAGATATTGTCAGACTGACCTCCATAGTGGTTGTACAAGCTTGCACTCCCACCAGCAATGGAGGAGTGTTCCCCTTTCTCCACAACCTCACCAGCATGTGCTGTCATTTGAGATTTTGATCTTAGCCATTCTGACAGGTGTGAGATGGAATCTCAGAGTCATCTAGAGTTGAATTTCTCTGATGATTAAGGATGCTGAGCATTTCTTCAAGTGTCTCTCAGCCCTTAGGGATTCCTCCTTTGTGAATTCTCTGTTTAGCTCTGTTCCCCATTTTTTTGGATTAGATTATTTGGTTTCTTGGCATTTAATTTCTTGAGTTCTTTGTAAATTTTGGATATTAGCCCTCTGTCAGATGTGAGGTTGGTGAAGATCTTTTCCCAATCTGTAGATTGCCGTTTTGTTTGTATAAATGACAGTGTCCTTTGCCTTACAGAAGCTTTTCAGTTTCATGAGGTCCCATTTATTGATTTTTGGTCTTAGATCCTGTGCTGTTGGTTCAGGAAGTTGTCACCTGTGCCTATGAGTTTGAGGGTTTCTGCCAGTTTCTCATCTAATAGATTTAGTGTGTCAGGCCTTATGTTAAGGTCTTTGATCCACTTGGACTTAAGTTTTGTACAAGGTGATAAATATGAATCTAATTTCATTCTTTTACATATCGACATCCAGTTAGACCAGCACCAGCAACAATGGTATTTTATCTTAGCAAAAGTATGTATAATATGGTTTTTATTGACATATAAAAATTGTCCATCTTATATATACATATACATATATATATAATGTATATCAAGAGTAGTTAGACAACTTGACATGAGTATATAGTGTGTTGCAATCAAGCCAGGACTATTAGCCTTTCTAGTTACATGGGCATATTGTATTGTGATTGGATTGGATTGGATTCTAGGTCTTTATAAAGTACATAATAGACTATTAGCTGTAGTCACCTACTGTGCCTTAAGACATTAGAACATTCTTCCTGTGTAATTGTACCTCAGGATATGGCAGACTGTTAGCAGAGCAGCACAGTGCATAACCATCTTCAAACATGGGTGTTTGCTCAGAGACAGCTCACCAGCATTAAGCATTCTGCTTCTTATTATCACTGGTGGCTTGAGTATAAAAAAATGAAGCTGGAGATGAACGCTTCAACATCATCTCAGGGACTCAACAATAATGAGGAATAGTGTCCAAAATGACCTCAGGGTGGTAGAGTCAAGTATTCCAGGAAGCGGACGGACAGAAGATGAAAACATATGTGCATGGTATTGCTTTCTAGCATACTGTCAAATGTTCATTCTAGAACTCAGTATTAGTATTTCTGTCCTCCTATCCAGGGTTCCTGTCTCTCCTCTCAGTTCCTACAGGGAATAAAGGATGATTTTTCAGGGCTTCTTACCTCATCATGTCTTCACCTCATTAGCATAGTTTTCAAGGGTGAGAACTGAGCAGCTGTTCTTTCTGAGAACACTTTTGGCTTCAGTGGTGTTTTCAGACTCTGATCAATCCATCTTAAAAGGAAAATAGCAACATAAAGCCTAAAAGGATAAATTATTGCCAACAGCTTTCTTTTTATCAGCAATGCTGTCCACAGAAGACTGGGTCTGAGGCGTCTTCTGTAGAATCTCTCGTTATCACCATGATAGCATTTATAAAAAGGCAATTCACTGACTTGTTCTCTGAGTGTCTTCAAACTAAACTAGCACTTCCTAAAGGCACAGACAGCAGCAATATTTATTCATTTTAAAAGATTTCACTTTAATTTTAAATTAAGTGTACATGTGTTTGGAGTTGGTGATAGCATGTGTTTATCTCACTGAACCTATACTGCTGATTTCCACTCAGCAAAATCCAGTGAGAAACAGCCAACGGTGCGTATATGTGACCGTGCTCATTCACTTTTCCTCTTTACAAGTCTGCCGATTTCAGTTTGCCCATATATATGTTGAGAAAAGATAGAGTTTGGTTATGATGCTTCAATGTAAATTGATGCACATATATCACAGAGACACAATAAATAATAGCCAAGATTATGATTGTTGTTATTATTCACTTATATTTGGATAATTGCTTGCTAGGACACAGGAAGAAGGGTTCCAAATTAAGACTTAGACCAAATATTCATCCCAAACACACCCAGCCATGGGTATGCACGAGAATAATCATCTAGTGCTTCTTTTTTTTTTTTTTTTTTTTTTTTGGTTTTTCGAGACAGGGTTTCTCTGTGTATCCTTGGCTGTCCTGGACTCACTTTGTAGACCAGGCTGGCCTCGAACTCACAAAGATCCGCCTGCCTCTGCCTCCCAAGTGCTGGGATTAAAGGCGTGCGCCACCACCGCCTGGCTGTGCTTCATTTTTGTAGACAGCTTTTTAGCACTTGAAACCCTTTGGTCTGGGAGCAACTGCGTGACATCACTGTCACTTGTCCATACTGCTCCCCATGAGGACAAAGCCTGGGTAGGTTAGGGACTGACTCCTGATCTGGTGCACTGAGCTGGAACAAAGATTAAATATGGCCAAGCATGGGTTTCCTTTATTATTTTTAGTATCTCCATGTATTTATAGTGTGAAGTTTGTATGTAAATGTGTGCATGTGGGTGCAGGTGAAGACCAGAGGTACAGGTCAAGTGTTTCCCTCTATTGTTCTTCACCCTAGTTTTTGAGGCAAGTTATCTCACTAAATCCAAGGCACAGCAATTGGCTAGATTCATTGCTCAGTGAGCTGTGAAGCTCAACCTGCCTCCCTGTACTAGGGTTGCAGATACTTGCCAAAATGCCTTTTATGTATGTGATGGGATTAGAACTCAAGTCCTCATGCTTGCATGACAGACACTTTATTGACAGAGGCATTTCTCCAGTCCCTCAAGCACATGTCCTAAGCTTCAACATGAATGGGCATATGTATGTACGTGTGTGTATGTGTGTGTGTGTATATATATATATATTAAGTGTAGATATATAATATTTCAATTAGCATGCAAGAAATAGATAGATAATATTTCAATTAGCATGCAAGAAATAGACCAGTGGTAACAGTTATAGCTTTCCATACAAGAAAATACATTACTTATGCCAAAGGATGTGCTCTATTAATTTTCGGTTTCCAGTGCATACAGAAACTCAGTATGTATTTATTACATTGAACTGATTTTCTTTGAGATGAAATGCTGTATAGAAACATGAGTGGGGAAGGCACAGTCAAGCTCCTGGGATTTTTTTTTGTTTTTTTGTCTTGTCCTGGGGTGGCAGTGAGTTTGTGATAATCTGTGTGACTTTTTCTCAGCAAGGGAAATTGGACTTGACATTTTGTAAGAATGGCACAAAAGTTCTCACTAAGCTTTGGTTAATTGCATTATATATGATGTAGCAAGATAGGGAGAAAATGCAGAGGCACGAATTCATTTTCTATTTGAACAAGGAATACCCTTCTAAATATTAGTCTGAAAGTTGTTGGCTGATTCCTTTAGTGCTGGTAAATATGTCTACAACTAAAATGAAGGATTCCAGTTAGTCAAAAAGTCCCATATTGTGTCCTTTGATGAGGGATGTAATGTTTTGATATGTTAATTAATCTATAATGTTTCTCCTTTTACTTGCTTTTAACAAACAATGTCATCACTAAGTAGAAACATTACAGCATGTTCCATCATATGGTACTGTTCTTCTTTTCTGGTGATTATATTCTGAAAGTATTTTGAAGTAGGAGTTGTTACTTTTAATATGATGCTCCTGAATGACCTGAAAGTGATCTCACATACAGAATCTGTGGGTGTGTCTGTTTGGTGAATAAAGAAATCTAGATGGCACACAATGGCTCTTGGTTGACGAGTGCACACCCTTTGCTTTATTGCGCTTTCAGGAATGGGTCTGGGACTATACAGAGAGGAAGCTCATGAACATGAATTGCTGAACCTGACATTCAGGGTGGTACCAACTTTCTCCCACTGACTCCCATGCAGTCCATGGTGAAGCTGTGCAGTCTTTCAGCAACAGAAAGGCTGACATAGGACCTAAAAGAATGGCCTGGAATCTTTGGCTCCTCCATCTACCTGTGCTGTGGATTCACATGTAAGGTTCTGGCTGTGTGCCTGCTCCTCATCTTTTAAATGAGCTGGAAATAAAGCATGCCTTGGCCTTTGAAATCCTTAATGACATTTTCTGCTCCACCTTCTGCAGATACTTTTTATCTTTTCCATAAGTAAATGACACCAGAAGATCCATGAGAACCCACTGTTACTTGGAAGTCTCTGATAACAAAGGCTTCTTCCAAGTTTTTACTACTTCTTCCAAAGTGTCTGAAACTAATCACAGCTGTGACACTGCAATTTAATTATTAATTATTGTATAGTTATTAGTAAGTATAAACTGAAAGATTTAAGCGGTGGAGCAGCCAGCAGCTTGGCAGAGGAGCGGGTGGCCTGGCCTGCGTGCCTTAACGGGTTGCCTGATTTTTCCTGGGGAAAGAGCCCCAGGACCAAAGGTGGCCTACACCACTGGTAACCTAAACTCTATTAATTAATATAAGTTTTTATATTAGGCCGGTAGAATTATCAGCCTTGGTGAGAGATTCACCTGGGTTTGAGGGGAATCCCATTGTCTGGGAGTCTGAGGGCCCAGGACTGCTTGGATGAGGGCCTATAAGCTGCCACAGTTCTTTCCCCCAAAATTAAATACATCAAGAACTTTTAATGTTTTAACACTTAGCCCTTAGCTGGGCAGACTCTCAATTAGCTACTCTAAGTTAACCCGGATCACCTAATCCCAAACCACCATGTGCCTGTGATTACCTTTCAGCATTCTCAAAAATGTCTCTCTACTTCTGTGTATTCTGGCAGGAAGTGGGGCTTAGAATCCATTCTTACAGCTTGAGAAGGCCTGGCTAGCTCAGTCAATACAGCATGAGACTCTTAATCTCAGCGTTGTGGGTTCGAGCCCCACATTAGGTGCCATTAGTTAAAAAAAAATTAACTAAATTATGTTGGGAGCCATTTGTAGAAATAATTAATTAAATTATTTACTAGTACTTATATTGTCATTAATTGGTTCGGTGGCTGTTAATCCTTAACCAGACATTATAAATGAGTACACACAGACACCACATGGATTTTAACAAGACTTGGCCTGAATTGTGCAATTCTAGCCCATCTAAGCTAGCTCACAATTCAATTACCCAAATATGACCACATATATATATATATATATATATATATATATATATATATATATATCCTCTTGGACTGTCATTCTCCACACTATGCCAATGTTCCTGGCCATGTGGAAAGAGGTTCTTTTTTCTAACCCATGTTGTATGTCCTCCTTCTTCCTGCTCCTGGCTGGAATGAACTAATCCTCTGTGTAAAGTGCAGGGTTTCAGTTTAATCTCAGGAAGTCCCGTCTTCCTATAGTCTTTCTGCTCAGCTAATTGGCCATCAGCGACTTTTATTAACAAATCAAGAGAATGCCTTGATCTCAGCATTGAAATCAGCCTATCAGAAGCAATGATATTAGACCTTCTCCAACACAGCTGTGTTGTCGCTTTCAGATGTCTGAAAATTTGGAAATTTTTTGAGTAAAAATTGCTTTACTTCATTAACCAGAATTCTATGTCACTCTACTTATGAAAGTGTTTGTTAGTGAGCAATAAAGGTGCTATGCTTACTTCCTTTAAAAATTAAAATAACATTAAAAAGAAAAGAAAAAGAAAATTCGGCATGGTTGTACAATAATGGCAAGGATTCCAAGGGCAGAGTTGGGAAGTACTTTTAATTGAGCCCTCCAATAAATGAAGGATTATGTGGTTTCACTAACAGTCTGTGTAATGAAACATGACCAGAAAATCAGACTTTTAAAGGTAACGTTCTTGATCAGGAATTGAGCATAGAATGGGGACATAAAGTTCCAATCAAAGTGAACCACTTGCACACATAGAATGGCCTAATTCTACCTCTAACTCTAACCTAATCTTAAGACATGCTGAGGGTACAGAGAAGCACCTCAGACACCCAGAGGAGCATAGCAAAGGGCAGCCAGTCATGGAAAGGCTCTGGCTAACCAACTTCTGGTTAATGATAAAGTCAGAAGAATCCACGAAGTTCATGTCTTCTGTGATTTTTCATTTCCCAGAATGAAGCATCGGCTGGTGACTTAAAGGTCCATTAATGATCACTGAAGGTAAAACCTCCGGGGTGACAGCTCCAGACTTTTTCTTGAGAAATTATTTATATCCTTTGGGATCAGCTTATAGAACTTTTGATAAAATTATTAAAATTCTACTTAGATATATAATGTTTTAATGCAAATTTTTAACCATAAAACCAAATGCTCCATTCAGTTAAATTAATAGAATTACAAAAAGATGTAATGATAGCAATTAAGTCTTGAAAATGCAAATTTTATAGTCAAGGACAATTACCTCATTTATAGTATATTGGAATGGTGCCAGACGAAGGTAATTTAGGGCCCCAGTTCAGTTACAACATGATAGATATCACCATTTCATTAGTACAACAAAGATGGGCAAGAAGTTAGACAACACATAGAAAAGGACTGGAGTGTATTTGACCTTTCTAGAGTAACTAGAACAGAATTTATTCACTAATTTATCAAGCAGTTAATGAGTACCAATTATCTAAAATATTAGTGGTGTATGTTCTTCTGCCTTAGCAGGAAAAAAAAATAAAATAAAAGAGGACTTTATTTTCATAATCTGCAAAGCTCTGGTTTGTAGAGATCAGATTGGCTGTAAGTCAGGCTGGGTATTGGGTGCCTGAGAGTACATTTATACAAGATACAGATGACCTATTGATTTTTTTTTTTTTTTTGAGTAATACCAAGACTCCCTGCAAAAGAACAATGAGTTTTCATTAATGATCATCTCTCTGTCTTTGGAATATGGTTAAAGAATTGTTGATTTAAACAAATCATCCACTTGTGGATACTGTGATTACAACAGTGATTACGTTCGTAGCTGTAATATTTTACTCTGCGCTAAGTAATACTCCATATTTGAAAGGTATTGCCTGCCTACCATTCATTGGCAAAGCATTCAGAAGTTTTACCCTTCCCAACTAACCCTATATGAAAGCTTCTTTAAAATCACAGAGAAATTTAGCACTCAGTAGAGATTTTGCAAACACTTGTGTTTGTTCTCTTAACGCAATCTGTTCTGGGTTTATTCATTTAAAACATTGACATTGTTCACCATCTCTCCTTTTCCCCTCTAGAGGGCACTACATCACATGCCTGCCAATGAACAAGCATCAAAACTAAGGACTAGTTGGTGCTATTAAAATCTTCCCTTAGCAACTTGATTACTGGGTAGTTTAGAGAATATCTGTGATAGACTGTCATAGTAGCTAACAAAGTGACATGTTTGCATGACTAGGAGTTTGTTTTACTTAACTATCCTAGACTGTTTTAGACGGTTGGTATCAAGAGGCCAGAGCTTCACATTTTAATTTTAAGTATCTCTAGGTATGATACCATTAGGAAGCGTTACCTTTAATTTTGTATCAATATACAAAGATCTATTCAATTGTGGTTAAATATACCCTTAATTATGTATCAATATACAAAGATCAATGCCTATGTAGCCCAATACAATCTTAATATTACGTCCATATACAAGGGTCAATACCATTGTGGCCAACTATAATCTTAATTTTGTATCAATATACAAATATCAATACCGATGTAATCCAATACAATCTTATTTTTGCACAATAAACAATGGTCAATACCACTTTAGCCAAATAAACTACTAATTTTGTATCAATATACAAAGGTATAAGGGCATATTCAATAATCTGCCCCCTTCTTCTTGGACCTTCCTGTGCTATGTCTATATCTCATTTTTCTCAAGCCTATGCAGTCCTACATAGGAGAGGAAGAAGGATACAGAAAAGGAAAAGTAGGAAGTCCCTGGGGCTAACCTCCAAAACCCATTAAACAGGACCATTTATCAGCTTGTAATCTCTTCCCCTAAATATCAGAGTTTTCAGTTATCCTTCAAATAACCAAAAAGAAGGGTGGAGAAACACCTTCCCCACCCTCTGGGCATGGGACGTTGCTCTCTTAAAGTGACTTCCTGCTGATTTGGGTCATAGTAGACCTGTTTGGGGCCTGAACCCAAATGGAAAAAATGGTTAAAAATGTTAGTACACTCCTTTTATGTTCAGTCCTTCTGTTCTCAGCTGTTTAGATGACCTAAGGAGTTTGTAGGCAGAAGCTGATCTTGCAGGCTTCACTGAGGTTCCTGCCGGGGCATTGTGTAGAGCTGAACGGTCCCAGCGACATTGGATTGCTGTGGTTGCAGGCCCCCGATGGAGACAGCTATTGAGGAAGTCTGCCAGGCAGAATCAACTGGGTCACTTCTCCTCCTTGGTGCCTGATTCTGCTCTCTGCTGAGGTTTCCGCTGTCCAGCCGTCCCCGGGCTCCTCTAATGGACGCTTCGATTCTTCTGGAAAGATAAGAACAGAGCCCTGCCCCAATCCCAACCCTGGGACCATTACCCTCTTTTTTTTTGGGGGGGGGGGGCTAGGTAATACTTCTCCTGAAGCAAATTTGGCCTTCTGACAACATACAAATCGTTATCTTTCAATCCGGGTTAAAGAAGAAGCAACATTTGCTTATCTAAATACAAGAGATGGATAGGGCATCTTCAAAAACCCCAAGAGATCTGCAGAATATGGCATTCAAAGATGTTATCTTAAATTAAGATTTTCTTTTTTTTTTTGATATCGAGACATATCAGCTCCTGACAGCACCCCCTATTCTACTCCAAGTAGAAGATAAGCATCGAAGAATCTCCACTGTAAGATGGTTGAATTAGTGGCATGCCTATCTCTTGGCATGAAAAAACCCCTTGCACCAACTGCAGACAGACTGCTGTCCAAAAAGGACAAAACTTGGTAGCAGGGAAGTCGACAGGCTAACTCTGCCAAGACAGGGTAGGTAAATCCTTCATAATCCCTGCTCTACAACAAATGTCTGTCAGAGAAACAGGACCCAAAGGCTGAAGATTGATGTAGGAATGTATGGAGAGAAAATGGGAACTGTCCAGGCAGTCATTGGTTTGTCATTTCTTAGTTTCGGAAGCTGCAGGCCCTGCACTTCCTATATAAGCAGATATATTTATCCCTCTCAGGTCTCTGAGGTGGTTGAAGAATAGACAGCTAGAGTCTCATAGTTAAATTTTGAGTTGTTTAGGAATCAAGAGGGTGTTATAGATCTAAGAAGATACTCTTAAAAGTGTGTTGCAATTTAGTATGAATGTTGAGTCAAATATAGACCTTTAAACTCATGGAGATGGTTGGATAGTAGAATGTTAAAGTCAGGGGCCAAATATGTATAAACTGGACATTGGGAAGGTATACTGGGCCATTTAACTCTCATAAATGTGGCATATTTATATCTGTTGTTTGTATAATATTTACTGTTATAAGAGAAGGAACCATCTGTTGGACTGAAAGGGGAAACTTCTGGGAGGAAGAGGGTGGAAGGGCGGGATAGGAAGGGGGAATAGGGAGGGGTTTGTGACTGAGATGTAACTTGAAGAAAAAAAATAATAAAGTATTTAAATAAAAAAAATCTTCCCTTAGGTCATTAGGGAGAAAAGCAAGTCCTGTGTGATAAAGCCAGTTACTACAAGGAGAGGGCATGTAGTTCTCTGCTGGGTTTTCCCTGGCCTAAGGAGAGCAGAGCACTCTGGTGGCCTAGGAAGCTCTCTGACCTACTACGAACAGGAACCTTGCTCTTCCTAGAAATGTCCCTTAGAACCGCTGTGTGTCCCCTTCTCTTCATCTTCAATATGGGCACAATAATGATTTGGGGAGTGTGCATGGTAGTGAGATTAAAATACCTTCTATCCATAGGAAGAAGTTAGAACAAAGAATGCCTACAGCAGATTTTCAAGGAATAGCCATCGCTGCTATTATTTTATTCCAATTATTTCATCATATAATCCCAAGGAAAGCTTCTTGGATCCATAGAATCTCTTTGTTAATGCCAATGATTTAAATAAGCAAGGCTTTAGTGAACTCTCTTGGAAGCATGTGGTTCCCTCTTAAGAACAGAGCTTGACTCAATACACTTTCAAAGAAGCCAATGTCTTCCATGTCACAGATGTCAGCGTTGAAAGTGTCTTTCTTTCCAAGTCTGTGGCAGGACTTTGCAGCTTGCTTCCTTGATCATTCTTAGGAAATAATGCCCTTATTTCACACATCTAGAGGTGATTCTTGTGAAAGGCTATAGAAACATAACACACACACACACACACACACACACACACACACACACACACCCCACACTACACCACCCCACATACAAATAGAGTAGAGACATACAGACCTACAGTGTATACAGAAAGGTTTGTACTAGTTGGGATATGAAGGTCCAGATGTTAAAGGTTTGACCTAACCTGCGGTACTACAGAAGTTGATGGGACATTAGTCACTAGGGATATGCCTTTGAAGGAAACATTGGCATCTAGGTCTCTCTCTATGGGCTCTTCTTCCTCATTAGCATGATGTCACTCCTAGCCTTTGCACATTTCCCTGTTTCAGGCACAGAATCAGTCCAGACATCTAACATCCCAGTGTGGACTGAGACCTGAGCACCCAGGAGACTGATTGAACCTCTCCTTCCTTTGATTTTCTCAGACATGTTTCCCAACTGACAGAAATTTGAGTTGCACAGTACTATATATTGAGAGTGCTTAAGGATTTTGCCCTTGGAAATTTCAAAATGATCTGAAATTCAAAATTTGTTTGTAGTACTAGTGGTCATGTCTTTGTATAACCAATCGGTCCTTCATTTAGCTAGTAGCATGAGAATTTTCCCAAGATTATCCACCTTGTTGATGGTGGGAGTGATACTCAGTCTTTCTCTTCATATGTATGTAAAGAGAGATTGATAATAAACATTTATCTACAATATTTCAAAGGAGCCACTTTAGTAATATTCTGAAATGCATGTTCTAACTTTAAATTATCAAACCATCATTACTGAAGAGACACTGTAGAAAACCATCTGTATATTTGGTTAGAGAGTCCTACAAAGAAATATTTGATAAACAAAAATGTCTAGAAAGATGTCCCTAGCAGCTTACCATATATGATAGTGTATTGGTGAGATTTCTATCTCTGTGACAAACACCTAGTTACATATTTATTTGAACTTACTTATTTGATATATTCATCTGAACAGCAGTAGAAATTTATCAGTGTGTCAACTGATTGATAGCCTACACAATCACCTCTAATAGATGCCACTGTTCTGTGGATGCCCAGTCAGGCTGAAATCCACAGCCAACCCTCTGCTTGTGTTCTACTTCTAAAATGGTCAGACACTCAAGCACCTTGTAAGAATGCTCAGTCTGTTTGAATGGAAGTTCATAGCTGCTTTGTTCATTACCAATGAACAAATAGGCTCATTTGTTCATTACTAATGAACTATATAGCATGCTATATAGTTCAAGGAGGCACCCTAATGATCAAATCAGCTGTATGTGAGTATAGTGTCTCAGTGTATTCCAGGGCGTCCAACTATGGATGGCCTGGCCTGTGCCATCTGTATAGCTGCATTTCTAATGTACATGAGGTGACAGTTGATTTATCTATTTTTCCTCTTAGAAATTGTGAGCTGACATGAGGTAACAATCTTATTCTTCTAGTTCGATGATACAGTTGGAAGGTAAGGCTTCATTTCTTATTCAAAAAACACAATAATCAGATATTCTAACTTAAAAAGGCTTCCTATGCAAAGCTATCTAATTTCTCCAGAAAAAAAAAAAAACAACAACAGAAACAAAAGAAATTAAAAGGGTTGTCTGATACACTCACTGCTTTGTCTTTCATGTAAAGTTCCCATCTGTGATCATAATGGGATATTGATTAGTTTGGCTACCATACAAAACTGAATTGCATTTCTTGGTGGAGCACTAAAGGTCACAGCTTGATTACTCAATAAGTTTTCAAGTACAAGAAATGCTATTTAAAAGTGTGCTTGAATGGTGGGGCTGCAGCATCAGAGGGAAATGATAGCATCTAAACAGAGGCTCTAAATCATCACACTGTCTTTCGTTTATATTTAAAATCCTGTAATGTTTTACAATGCTAGGATGAAAACCATGAAATTAAATTGTAAATATGATATTTACCCTCCATGTGATATTTGATTTAGGAGACACATGATTCACTTGGTTTTTTTAGGCATTAGCAGAGTTTGTCACTGGGATAATCTCAAACTTATTAGCGTATGTATGATGTGTGATCATTCATGTAAGGGGTTTTGCTTTACATTATAGAAAATACATAAGCATTGAAAATCTATAATGAGGATAATGCTTAATTATAATTCTGTGGTTATGGTTAAATTCTGTTCTTTGCTTTTTTTTGCTCATAAAAGTGATCTAAATTTTTGTTACAGTAAGTGGGTGATAGAGTAACTGAAGGTGAAGAAGAAATAACTATAATGTATATGTGTATGAGAGAGAGAGAAGATGAAGATGAAACCCATTACTTTGTATTATAACTAAAAAATAATTTTAAAAGCAAACATAAATAATTGGTGAGTTGAGGGTCTTTTTTGTTTGATTTTGTTCTTGATATTCCAACATCTCTAATTGTGGTGGTATATAGTCATTCAGGTTCCTTCAGCTTTGTGACACTATTATTTCATGTAATTCTCTTGCTGAACAGAGCAGAAAAATTAAATGCAAGTCTCAATTCATGCAGTCAATTTTTCTTTAATGAAAGTTTTCATCTTTGATCATTTTATTATTTATACTAACCAAAAATTCTACTTTGGTCATTTACAAGAAAACATCTACAACACCTATGACATAGCATTTTTCTTACTGTAACTCTTGGTGTTAGTCTCAAGAAAAGGCACAATTTCTAAGATATATCAGGGAAGATGCAACATACTCCTCTTCATATTCACACTGTGCACAGTGTGGAAGGGTCCAACTTGTGTAGGATTGGAAACACACAAGGAAAGAACTGACAGAGTGCACAGAGTGTGTGTGATTCCACATTTGACAGAGTACACAGAGAGAGTGTGGTTCCACACCTGACAGAGTGCATGGAGTGTATGCTTACACACCTGGTGGAGTGCACAGAGAGTGTGTGCTTCCACACCTGATGGAGTAAAGAGGATGGGAGTAATGTTTGTGGTATGGAAAAACTGCAGTTAGGAGTTAAAACTTAGCCATGAACCAATCAAGTGTAAATTGAAGGCATATACCACAGAGATGTGCCCAGATGGAAAGAACATGCCAAAAAGAAGGTAAGCTATAAAGAGTGAAAGGGCTTCTATAAATGGTAAAACTTAATCCGTGTGGAGCAGGAAGCCAGTCACAGGCACAATAACACAGAGGAGGATAGCTAAGACATTCTGAAAAGGTAGCATGTTATTTAAGGACAAGCTATTGGCAGGAATAAGGGAGAGTTGATGTTATCTCCAACAGTGTTATTTTGTAAGGATCATAAAATACAGATGTAAGTGGACTAAGAATAAATATGAAGGCATATCCATTAGCAAGCTACTGCATAGTTTTAAGAAAGAGTATAAAATCCTTAACTAGATCTTATGTGGTCTTCTGATAGAAAGGGAAATAATTGTAAAGACTGCAAAATACACTCGTCAATTCACAGTGTTGATTGATAACATTAAGAACTATGAAGATATAAGAGTCAAGATTCCCCCTCAAGATTTTACATTTGCTTGACCCTGTAAGACACATCAGCTACAACAGGAAGCACATGGAAGTTATCCCATTTTGATTTTTATAACTTTAATATACATTGGTGCTCTTTAAGGAGCTATATCAGGAAGACATCTGGGTGTGAAGATATGTAGCTCAAAGAGTGATTCTGTTTGATGGTCTGCATAAGATTTTGTCTGCATAGAAGTAATAGCCAAATCTAGGAGTTCATCCTGGCTGAAGGTGGGATAGAAATGTACTGGGCTGTGGAAATGCCTAGTTTGTACACGGCATGAAACAGAGCACATGCAGGAACAATGGAAAGAATGACATGATGTCGACTGCTCACTGTGAGGTCAAGGGCTTCCTGAGAAGGCTTAACCAACAGAATGGGATGGCCGTGCAGATCCAGTGAGATGTTGCTTGCACAGTCTGAGATCTCTGACCTCACCGACTCACAAACGGTAGCGACCGAAACGAGCACTGCTTTGTTCACTGAGGGACAGAATGTAAAGGGCAAAGGACCTTGAGTATTGCACTCCTCTTCTTTTGTCCTTGTTTGAAAGTTTAAATTAAAAAAGAAGGTGGGGGAAAGAGCAGTGCTAGAGAGGAGCACAAGGCATTTGGGCTGCTGGTTTGCTCTCTTAGCATGAGGCATGTTCCAGCCTGAACATACGTGTTAAAAAGCGAGACAGCTAAGCAAAGGGTTTGAAGATAACTTCCCTAAGATAAAAAACTCAAGATAAGTAACTCAACTCAGTATTATAGAGAAGAGTTGCCTCTCTGTGCTTGCTGGAAGAGCTAGAGCTGTTATTTATAGATGAAGTAAAACACACCTGTTCTTCTAAAATTGGCATTTAGCCAGCTTTGGCACTTTGGTATAAAATAAAGAGGACAGGAGTACAGAAGGTAACACTGGGCTTGAAGAGAAAGGAAACTGCACCTTTTTAAATTGCTAAGCTCCACCTTCAATATTTACTTATTGCCAGAAGGTTAGTATAGCATAAGAAGGTTGAGGTGTGTGTGTGTGTGTGTGTGTGTGTGTGTGTGTGTGTGTGTGTGTG
>CAJQZJ010033130.1:7112725-7134887 GCA_907164525.1 Lophiomys imhausi
TGTGTGTGTGTGTGTGTGTGTGTGTGTGTGTGTGTGTGTGTGTGTGTTTTGTCTAGTATTTACTTTATTGTCTCCAATACTCTGATCCTGGTGGTTTACTTCTAAGGAACTGAAGCTTCAATAGTGGATTGCTCCAAAGCTTAACCATGTGCCAAAAGCCAACAGTTCATGTACAATGATGAAAACAAGGAAAGATAAGCAGAGAGCTCAACTGCAGTTGATGGGTTTCTTACCATTTTCACTAATAACATCTGACTACAAAGAGAGATTAGCACTGGGCCTTTAACCATGAACTTGAGACCTTTTTCCAAAGGAAGTATTAACATAGGAGTTTCATGAACTTCAAGGGTCAAAAGTCCTGTACGAGAATCACTGTGAAGACTGGAATAAATCTTCCAAATACACCATCCAATGATGTCCATCTCCAGATAAAGACTATAGCCATACTCCAGAGAGCAGAGCCTCTTTTCAGACAGTCTGTGTGCATCACAGTTAGCATACTTCACATTTGTGGCTTTTTATTTAATATTCTGAATGATTTTTGAGCAAGGCAAGCTTAGTTCATCCCATATCCTCACTTAACAGTATTCAACTTCCTGAGATTAGGAACTCTATCCAACAATATTTAGAAGAGTTATCTGAACTTGATGTAACCACTTCATCTCTTGTCTTTGTCTCTTCCCAAATTGGCATTACAACAAGTTTCAGAATGCAGAAAAGGAGTCCTTTATATGCCTTTTGACTAATGTTTTAAATTATGCAAGTAATTCAGGAATTTATTTTCATAATAGCTTTCAACTTAGAAATAGTCCCTATTACATGCTGGTTAGTTTTTGTCAATTCAGCACAAGATTGCCATCTGGGCAAGTCTATGGAGCATTTTTGATTAATGATTGATGTGTAAGGTCCCAGCCCACTGTGGACAGGGCTACTCCTGGGCAGATGATTCTGCGTTGTATAAGAAAGGGAGCTGAGCAAGCCACAGAGAGCAAGCCAGTAAGCAGTGCTCTTCTATGTTCTCTGCTTTAGTTCCTGCCTTCAGGTTCCTGAGATGAGCTCCTGCCCTAGATTCCCTTGAGGGTGCACTGTGTTTATGACAAATAAGTCCCTTCCTACCCAATTTTCCTTGGTCATGCTATTTATCCCGGCAACAGGAAAGCAAACTAGACAATATTAGTTCACACATCCAGGTTTTATCATTAGAATGTTATAATGATTCTCTCTATATGTTACAATTTTCCTGTGATTTTCCCCCCTACTTTTGGTTGGTATATAACTAACTCTCCACTTAAAAAGCTTTTGAGTTGAAGAATTTAGTAGTTCACCAGAATTTCTTCTAAAGTAGTTGTATATATTTCAAGTCATTTATATAAATGAGATAGTCCCATATAATGATATATACTTTTTTTTATCTTAACGGAGATGGAGCCCAGGGCCTTGCACAGCTGAGCAAGCACTCTGTCACTGAGCTCCACCTTCATTCTTCTTTATTAACAAACACATACACATACTCTCTCTCTCTCTCTCTCTCTCTCTCTCTCTCTCTCTCTCTTTCTCCCTCTCTCAGACACACACACACTTTTAAACTTAATATTATTTTACTAATTCTTTAATAATCTCATACATGTATACAACATATTTTGATTATATTCACCTCCTACTTGTCTCCCTAATTTCTCTTGGATTCACCCTCTCACTTTGATATGTTCAGGTGAATTTTCGTGAACTTGTCCGGGTTACCTTTGAATACACTGTAACTCAAGCTGTCTGCTTTAACCTCCTTAGCAACTGAGATTGCAGGCATGCTTGAATATTTTTTATTTCACACACGCATGTGAATTACAATTTGCCTTAAAAATAATGTAGGTGCCTGCGAAGACTCCACACTCTGTGAGAAGAGAGTATCCAGCAAATGCCTTGCATTTAGGGTGCTCTATTTTCCTTGCAACTACCATCAACTTGTAGTCAGATCTCTTTCCTAAACTGACTCTACATATGGACCTTGCTGTTGGAATGTGAAGTCATTTTACTCCCATCTGAGTAAATAAATTCATTTGACAAATTAGTTGATGAGAAAAAACTTCTTGGCATAATTACACTATAATGTAAATAGTATCAGTTTTTATTGTTATAATGTTACTTCACTTTGGGAAAATATTGTTCTCTTTAGCTTCATTTTTTTTTTCAAAATGTCCTTGATGGAGGTATCATCTTTTATTTTTGTTGGAGAATTACCATACTACTTAATAAAGAGTATTTATGAAACTATCTTTTCAATTGGACCATGAACTCATTGGAAATTGAGGTTGCATTTTTTCCCCTTGTTATTGCTGCTTCTTGAATAAATTGAAAGGAAACAGAAACAGTTCCTTTCTTCAGTGTTAGAACTCCAGATCAGGAAATTCTAAAAAGTTTGCATAATGGGTACATCTACACGCAGAGGTAGAGCTATCTCCTGAGAATGCTAAAAGCTGAGAACAGACCAAGCTGTGCAATAAACAGAAAGAACAGAGATGCTGAACCAGACTATATCAACACTGTTCAAGGATAAATTAAGTAAATAAATCCAGAGAGGTAAAGCATGTTTGTCCACTGCAAAGAGCTCATGTGAACCAATAACAAGAAGCCCCAAATCAAGCAACTCTGACAACAAGAAAATGGTGGCATGCAGAGGTCGGGCTGAAGGAGCCAAGAAAGCTGAGTGCCAACAGTTGGGGTGCTGACTGTATATTTGGAGAAAGCTGTTGGTGCAGATTGTATGAAAAGTATCAAAAGTATGTAACTGCACATGCACACACACACATGCATGACACATGCATACACACACACACACAGGTAAATGTCAACATGGAAGAAACTATGATTCCCAGGACATGGTAAAATAAGTCATAATTTAAGTGACCTTAGTTGTGATTCTTTGTTACGATTACAAGAAGTGTCCACCATATTGATAATGATGTCCAAATTGCTTCTTCAGGAAGGATAGCCTATGTTCTGTGAGCTCAGCTTGGCTGATGTCCTAAAGACTTGCTGGGGAAAGTACTGGGAATTCCTTGAATAATGAATGGGAGAATTTTCAGAAAAAATATAAAAAGGGATGTAGCCTATACATAGCAGCACAGTGGACAGAGAAGGGGAAACAGGCCAAAGATCTCACCTAAGGAAATGAAGCCTGCAGGGAATAGGCTGTACTGTATAAAGCTAAACACCGAATATTCATATTAAACCAAGGAAACACAGTATCACAGACTGCTGACTACAGATGTTTGTGATTAGTAGCCTCCATTCTCATTTTCTGGATTCTTTTCTACTCTAAAACATGCATTGTTTTCATTCTTGTCACCATGTTACCATCACAGAACTTACTCTGATTGGCTTACTCAGCTCCATGGATAGGTGTTCCTTCTAGATCTTATATCTTCTGGGCCTTTTGCACAGTGTGGGCATTTGATGTTTCTTAACTAGGTAATGGGATTACCGTGGTTTGAAACGGCCCCTCTGGGACAACTTGCAGGCCGTTTCCTGTTTCCTGTCAGCATAGTTTAACCTATGCATTGATGAGAAGGGTTGAAGCAGGTTTGGATATTTAGAAGCAAACCTCGTTTTCTTGCATCAAAGTGATTACTATCACAATGGAAAATGCAGAACAGGCTGTTCTGTTTTACCCCAGAAACCTGCTGCAGAGCTTCCTTTTGTCAATGGCTTCTATCATTTTCAAGTGACCTCTGTACATACATAGTTTTTTAAGTCTGTTAAAGCAGTGTGCCTTTATGATGAAAACTTTGGATTAGACCTCCTCTTGTTCGCTGGGCTTTGCTTTTCCTCTTCTTGCAGTGCCTTAACAAGAGGGGAATTATCCTCAATTAATGACGGCCAATCACTACAGTGGGGAATATACACTTAGAGAATTATGACAAGTCGCCACATACCGTGTGATCTGATCAGAGTATACAAATTACACCAGAAGCACACAATAGTTATGCTTGGTTGGAGCAATTAAATGTTTTCTTAAAAAAAAAAAAAAAAGAAAGAAAAAACCTCCAGTGAGAATATTTTAGAAAATGGCTTTTTAATCATCTGTAGAACTGCAGAAATTACTGTCCCATAACACTTTTAAACAGTACCATGTTTAGAATTAACTATAATCCCTTCGCATGGACTCAAGATTTTGCACCCCTCCCCCACAAACGAACCTGCTTATTTTAAACTTATTTTTAATCACAGACTTCAACTCATTATCATTTTGGGTGAAATGATGACATTTTTAGGCATAGGAAATGGGGCATTTGACACTTACAGAACTGCAAGTACTGCCTGCTAGGCACAGCCACTCCCCAAACAAATATGCCATCTTTCCACCTAGTGGTATTGTTGTTCACATCAGATGGTAATGGGCCAAGTATTTGGAAAGAAGTTCTAAGCAGCTACTATCCAGCTTCTAGATTATTTTCTAGGTACATCATGCAAAATGTAGAGAGTCACTAATCTTTGAGACTGGAGTGTCCAATTTAGGAACCCTGTGAGTGAGGGAGAAAGAATATTGAAATGTCTTATTTTCACTGTATGTTTCAGTCACTGTTCTATTGCTGTGAAGAGACACAATGGCCAAGACAACTCTTATAAAAGAAAACATTTAACTGGGGGCTGTCAGGGATCATGATGGCAAGAAGGCAGTCATGATGCTGGAGAAGTAGCTGAAAGTTTTGTATGTTTATCTGCATATCTACAAGCAGCAGGCAGGGAAAAAGGGAGACACTGGGCCTAGTGTGAGTTTTTGAAACCTCAAAGCTCACTCCTAGTGGCGCACTTCCTCCATCAAGGCTATACCTACTCCACCAATGTCACACCTCCTAATCCTTCTAATCTTTCCAAACAGTTCCACTTCCTGGTGCTTAAGCATTCAGCTTTATGAGCCTGTGGAGGCCATTCTTATTCTAACCATCACACTATGTTTGAGAAGATGCAGAGAGAAGAAAAAGAAAGCAAAAGACTAAATTAAATAAACATTGAACATCTGTCCCATCAGGATCCAGGAGCAAAGTCCTATTTTATAGGGCCAGTGTCTTCCTTTCTGCTCAGCTTTGCTCATTAAGAAAGCTTAGGTACCTTAACTGAGTTCCGGTTGCTGTAACAGCATACATGGAACTGAGTGTTTTATAGAAAACAATGGTATACTTTGTCTTATGGCTTGAGAGGCTGGAGAGTTCAAGAGCAAGGTACTGCCCTTGGCTCAATTTTTGATCATAGTCTAATGTTACTGCCGTTGATGGTGGTGAAAGGGGGGGGACCAGTGCACCCAGAGACATGGGTGAGGGGCCTGTACAACAGTTTATAACTTCATAAGAAAAGTATGAATCCACTCATGAGGTCTCTGTCTTCCATAACCCAATGACCTATCAAAGGCCTATCACCTCCCAGTCCATCTTAGGAAAAATTATTTCAAGAAGAGTTTTACAAGTAGATAATATTTAAACCACAGCACTAAAGTATCTTCCCAGATGGAGTCAAGACCATACAGGAAGGTGAGGAGACACAGAGAAGCAGAGCCTGTTTATGCAGCAGGGAGTGTGTCCAGTTAAGTATGTAGAAGATAGAGGATGGGGCAGGTGATAGAGCCAGAAAGGGGCAAGAAGTGCAGCCACAGGGTGCAGACCTCATTCTGGTCTTCTGTAAGTCTGGCTCCTGGGCTTACAGACTCATTCACCAGGGATTTGTAACAATGCTGAGTATCTTCATGGAGTTAGAGGCAAGCAGACAGCCTAGCTAGCTCTTTAAACAGCCATATTTATGTTTCATGCCAGTAGACTAATAAGCTTTAATAATCTTCACTTTGTAGTATGTAATACTTCACTTCAGTCTTATAAATCAAAATTTAAGAAATCATTTATAACAATGTAAATGTTTCCGGGAGGGTCCAGAGGGCTTCTGATAGTGGTGAATACAGAAACTCCATGTTTGAACACAGATACCAGAGACTAATATTTCTGTTACTAAATGGCTTCTTCTGGAGTACCTCCTTCAAAATCTTTCCCAAATCAGCTGCATTTTTCAAGGATTTATAATGTAGGCATCATGCTTCACACACTGCCACACTGAATGAACCTAGACAATACCCATTTATACAGTGGCTTTAAAAATAAGGAAATTAAGGTCCGGAGAGGTAAAAGAAGTTGGTCATAATGAGAAAAATCTAATATTGGATCATAGAGGGAAATGAGTTCTGTTGAGTTTCAGAAAGTAAATTAGTTATGAGACCTATTCCTTCTGTCTGGACAAAAGCATGTGACTTTTTATTTAGGGCGGGAAGCCTTACCATGGGTTTTATATTCAAGAGACTAAAGACCCACATTAACGAAACACCCAACAGAATTTAAAGCTTTTTCAAAATGTCTTTCCATGGTAGGAAGCAAAATGAGTATTTGAGAGATCACTTTTCTTGCTTTTTCATGAATACTTACAATGATGTTAATTCAACTTTAAAGGCCCTTTATTAAACATAATTTTAAATTATGTAAATTGTCATAAATAATTTCTTATGGTACCTTTTTAGTGGCTGTTTGATTCATTTAATTAATTGACAGTGATTTTTTAAAGTAGATTATCCCCATGTCTTAGGTTGGGTGTTTGTAGAGTTACCTACATGGTCCAGGTTCCTGTTTCATTTTTTGAATTTTATGCGTGTATTCACATGAAGATGTGGTTTTTCAAATGCTTCTTCTTCCTGGGCCAATCTAGGGTTGCACGCCATCTGGGGTATAATGACAGTGTTACCATGAGCACTAGAGTTTGGATCTTGAATACCCTGCTAAGGCATATATGTTAGTTAAAGGACTGTTCTCCACTTTTGGTGCTCTGGGTAAGCAGTGCAACTTTGAAAAGGTGTTGCCTATTAGAAGTTACTGAATATCCTTGGGTGGGGTATTTGGACTCCAGTTTCTCCCTCTACCTTTTTCTGTTGTCTGTGTTTTATGAGAAGAAGGTGCTACCTCTATCACAGCTCCAAAACTGATGTGCTTTCTGATCATAGACCCAGGGACAACTTGACCAAGGGACCACCAACTGAAATAACCAAATCTGTAAGCAAATAATCAATTCCTCTTTGTAAATTGATTTGTCTTCATTTATCACAGTGATGGAAAGCTAACTAACATAGTGATTATGCCTTACTCTTTCTAAGCAATACACTTTAAAGAGATGTAGTTACCAAACCTGATTCAGATGTAGAAAGAGAAGCTCTTTTTTCTCACCAAAAGACATTTCCTGTTATAATACCATTATACAATGAAAATAACATGTTGTGGAATTAAATGAAAGCAGTGTTTCCTTCAATGTCTCTGAGAAAAAGACTCTACCTGACAAGTATAAGTTACAAAGAATGTTATTTTTGGGTCATTCTGCTGATTCCTTCTCTGTTAGCATCCTCAGAACCTGTAGATTTTTTGTTTGAGCCCAGGTTCCCATTAAATCAGTAGGACATCCATTTGGCCATATTCAAGGGCGCCATTGACTCAAAGCAGAAAAGTGAATGACTTTTATCATTCTGAATAAAGACAGCTGATCAAATTAAATCACTCTGAGATCTTTATTCAGGAATCAAAATCATTGTTGGTCCCATGGTTAGGGAGTCAAAGCTCAGAATTTATAAAATGGCAAGTGATGACATCATCTTTAAATCCTCAGCTCCATCTTCCGTTTCTCATTTACATATTTAATTGTTTCCAATAAGACCTCTTTGTAGCAGAAATAGAAAGACGGCATGTGTGTGAGCGTCCCGGTGTGTGTTATCATCTGAAATCCACACAGGGTCTATGCCTACCTGCTGTGCTTAATTTCAGTATACATTTCTATGATTAATTCTGTTTTTCTCCAGTACATCAAACTGTTCTAAGTCATTTATGTTTTGCATATTGTGCTGTGGATTAAAGGAAATTTAGGATTCCTAACTAACAACTCAAATTCAATTTGAATTCCAAAGACCTTCCAACTAACAGCAGGGCTTTACCTGAGACTTGAAGTCTAACACCACGTGCACACAAGACAATCCAAGGAAAAGTGAGCCTCACTGGGAATAAGTTGTTCGGGTATTTTTATTATCTGGCAACAGCTTTAGCATTTCCCTTGAAATATATCAAATAGGCTATGGTACTTACAAATTTGTGAACAGTAGTAATTGTAGATAGTTTCATAAGCATTTAAGGTTTCCTGGAAAATGCTTTCTGTTCATCATTTCTTTTACAAATACCGTCATGTTTATTCATTTGATGGTTGAACTAAATGCCAAGTTGCTTAAGCACATACTCTGACAGAACTATGCTGCCAGCTTTTTCTGTTTTTGTTTTTGTTTTTGTTTTTAACATTTGCTCTTGAGATGAGGTCAAATGAAGTTGCCCAAGCTGGTCTCAAATCTCTCGGTAGCCTAGGTAAGCCTTGAACTTGTAGCTAAGATCACATGTCTGAGTCATCAGCCCCAGCCAATGTGAAAATACCTGTAATATTCATCACTTGATCTTGCTATTTAATAAATTGACAAATACTTATATTTTGATAACTCCAACATAATCAATATCCTGCGTATTCCTCTGTATCTTATCTTATATAAATAATCTGAAGGATCCATCTTTTGTGTGTGTGTGTATGTGTGTGTGTGTGTGTGTGTGTGTGTGTGTGTGTGTATATGGATATTCTGAAGGTGGATCATCCTTGGGCTTTGCTAGATTGTTATCAAAATCCATGACTCAAAATTAGCCAACAAACTTCTTCCAGATTATATAGAAGTTTACATCAGTGGGGAGTTCTAGTCTTACAGTAGAAAAAAATCACTCTCAATTCCACATAACATTGAGTATATTGGGATTTCATTGAAACTTGTTATGTTGCCTCTATTTTTCCACAAATATTTTCATGTTTCTATAAAATATATTAATGCATCCTTTTATAAGAACTTGTTGAGCACTCAGTCTGCTTTTGCTTCTTCTGAGCAAGGTACTGAGACATACAATGTAAAATAACTCATAGTCCCTGCTCTCAAAGGACGTTTGAATCAAGCTGAGTCAAGTAGGCTACGATTTGGCAAAACAACTGGAGAATTAAAGTCATTCTAAATACTCAGGTGTTAACAATGGGTACCAATGATGAGTTGAGAAAAATAAAAAGACAAGCATATATACCCCAGATGCTGAGGAGACTGGTGTGGAGTAAGGAGGCAGGGTTAGAGTTCCAGGAAGCAAATGAGAGGCAGCCCTCATTGCTAGACAGACAGGAGACACACAAGCTGAAAAGAAGCAGCCACACTCTGTGCCCTGATCCTGGTTTATTTTTATCAGTTCACTCACAGTAACCTAACATGCTTCCATTAGCCCAATTCAAATATGTCTCAAATAAAAATATAGTACATGAAATTGTTGTCTCCTTCTAGGACAGAGATTCTCAACCTGTGGGTCATGACCCCTTTGAGGGTAGTATATCAAATATCCTGCACATCAGATATTCACATTATGACTCATAACAGTAGCAAAACTGCAGTTATGAAGTGGAAACAAAATAATTGTGTGGGTTGGAGATCACCACAATGTGAGGAACTGTGTTATTAAAGGTTCACAGCAGTAGGAAAGTTGAGAATCACTGCTTTAGGATGTATCTATACAACAAATAGCATCTTCTACACAGTGACTGCTGTAAATACTTGTTGAAAGAAGGAAGAATGATTAGTAATAAGGGAAGGAAGTATGGAGAAAGAAAAGAATGAGACAAGGGGAAAGAGGATCATGCATGTTCGTGGGAACACAGGGACCCAAAACGATTGAAGCAAAGTGTAGAGAGAGAAGGTAGAACACACATACATGTGTAGTGGTTGGTGCTAATCATGCTCATAAGTGAATCCATCATCACAAACGGTACTGTAAGACTTTCAGTAGGACAGCTACAGGGCATTGTGGTAATAAAGTAATTTCACATTGAGGTATGTAACACAGGTCTGAGGACATGGTAGGAGCAGGGAAGATTTAAAAAAAAAGTTAGCTCTTTCTTTTTCATCTTCACATGTTGTGATGACTTAAGATTCATTTAATTACAAAAGCTGCTTCATTTGAGGTATTTTAAAGCGTTTTAAATTTTCAAATAAAAGTCATTTCCTTAGAAAATCTTTACCCCATGGAGTCTTCATGACTGTCTTGGGTGGTTTGTGCTGCATGCTTGCTTTTAGCTCCCAAAGGTCTCCAAGTGGTTCATTCAACACTTAATACTTACTACAAAACAGGCATGATGATTAGCAGTTATTAATGCCCCACTTGGAGAAATTTAGTGTAATAACATCTTGGAGCTGGAGAATATGTAACATTTGTCTAATAGGCCACTTCCCTGACTCTCAGGTCTGTTCTTTCTGATGAGGGAAGTTTCATTAGAGCCACCAAAAGATGTCTGTGTCATTCTCCCCTCTAAGTGTCACTGCTCAAATTCTATAGTGCAAGTATCCAAGTAACATGGTTAAAAGGAAGACAGGGAAAATGAATACAGTGGTGGATTGGCTGGGCTGGATTGGGTGGATTTGTGTTTGTGTGTCTATAAAGATTGTAAGTGCTCCACTATAATTCTTTTCATCTAAGTGCTTAGAATCATGAGATAATTTGGAATTGTAGTGGTAATTCCAAACATTTATTTTCACATTGGTTAATTTGAAAACAAGAGAGAATTGAAATTTCTATCTTAAGCAGCTAAAGATGAACATTTGCACATATCTGTAATGAAAGATTTCTTACCAATATGATTTATGACATAGGGATGGTAATAGGTAGCAGCTTGGTGTAGGAAAATGTCATAAATTCGGAATTTAAAGAATCTAAATATATGTTCCAGTCCTACCGACTTTATCCCTTTTACCCCAATTGTTGTTGTAGGAAAGGGAGAACACTGATATGTTTACCATGGGTGATGAGTGATTTTTTTTTTGAGAGTCCAATGAGATAAAGTGAGACTTGTCATATAGATGAAGACAAACAGTCGTTCTTTGTATTTTCCCAACATACCCGACAATAACCCTGGGCTATGAGAAAAGATTAACCTTGCCTGTGGCAGAGCTGCATAAATAATTGTCACCTATCTGATGCTGACGTTGACCTGAGGTTAATTTTTTTCCTATTGTTCTATAACAGGACTTAAAATCTCACCCAAGTCACATTTCTGGTCTTTTAAGTACATTGTACATTTTTTTTTAAAGTACACTGTATCATTACTAAGCACATCTACACATTATTACTGAGGATGAAAGAGGAAGGCATTTGGAATTCAGTGTGAAACTTGGAAATTTAAACTGAAGCCAGATTCGTGGGTGTGAGGACAGTGTGTCTTCCAAAGAAAACATGGGCGTGTTTCATTGTCATTGGTTAGCTACCATCCTGATGGTGCCTGCCAGATGGGGACAGAGAAGTCAGTGAGGGGGAGTATATGAACAGGGATTGTTTGTGGGCACCAGAGTTCTACAGATTATCAGAAGAAGCCACTGTAACCCCATTCACTTGCCACACCCCCTCCTATTGCATGATGGACTGTGACTGTTGAATAGTGTGTGCAGGGCCTGCCGAGAGGGCGCATGGGACAAACTGCTTGGATCTCGAACATCCTCATAAAAGCCTGGTGCGGCAGCACATGATAATCACTCCAGGGCTGGGGTTTGGCAGGAACAAGCAGATCCAGGGCCTCGCTGGCCAGCCAGTGAGTTACAGAAGAAGTGGGACACCCCGTCTTAAAAACAAAATAGAAGCTGGGCGAGGTGGCCCAAGCCTTTAATCCCAGCACTTAGGAGGCAGAGGCAGACGGATCTCTGCGAGTTCAAGGCCAACTTGGTCTACAAAGTGAGTCCAGGACAACCAGGGCTACACAGAGAAACCCTGACTCGAAAAAACAAAACAAAAAAATGGAGAGCAATATAGAAGGACAATGGAAGTTTTCCTGTGCCTTCACAGAAGTATACATGGGCAAGCATACTGGCAAACACACATGTACTCACATGCATGCACCCTGTTATACACACACACACACACACACACACACACACACACACACACGAGTATGGATTGTTATAACCCTTAGACTAGAGCCTGCATCTCTCAAATGGGGTGCCTTATTGCATTAAAACAAATACACCAAAATATATTATTATTTATAGATCTTCAAAGGGTAAATTATCATGTAGCTTCGGAAAGATTTAAAATAACATCAACAAATATACAAACCAGGTAGATTTGCATTTCTCCACCTGTATTCTTTATCCAGTACAGATGTGTTTGTGAAGGCCCTTCTAGTGCACACACGTATGCTCGCCACACACACAGGAACATGTGAGGGTCAGGCACTGGAAAACTGTACAACTGCTCATCTTCAGATGAATGAAAGTATTAGAATAGCAGGTGGAGACCCATAGGGCTGGAAAGCAAAAAGTTAAGGACTGCCTTGGAGCACCAGGAGACACAGCCGGCAGGGTGAAAGCCATCAAGGTGCCTGGCTTGTGAATGCTTCAGTGTCAATAAAGCATTTTGATAGCTGCCTTAAAAAAAAAAAAAAGAGTAGTGTTTGCCAATGTTTTCCCAGAAAACCTCACTGAATACCTCCAGCAGCTAACAGAGGGAGAGAAGTCAGCTGTCATCAATGACATTGGAAAGGTGCTAAATGGCTCTAGCAAACAGCCTAGTAACTGAGAGAGAGGTGCAGTGAAGGGCCACAACTCAGAACACGCCTGAAACTCCTGCCTTTCTTTGCTTTAGTGCTTAAGTTCCCTAAGCTGTTACTCTTGAGTCCTTATCCTGATCTTTACACTGGTGGGTTTCAGAATTAATCTGTTGTTCAAGATAGGAAACAACAACAACAGAAGAATTCTCATACCTCCCCTCAAAGATGCGTCTTCCATGTGGGACACTTACCCCAAGATCCCAAACAGAGAAATGAGACTGCTTCCTGGGTTCCAGGGAGAAACAAAGATGCAATGTTGGTAATACCTCCGCAAGCATTCCTACAGAAGGGGTGGCCACTTCCACCCAGGAATCCATGAGTTTCTCTTTGCTCAGCCTTTCGAGCGGCGCCCTCAATTTAAGAGCAGCTTACTTAGAAGTTATCAGTGTTGACCACTTGGGGAGTTAGCTAGAAAAATGCAAATGACAGTCTATCATTACTTCTGTGGGGTGCTCCTCAAACCTGAAACGTTACCAAGGAATAGGCCCTTCAAGTAAAGGGAATAGAACCTCCGAGTCCTTCCATATGAACTGAAGAGCTATCTAGGTGAGGTGATTCCATTGTGATTTTAAAACCAACTCTGTCAATAGATAATCTAGCCATCGTTTTCTGCCAGCATACAGAAGAGAGTGCAAACAGAAGAGTACGCAAACAGTTTATTTTTTAATGCAGGTAAGAATTTTAAGAGAAACAAAAGCATTTTCTCGATATTTCTTGAAATGTACATGTTGTTAAAATTCCAAACTATATAACTTTAATGCCTCACCCCGAAGGTCTGTTTCTAAGCTATTAATTTGCTATCATGTTTTGGGGGAAGTTGTCAAGTTCAAATTTTTTTTCTCTCTTCCAAATCTGCAAAGTATGCACACATTTGAATTATGACTTTCCTACAGGAACTAACAGCTGTATGTGCAAATCATGCATATAAATCAATTACCAAGGCCTATGTACTATAAATGCACCCATTAATTAAGCCATGTCAGATGCTATGAACCATGAAGTTCATTACATCTTTAGCATTCAAAACCAAGGATTATTTGAAGAAGAAATACTAAGTTTACCTAATAGTTAATGAAATTAAGGCGGGTTGTTGCCAACATTCTTATTTTATGCCTAATTCGGTGTTTAAATGTTTATGAATAAAACACTAACTGCTGAAAGCAGATACGTTGAAATGTAATTACTGGTAAGTTATAATGCACTTGAGGACTCATTATACCAGACTTGGGAGTTTCAAGATCACCAGTGTAACACACTCTCCAAAAAACACCGAGTTTTTATGGGCTAAAAGCTGGAAAGACATAAATGCTGTTGAATTTGTCCTGACTGAGTGGAAATTTTGATGATCGCCATGCTATGATTTATGAGTGTAACATTTTCCAGTCATTACGTGGTTGTTGTTCAGCATTGTGACATGATTTGCATATGTGAATATCCCAGCAAATTAGCTTCTGATGACTGCTACATCTGCCTGGATAAAGAAGTCCTTATCTTTAACACACAGCAGCGGCTGCTACAAAGAGACCTCGATGGAACAGGGTTGTTCAGTTCTGTTTCCCTTTGAAATCAATAGTCAGTGACTTCACACACATGGGTTCAATTTCGAGGATAAATACATGCTTGAAATGAGTAGGTTTACACATCTGTAGACATTTTAATATCCCTTAAGTTGTCTGCCTCACAAAGACTTCCTGGATGGTTCAGAGAAGGCTGACACCTTTTCCCATACCCTTTCGTCTGGGCTTGGAAATCCCATGGCTCTGTCTGTGTCTGCCCCCAGTAAATTGCCTCTCGAAGCCTCCTGCATCGAAACCACATTCATTTGTGACTTAGAAAATAGGAACTCATATTAGTATATACATTTGTGTTTGCTATACGCCTCTACACATGCTACCAATATACCAAGGTTAACCCACTCTCAAAAGCATTTGAATTTTTGATGTCTTGTTTTTCACAAATACCATCAGGCACTTTAGTATATTCTAATTCATTCTTTGAGAATCCCATACAGTGTAATTTGATCATAGTTGTCTCCCCTCACTTCTCCTCTTAATTTCTCCCAGATCCACCCCCTACACAAACCCCTCCAATTCTGTGTAGGATGTAGGGCCATCCACACCCTATTAGGGGTCATATCCTTAAAGAAAACTGTCCCTCTTTCTCCTGCAAGCCATCAAGTATCAATAGCTGTTTGGTTAAGGGTCGGAGCTTAGAAGCCCCTTCTCACTCCATGTGTGAATGCTGAGTGGCTTGATCTTGTGCAGATTTTGTATAGGCAACCACAGCTGCTGTAACTCTCATGAGTGCAGAGATTCTATCATGCCCAGCAACACTGTTAACTCCCCAGAAGAAGCTAACAAAACCTTTGAGGGAAAATAAATGTTAGGTAAAGGTGTGTTTCTAAGTATTTCTTCCCTGTCAGGTTAGTTGTCTAGCTACAAAGTCTCACTGTGTACACCATACCTGACTTCAAATTTGCAACCCCTCCTGCCTCCTTCCCATAAGCTTTGAGATTTACAAAGCTCTTGCCACCACACAGCAAGTTTGGAGGCCTTTAGTGGCTGAACAACTTACTATTTCATTTCTGAGTTGGAATCTTGTATTTGTTATTGTTTTAATATTTTCCAGACACTGGCCTTGCCCTTTTCTTCCTTATTTTATTGCTTCAAAATAATTTTAAGTAATTTTCCCCTGTTTTTAACACTATTTACAAATGTTGCTGGCTCTAGGCATGAACAGTGTGGTCACGATTCTTAGAGGTTTACACAACACCATTGTTTTGACACTTTGGGTGTGTGCTTTGTATTTTCTATAAATGTCTTTTACCATCTGAACTTGTCATAAAACTCTTGGCATGTACACAGGACAGTTTTGGTGTTTCATTTTACTGTCATTAGACGTCATGTTACAGAAATAGTATGCTCTATAGATGCCCATGCCTTAATTTCATGTTTCAATATTTCTACAAATGAGGATCATATGAATTTTTAGTTTGAGAGTTTTAAGGTGTTCTTTCCAGATGTTAAGAAGCATGCTAGACTCAATTCCCTATTATCTTGTTTTGTTTACTTTTCTCCCTATTGTTTTGCTGTTTAGCCCCGAGTGGTCTAGAACTATTAATCTTCTGTCTCTACTTCTCAAATGCGAGGATTATGGGTAATGCTTCATGTCAAACCCAAGCACTTATGTGTACTGACCAAGTGCCCACTCGTTGAACTATGACCACAGCACAAAAAGCTTTTTATTTGGGAAAATATGAATTGGGTATAGAACTAAGGACCCTCACATACCGATTCTCCCAACTGCTGAGTTTAAGTGTGTTTTTTCAGAAAACAATTTGTGTCCTATGACCATACCACTCTGAGCATGCCCAATCGCATCTGATTTAGAAGCTAGGCAGGATTGGCCCCAGTGAATACTCACAAGGAAAAAGAAATACCTCTCTATGCCTGTCTCTACACATACATAAGAGCCTCGGTGGTTGTCACAGATGTCCCTGGGGCACAGGTATACACACACACACACACACACACACACACACACACACACACACACGCATGCATGCACACAGGCACACAAAGATATAAGAACAGGATGAGAGACTCATATGCTTAGTTGATGGTGAGACTCTGGCTTTTGTTCCTCCATATAGCAGGTAAGTACCATCCTAGAACTAGCTATCTCTTCTGCTGCTGGAATAACAGCTAAGACAAGATGGAGGGGGTGTTCAAATGGCCCATGGGTCCTGTCAGACACAGTTGTTTTTTTGTTGTTTTGTTTGGAGACAGAATTTCACAATACATCCCAGGCTGTCCTTGAACTCACAATGTTGCCTACGCACTCAATTTTCAGTCCTCCTGCCTCAGGCCACCAGAGTGCTAGTATTACAGATGTGCACTACCATACTGGATCTGTTTGGTTTCTAATAGAAGCAATAATTCTGTTTTCGTTTTATCTTTTAAATCTATTTCTAGAAGTAACTCACTTCTCAACAGGCATTTCATCTCATTCCTCAGTTAAAATCCACTTCATGAGGAATGTAGTCTCTTTCCACATGTTTGGGGCTAGTTATTGAAGTCACATCCACACATAGGAAGATCAGTGTTACCTCTGACATTGTCATAACAGACCAAGGAACTTCTACCAAAAGAATAGTGTGTCTCTTTCTACTCTTTGAGTGGAAACCTAAAGTGTACTAAATCAATACTGCTATAGAGTCAATGTTGTCTTAGCTACAAATCCCAGCACATTCTAGAAGCATCAAGAATCACATGTTCCTTGTCACATGTAGTATAGCACCCAGAGTCATGCAGAGTAGGATCAATGTTCTCTGAATGATGACTCACTTGACCCTTTTCCATTAGGCAGTAGTAGTAATGCCTCTACTTTCATTGCCATGGATTTCCCTGAAAACTGTTACTATGACTTCCCTGATTTCTTTTTTTTTCTTTTTCTTTTTGTAAGTTTTATTTTTTTTATTTCAAGTTGCATCTCAATCACAATCCCCTCCCTACCCTCATCCACTTCCTTTTTTTTAAGTTTAAGCTATAACTTTTCCTCTAACCGCTCCCCCTTTCAGTCCAACAAATGGCTCATTCCCTTATAACTGCAAATAAAATTTAAAAAACAAGAGTAATTAAGCCACAATTATGAAAATTATAAGGCATAACATACATTCCCAGTGTCCAGTCCATACGTATTTGGCAACTGACTTTAACATTCTACTATGCAACCATCTCCATGAGTTTAAAATTCTATATCCACCTCAGCTTCCTCCTAACTTGCATCACAATTTTAAAAACATCTTCTTAGATCCAGAACACCCTCTTAATTCCTAAACAACTCAAAGTTTAACTATGAGACTATAATTATCTAGTCTTCAACCACATCAGAGACCTCAGAAGGATAAATATATCTGATTATGCAGGAAGTCCATTGCATCACTTGAGAGGGGATACACCCTTAATCCTAACACACTGGAGACAGAAACCTGCAGATCTCTGAGTTCAAGGCTAACCTGACACAAAGCAAGCTCCAAACAGAGAAAAACTTGGATTCAGGGGTAGTGGTACATATCTTTAATCCCAACAGTTGGGAGGCTGATACTGATCCCAATACTTGGAATGTAGAGGCAGGCACATAGGATTTGGAATGATTTAAGTTTAAAAGCTACATGCAAGAGGCATGCTGAAATTCAGAGTGAATTATCTTTTGAAATCTCAAAATATATACACTTAAAGGTATGTTTAGTTCTAAAATATTAAAATAATTTCTTTTTTAAATCTCAATTAAAAGATAATCCTTTTTATATTGTCAAAAACCCAATTTTTGGATTTGAAAAATATTACCTGCCTCCCCCCCCCCCAAGTGATGTCCCAGAGCTAGGATTAGGGCAGGGCTCTATTCTTATCTTCCAGGAGATAAAAGCTCCATCTAATGAATCCAGGGACAACTGGACAACTGAAACCTCCAAAGAAAAGAGATCAGACACCAAAGAAAACAAGTAGCCCAGATGATCCAGCCTTGCAGACATCCTCAATAGCTGTTTTCTCAAAAATTTACAACCCCAACAACTCAAAATCGCTAACTAAGATTGCTTAGCACCACAGACTGTTCCAGCCAGAACTTCAGTAAAGCCCTGAAGATCAGCCCCTGATTTCTTTTGCTATGGCCCTGAACACTCTTGAGAAGTAAAGAGAAAAATTCAGCATGGCCCTGATCCAATTTTAGCCCGTACCATGGGAGTTGGGTTTGGGTAGAAAGTTCCTGCTTCATCTTCCATGTATTACGTAGATTCTTTCTCCTGTTTTCAGTAAGCACTTTTACTTATGTGTTTGGGCTGACACAGGCCTTCCCCTTACTATATCACAAATAATTTACATAAAGTGGATTTAAGTAGCTAGCAGACAAGTTTAAGGGAAGAGAGACACAGGATTTTAGACTAGTTGAGGTTATTGCATTTTGTTTTGCTTTAATTTTTAAGGAAAACTTTAAATTTTTCATGTTTAAGAAAACCATTTCCTGTTCACCCTGGGGAAGAAGGACCACAGAAAACTCAAAACGTAACTTGCTACCAGTTGGGTGCACATCTCTGCTGAGCCCATGTGGCCTAAACCAGTGCAAGTTTCAGTTCACGGAAACAAAAGTCAACAGTATAATCATGAAAATATCAAAGTCTACACTTATTTTAGAATAGTTCTCTTCTAAAATATTAATATTTAGTTATTAATAATACAATCTTTAAATAATGAAAACTACATTAGTTGTAAGCTCATTAACATGCATAAACTTTAAACAGTCATCACACAAATTATTTTCTTACAGTGCTGTGAGTGGGGCATCTTGCTTTTGGTTCATGCAGCAGGAATCATGTTCACCAATTGCTTGAGACCAACATTTGGCAAGAATCACAGAAGTCTCTAAGTGGATCTGATGGCAAAACATTTGAAATGTTTAATCAGGTGACTCATTTGAGGATGAATTACTAAGACCCCTACTGCCAGTCAAACGCTGCTGTCTGTCATGGTTGAATGACTGCTGAGGTTGCTATAAATTTGAGAGAATTAGGCCTCACCACCACCTGGAACCCCGTTCTAAAAACTTACTTACTAAAGTCAGACCATAGAAAATTACGACCAAGGTCCCCACCATCTAACATCTAGATTGGAATTTTCAGAAGTTTGATACATGTGTGGAAATTTGTGATATGCTTTTATGTTTCAATATGATACAGTTCTCTTCCATTTGGGGCACATAGACTTAACATTATTTCTCTCTAACAAAAATTGGGAGATGGAAGATAGCTACTTATATACTATGGTTTGAATCTTCAATGTCCTCCACAGACTCATGCTTTGGATGTTTGTTTTCAAACTGTTGATGATATTTTGGGGAATTGTAGACTCTTTAGAAGTAAAGGCTTAGGTCTGTCAGAAGTATCACATTAGGGTTGGGCCTTTGAAGACCATAGTCACTCCTTGATTCCTATCGCATTCTTTGTCTCATGGTCTGTTATGATATGAACTGCCTTCCTTGTACAGTAGAACCCTGCTCCAGTAAGATTTTTTTTTCTGTCATGATGGCTTAGAAAACCTTCTGAAACTGTTAGTCAACACAGATCTTTCCTCTAAGTTGTTTCTGTTGGCCACTGTGGTCCACAGTAAGGAAAATATATCTGACTCACAATATTTACCCTAAATGGCAGATATCTACTTAAGTATGAAATATATATTTTATACTCAACTGACCTTATCTTTAGTTCAGGAAAAGTATTTGTTGTGGTTTCATTTGGGTGTAATTTTTAGATTGAAAAAAAAAAAGTTGTTTTTTGAAGAAGAAAAAAAAAGACAAAAAAATTCCATAGTGAAAATTTTATATGAAAACATACCATATAAACCAAAGCTAGATCTAAACCTTCCATTTCACTGGGAAGCTTTGTCACCTTTATCCAAGCTGAGGTTGAAGCAGAGGCTTGTGAGTTTGAGGTATACCTGGGTTACACAGAATGTCAGCTCCTTATAAGCATAAAATCCCTATAGTTACACTGAATGAACCCATTATGAGGCCTGCAAAGGCCTTTCAGCAAGTGACACGGTCCTTCCTATGCATTGAGGTAAACCCCTCTGGGCTAGGAGCTATGAGCAGTGAGTGACGTAAGGCTCACTAGACAGAATCTGGAAAGAGGAGGAAAAAGTGTCCGGTGTCTCTGAGGTTGACAGTTTCTCAAAGCTGACATAACTAAGGGGTGCAGAGCAGCTGAAAAACCAGGAGCTTTCCCATAGATTTGGAGCCAGAAGGCAAAAACCAAGGTGTCAAAAATGTTGGTTCCCTCTAAGGGCCACCAGAGAGTGTCCCTCTGTTTCTGCTAGCTTGCCAGCAATGTCTGGGATCCCTTGGCATGTCTGTCTCTAGTTACACATTCAGATGGCACCCTCCCTATGTATATCTCTACATTTCTTTTTCTAGATACTCATCAGGTCCTATTAGACTACAGACACACTATGCATCAGCATAATCCATTTTATCTAACTGCTTCTTCAGTGATGTTCAAAGGAAATCACAATTGGTAGTAGCACCCTAAGAGCCTGTCATATGAAGACTTCAATATAGGATTGCTGTTTTAGCATAGTCCACCTTTCCATACTGTTTCATTCTCAACTCTCATGAACATGGTTTCATTCAATGGGGCCTTAGGTTCCTCGTTGTATGTATTACACAACTCATACCATGTCACTTTGGTATACAGGGATTTAAATGGGACACATACATGTATGGTTAAGTATGGTTAACATATGGTTAACTAAGTACATTTTGGTTATCATAAATGGCTGTAGTATAATAATCTTGTCTATAAGTGAATTTCCACATGGTTGTAAATTTTGCATATGCTTAACTTCTTACCTATGGAGGAAAATGTATGACAACTTCTGTAAGAAGAAAACTGATAGGTAAAGTGGAAAATAAAGAGGAAATGCATTTGTTAATGGTTATCACCAGTTTAAAAAAAGATTCTGCATAAGTTGCTACACACTTAAGCATTAGTATAGGGGACTCTGTGGTAGAGTGTGATTTATGATCTACACAGAAAACTCATTATTGCTTAAAGTAAGAGTATTGAGACTAACATTTAAAATCTTCCCATTGCATATTTTAAAGAAAAATATGTTGCACACAGCTAATACTAATAGTCAAAAAATGAGATGAAATAGAGTTTGGAGCTTACTTTGACAAGAATATAGATATCTTTTACAGTTTAAAATGTGTTAAATATTTTATGAAAAATATAGCAAAAGACTATTTAAAATAACAGAAGTCAATCTACCCTCCATGAAAAGCCTCATTAGTTTTTCCTTGATAATTAGCTATAACTGCATCAAAAATTATTAGCTAGAATGAAACAAAGGCTCTCTGAAAAGTGAACCCCCATGAATCCTTACTGTGAATAAATTAAATTGAAAAAACCTTGATTAAGCAATATACACCTAATTTCACACAAAAATGCTGATTTGTCCCTGAAGAACAACTATAGATTCCATTAAAAAAGGAGAATTTCATATGAATATCAATTAATCAAAACCATATTTGTATGAGGTCTCTGACTAGATTAAAAAGAATATACCATCTTGAGTATTTAAAGACAAGATGAATTAACATCAGTGCTACACCCTCAGTCAGCAACCCAGCAGCCAAACCTAAGGTCAACAAGTCCATCCTGTGAATTTATGTCTCTATAGCAGTCTGAGTTACACTTCTTCATTATACTAATCTATAGGTAGATACGTACATTCTTTTTTTTTTTTTTTTTTTTAAAGCTGATTATTTTATTCTTTATCTTGAAACCACCTGATTATGATTCTTTTTTTTTTTTACTTTATTTTTTATTTCTTCAAGTTACATCTCAATTGAAATCCCCTCCCTACCCCGCCTCCAGTCCCACCCTCCC
>CAJQZJ010033130.1:7144887-7170395 GCA_907164525.1 Lophiomys imhausi
CCTGATGTGTGGGGAGCCCAATAGGACAGCGATCTATGGCCAAATGGACCCTGATTCTGCCTGCTGTAAGTTGGGATCGATCTTACCAGGCGCCTCTCCAAATAGGAGTTCCCGAATCCCGCGTTTAGTGGCCTCCGTGTCTGTGAGAGATGGGGAGAGCCTTGCCCTGGGACTTTTAACAGTCCCTTGGGAGCTGTGAGTGTTCCGGGGGGGGGTCTAGCCCCTCCGGTTTTTGCACAGTGCCCAATATCTCTGTGTTTTTTATGGCTCTTTTTTCCCACGTTCAGAATGCGTCAGTATAGGTCGCCGCCATCTTCCGAGTCCTCAGATACGTACATTCTAAGGTGGGTGAGAAGTTAACATAGTTCATAACACATTTTTTGCTCGGTGTGTGTGTGTGCGCGCGCGTGTGTGTGTGTGTGCAGGTACACATGTGTGGGTGGTTGTGGCTTTTCTTGATCATTCTCTACTTTATTTACTAAAGCAGCAGCTTTCACTGAACCCGGAACTACTTTTGATTATAGTCTAGTTAGGTAGCTGGCCCTGTAAATCTCTGTGTCTACTTTCTAAGCACAGTTAGGCTGTCACACACTCACAGGTCCCTGAGTGTCAGGGACTTGAATTCTAATCCTTAAGCCTCAATGGCAAGTACCTTTACCTACTTAGTCACCTATCTAGCCCTTCATAATATTTTTAAAAAGAACTTTAGCTAAGAGGCATGGACTGTACAAAAGTGAAAGAAACAGACATGTTGGAGAAAGGTCTTCTGTAGCCCTTTCTCAGGCACTCTCTAATTGGATAATAAAAGTTGCTATGGTCATTTAGCTAGGCAGAGAGAGAATAGGAAGGTGGAACTTCCTGAGAGGAATTTGGGAACCCTGGGATTACACTGAGAAAGCTCTGTGTAATCCTCTTCCTGCCAGAACTCAGAAGCAGCAGGACGTCTGGGTGTGAGCTCTGCGAGCCCTGAAGATACAGCTAGCCACATGGCAGATTGAGAATAGTTAGTGGAGTTAATTTATATTAGTTAATTGAGAGTCAGCTAAGGCCTAAGCATTGAAACATTAAAAGATATTGGTGTATTTACTGGGAAAAAGACCATACTTGGTCTGGGACCTTATCATCAGGACAGGTCAGGCTGCCAGCTAAGGGGAGTCAGGCCTGATGACTTCCCCACCATACCCCACTGGCCACTCTGCTGGCTTAACATAATAGTTTATAGTTATTAATAAACATATTTGTTAACTAAGTTTCAGTTTCCAGGCCAAAAGAAAAAAAAAAAAGAAATGTGGTCCAAAGTAACTGTAACCAGGGTGAAGGCTTCCCAGTGTGAATATTAATGGGTTGCAGTAAAGCCTGTCTAATAAGCTGTCTGGACAAGTCATGGTACATATGCTTCACCAATAGCATCCTTTGCAGGATGGTCCTTACAGAAGTTTTCTGATAGATTTCAGGACTAATTTGCATTATACATTCAGGAAATGCCCCATATGATAGAGAGAGGCAAACAGTCAGATGGATTTGTATAATTTAAGTACACTTGATGGCTCATCCCTGCCTACATCCCTAAGCCAAGAGTCTTAGTCACAGTGCTCATGGTTCTGCAGTGGTCCTCTGCCCAACACCACACCATGTTCTCTACCCTCTGTTCTCTTAAGGTACTGTATTCCTCTCTTCTTCTCTTTATGAGATAAACGGCTTGAATCCTCAAGGTGCAACCATATTTAGTAGAAGCTTGAGTAGTTGAAGCCATGGCTAGGCAATAGCTAACACAGTAGAAATGACTGAGTAAATACAAGTCTACTTAAAACTGGCCTGGACTTGGTCATCATGTGATGCTTGGAGGGAAAGCAAAAAAAAAAAAAAAAAAAAAAAGTCAGTACTACTTGGCTGATCTTTATTTTCACTACTATTAAAATACTGTAATTATGTAATTATGCTACATAGTTCTTTGTTTTATGATAGCACCAATCAAATGGTAACCATTAGAAATTAGTTTCAGCCGGGCGGTGGTGGCGCACGCCTTTAATCTCAGCACTTGGGAGGCAGAGGCAGGCGGATCTTTGTGAGTTCGAGGCCAGCCTGGTCTACAAAGTGAGTCCAGGACAGCCAAGGATACACAGAGAAACCCTGTCTCGAAAAAAACAAAAAAAAAAAAAAAAAAAGAAATTAGTTTCTATAATTTATAAAAGTTATTTGTCGTTTATGTGTATTGTATTTTTTTAAAACAACTGGTTCTTTAAAACAAGTATAATTACTTAAAAGTAGAAATACTTTTTTATGTTTATTTATTACTTCAGGTTACATCTCCATCACAGTACCCTCTTTCCACCCCTCCCAGTCCTGCCCTCCCACCCTCTACCCCCTATCCCTTCCATCCCACTCCTCTGGAGTAGAGTGTCCCTACATGTCAGTCCCTGCCCCAGTTCAGCAGTCATATGAGGGCCAAGAGCCTCCTCATACACTGGGGCCTACAAGGCAGTACCACTAGAGCAAAGTGTCTCATTGACAGAAAACAAAGTCTATCTCCATGTTCCCTGTGGTGCATTGGTTGTAATATAGTTTTCCTGTACTTATATGGCTAAAATCCGATTATAAGTGAATAGATGTGCATCCTTCTGAGTCTGGGTTAGCTCACTCAGAATGAGCTTCTCTAGTTCCATCCACTTGGCTGCAAATTGCATGATTTCCTTGTTTCTGATGGCTGAGTAGTATTCCATTGTGTAGATGTACCACAGTTTTTTTTTTTTTTTTTTTTTTTTTTATCCATTCCTCAGTTGAGGGACATCTGGGTTGTTTCCATTTTCTAGCTATTACAAATAAGGCTGCTATGAACATAGATGAGGAAACGTCCTTGTGGTTTGGTGAGGAATCATTTGGATGTATACCCAGAAGTGGTATGGCTGGCTCTTGAGGTAGAGCTATTCCAAATTTTCTAAGACTGCTTTCCATAGTGGTTGCACAAGTCTACACTCCCACCAGCAATGGTAGAGTGTTCCCCTTTCTCTGCAACCTTGCCAGCATGTGCTGTCATTAGAGTTTTTGATCTTAGCCATTCTGACAGGTGTGAGATGGAATCTTTTTAAATTGAATTTTTTACTCACTAAAATACCAAGTTACAGGTGTTACTGAGGTACTTTGGTGATTTTCCTCCCCACTCATTCCTGCCCTATCTCCTGGCTGCTACTGAGTTTGTAGATGGTGAACTTCAGCACTCAGCTCTTGGATTTCACATCACCTTTGTTAAATTCTCCTTTCAAGCCTCCTCCCTACAGCTTCTTGTCCTCCTCTAATCGGCACATCAGTGGTTCATCTCCATAGTTCATCTCATCTCTCAACTTGACGAGAACTGCAGTCACCTTAGAGATGGTCTCCTGGCCATGCCTGTGCCATTAACAGGGTGGGAAGGAAGAACTGCTCATTGTGGTGGCATCATTGACTGGGTGAAGATGTACTGGATTGTACAATAATGAGAAAATGGAGTGGTACAAGCATTCACTGCTCTCTCTTTCCTGACTGAGGATATAATGTGACCAACTGCTTCAAGCTCTTGCTCTCTGGATCACCACATCATGACATACCACGCCCTTGAACTGTGAACAAAAGAAACATTTTCTTGAATTGCTATTGTCAGGGTATTTTACCACAACAGCAGTTGAAATGACTAAAATCGGCTACTTTCTAGCTTCCTGATCACTATGAAATCTTATGCAAATATGTCCTTCTACAGCACAATAGGTGGGCCTTTTTTGAATCAAAATGGTTGACTAAAATAACCACAGTCAATGTGATCATGACTCTTTAGAAATTCCAAACAGACTTAGACCAAAAATGTCAAGTGAAATTTATATAATACAAAGTAAATCTTTCCAGTATCTGTAGTCAATCTTCAAACTGTAGAAATGCATTTGAAACAAGCCTTCAGTTCAAGACAATTTTTTTTTCTAAGACATAAAGATGGCATATAACACACCAACAGTCAACAAGGACAGTGAAAGGATTGGGTGACATTTTCTTTGAGGTTTTTATTAAAGAGTATGTTTTCTATAGCACATATGGTGGCTCATGACTGGACCCAATTCTTGAGAAGTTGAGTCAGGGAGAGTGCAGTGACTTTGAGACAAACCTGAGCTACAGAATGTAGAGCCCATATATGTGCCAAATTAATAGAATTATGCTTCTGGTAAATACTTTCCTAGTAATTAGGTTCCTACATATAGCCAAAGGGCACACATGAAAATTTATGACAGTGGAAGGGCTCTCTATGCCTTCAAGGGGATAGCTTGGTCTCCATGGTATGTGTGAGCTGATCATAATCTTATCTTCTGGTCATCATAAATCAAGGACCATAACATCAACAGTTCTCTTAATTGTCTAACTGTTCTTGACATCCTTCAAAATTTGTCACAATAGCTGCAGGTGACAGAGAGTGGGATGTGCAACTCCCAGGGCCACAGAGAGACACTGTTTTGATCTACCCATGGCTTCTGTCTTTTGTTGGACTTACACACTGTATCAGAGGGTTGATTTTAATTCCTTACTATCATGTGACAGGCATCGGATGGAGTTGGAGAGACTTCTGGAAGATGGAAAGAACACTGAACTACTCAAGCTTAGGGCGTAGAGGAAGGTATCCCGTAAAGCACAACTATGGTCTACTCTCCCCCTTCTCCATGAACTAGAATGTGGGAAAGGACAGCTGGAGACATGGGGGCACTCTCAGTGAAAGGCATTGTGTACTAGTGCCCAAAGAAGAAAGACACAGATGCCCATGGAAACAAGAGAAACTCAGGGGCAAGAATGGAGAGAAATACCAGGGATGAAGCTAAAGAGCAAGATTGTGAATGCCTAGATGCTTTTGTAGGAGAAAATTAGCTCATGGTGTAAATCAATGTGCAACTACTGAATGGTGGTCAACTAAAGGCCTGGTGATGAGAGGATTATGTATGTATGTATGTATGTATGTATGTATGTATGTATGTATGTGTGTGTATGTATGTGTGTGTATGTATCTATGTATGTATGTATGTGTGTATATATATATATATATATATATATATATATTTATTTATTTATTTATTTATTTTAATGTATCATCACCCTGGATGCAAGTTAGAAACTTCAGTCAGCAGGACAAGGGAGAAGACAAGGACAGAAATAAAAGAATGGGTTTGGTAACTACCAAAGAGGATATTAGTGGATTAAACTGAGGGACACAGGAATAAAACAAGTTATTTGGACATTTGAAAAATTCACTGATCCTTGTCAGATACAGAGAAAGACAGATGATATTGAGATAAAGCCAAGGACTTTGAATAATTAGGTAAAAGAGTCCATCAAATGGAATTTTCTGAAATTCAATATTCAATGCCTGGTTAAGGGGGGGGGAGGTAACAGCAGGAGGCCTAAGGCAGGGAGTGAAGAGCCACAAGACTTGGAGATTAAGGTGGTTAGAATTTCAATACATCCTATACGGATTTCTGCTTTGAATGCTCTGAAGTGATTAAGTATAAGAAGAAAAACAAAAACCTGTCCCTTAGATTTAGTAACAGGAAAGCAATAATGAAATTGTAAGCTAAAGCCATATGTAATTTGTAGCTATTAGAAAATTATGAAGACTGGGAAGATGAATCTGTAACCGAACTTTTAAATTATTATTTAACACTTATTTATTTATTTCTAAATTCACTTATAACAAACACCAACAATTTCTTCTTAACTATTAATCCTATAAATTCCTACAACCCCTTTAACCTATCCACTAAACCTATTGATAATTATTTTTCTAACCTTTTAGAATGATACAGTCTCTGGGGCAGGTCCTCAGTCGTCAGGAACACAGTCTTTGTTGTAGATTCTTTAACGCACTTAGCAGTCCTTTTTCTGGATCTCTCAGATGCAGGTTCATCAGGGTAAGTTGGTTATTGCAGTCTCACCTTAAATAAGGCTTCATGCTTTCTTCTCTGTGGGAGACCCCAGCCGTCTGCAGGCCAACTTACTTCTTTTGAATCAGGAACTCAGCTGCTCTGCCTCAGTCCTTAAAGCCAGCCACAGTTTCCTTTAGGTCACTGTTCAGACAGATCAAACCCCTCTAGGCAAAAGCTGAGCCACAGGGTCCAGTCCTTGGCCTTTTGGTGTCTTGCTCAGGCTTTCTTTGCTCACCAGCTTCTTTCTGCTTCAGGGAGAGATCTGGCCATCAATGGCCAGCACTTTTTTCAGCAGGACTCTTGGAGCTCTCTAGCATCAGGGGCCTCTTCCCTTTCTGGGCTCCATGCACTGTCCTTAAATAGGAGGAACTCTGTTTCAGCTTAATTTGGGCTCCGCCCACTTAGCAGCTGAAAACAATGTCAGGCCAGATACTTTGTTTCTTCAAGTCCATTAAGTCTTTCCTTTTTTCCTGACTTCAACCTTGTTTTTCAGTCTATTGAGTATTTCCTGTTTTTCCTGACTTCAACCTTGTTTTTCAGTCTATTAAGTCTCCTGTTTGTTTCCTGTTTTTAGTCCACATGCTGATAATGCCTTTCATGACCCAAATTAAGAGACAGTGTTAGAAACCCCTATATATTTTCTAAATCTAATTTATCTAACCCCCTATGTGAATCAGTGGGTGAAAGGCTTGCTGTACAAGCAGGAGAATTCCCACTATCCACAACCCAGGTGTAATGACTTGCACCTTTAACTTCAATGCTAGGAGAGACATGGCTATCCTGAGGACTTGCTTATCAGCCATTCTAGTCGAAACAGTGAGTAACAAGTTTAGTGAGAGACCCTGACTCAAAAGTAAAGTGGAGATGGGATTGAAGAGGAAATCCCAAGTCAACCTCTGGTATGTACATGTACACATGCATGCAGTCCCCCCTCCCCACAACATACAAGAAAGAGAAAGGAAGGGAGAAGGAAAGAAAATAGTCAGTTTTGAGCCCTGAAAGAAGACTTCAGATGACTGAAGATCGATGCTGTAATGTATGGAGAGAAAATGAGAACTGTCCAGGCAGCCACTGGTATGTCAGTTCTTAGTTTTGGAAGCTGCAGGCCCTGCACCTCCTATATAATCAGGTATATTTATCCCTCTCAGGTCTCTGAGGTAGTTGAAGAATAGATAGAGTCTCATAGTTAAATTTTGAGCTGTTTAGGAATCAAGAGAGTGCTTTTAAAATTGTGTTGCAAGTTAGTATGAATGTTGAGTTAGATATAGAACTTTAAACTCATGGAGATGGTTAGACAGTAGAATGTTAAAGTCAGGTACCAAATACATATGGACTGGTCATTTGGAATGTACGCTAAGCCATATAACCCTCATAACTGTGGCCTAATTGCCTCTGTTGTTTTGTATTGTATTTATTATTATAAGAGAAAGAGCAATTTGTTGGACTGAAAGGGGGAGCTGTTGGAGGAAATAAGATATACCTTAAACTTAAAAAAAAAAAAGGGAAGAGGATGGGAGGTTGAGGGTGGGAGGGTGGGACTGGAGGGGGGAGTAGGGAGGGGATTGCAATTGAGATGTAACTTGAAGAAATAAAAAATAAAGTAAAAAAAATGTAATGGCTATTGAAAGAGATTCAGGTTATTCAAATAGATTTCACCAAGACTCATAGCCACTTAACAGAATTTGGGGTGGGATACTCTGTCATAGCTCTTTCTTTTGGTCAGTGGTTTCTAATATTTCATTATCCTAGGATATCAATTTCAATTTCTATTTAAAACAGGCATACTGACTCCTCAAAGTAATAATTCTATGCTTCAGTTCTTCAGAACAATCTGTCTCATTCTTCTGACATTGCTGATAGATGGTCTCAAGCAGATCCTTCTGCAAGGACTTCAGAATGGCTTGCCTTGAAAGTTCCACTGAAGAAGATGAGAACCCTCCAGCCCAACAGCTGCAGGAAAATGTACCTTTCCTTGGTCATTAAAAAAAAAAAAAAAAAAAAAAAAGCCATTGATGATGCCCGTGTGAAAATTACTAACAAGCCAGTGTAAAATGTCATGTCAATGCAAACAAAACATTCTTCTACATACCTTCGTACTGTGGCATACCAGAAGCATTTAAAAGCACTTACTCAGCATTACATTTTGCTTTGGTAAGATAAAAACAACAACATATTTTTTTTTTATTCTTCATCACTTGTTAACAATATATTCTCTTGGGCTAAGACCTTGCATTCCTAGTTGAAGCCCAGGGGAAAGTTTTTATAGCTGAATTATAAATCCCTGAAAATAGAGATTTATAATGTAAATTCTGGAAACTCATACCTAGCGGATCTATACTACCTACAGCCCGTCTAATGAAAAGCGCTCATGCCTTTTCTCCAGATAACTTTGGTAATGACATTAAATGATAAAAGCAGGTACAGATAAAATATTTAAGATAGTACACTCCTTTTCTCTGTGATGCGGTAAGCATTATAGTGTTGAGAAGGAGAGGAACAAAGGGTCTTCCCTGACTGGTCAGAAGAGGGTAAAATATGAAAAAAAAAAAAACTTTGAAGAAATGATGGGTTATTCAGGTATGGCCTGTAATATCATAATCAAAATCTATAAAACTTTTACAGTCTAGTCTTATATGCACAGAGATTACATGCCCCAATCTCAGTGCCAAAGACACATGTTAATACGCTCACAACTTTAATTAAGCAATATGCAAAAGCAGAGTCCTATTAAGCTGTGATTTGTAGGTTAGTTCGTTATAGCGGGTCCCAATCAAGAGACACACACTGGATACAAATCAAGCATTCTGCATTACCCAGCTTAATGGGAACCTATGGCTGAGGGTTTATTGCCAGTTCAGAAGAACAGTTCACAGAAAGCCTTTTTTTTTTTTTTTCCTAAAGATGAGGATGGAGATCAAAACCTAATGACCCTGGTGGTGTTTCTCTAATGAAATAACTCTTCTACATTGTTTATTTGCATAACACAGTCATTACTCATACAGTTAATTATCATACGTCTGATTATCTGACCTGAGGGGTTAGAGTTGTTATTGACATAAACCCATAGAGGGCAGCCTGGCAGTTGGTCTGATAGTTAGGGGCAAGACTAAATTTCCTTTTCTTTCACTTTCATTGGTAAAAGATGTGTTAAGTAACTAAAGATCTGGGAAAAAAAATGGGCATATGAAAAGAAACCAAGGCTGAGTCTTTCTTCCATAAGGTAATTTCTTCAGGAGTTAAAGTATTAATTATAAAATACAAAAGGATAAGAAAGTGAGAAAATAATGTAAGTCCATGGTTGAGCATTTTCAATAAAGGGAAAATGAAATGTAAGAAAACTGATATACTTGACCTGGTAGATAATAAAAAGTCTCTAAACAAAACACCCTAACTTCAAAATTTTAAATGCTATATAGCATAGCAAAAATATTTGAATTAATCAATATATAATCAACATATCAATTTACTCATTGAATATTCAATGATTATGTGTTGAGAATTTTCATATGTATAATACCACATATATTCATAATATGTGTATTACTGTATATTTTCATAGTTGGGACAGTGCATCTCAAAAATATACATGTTGATGGCTCAGTTTATTTCCCCATCTGTGTCTCTTGTTATCCCTATCTCTCTCTGTCTCTGTCTGTGTACCTGTCTCTCTGTATGTACGTGTGTGTTAACTAATGATCTAGCTGCTCTAGCTCATCGTTTGCCCCCACTATGAGCTGTTACCCTCACCAGAAGCTCAGTGATACCAAACCACTCAAGACTACAATAAAACTTTTAGTTTTACAAATGACTTGACCCAGGTATTTTGTTACAGTAAAATTGAACTTACAGATACATTTATCCCCCCCCCAAAAAAAATCCTTTTCTAAACACAAAGTTCTTTAACTTGTCCCTGTACATATTTTTGGGCTTCCTATTCCACCCAGCTGATTTCTTTACTCATGTTTGTGACCACAAACTAGTGTGATAATTCAGGTTTTCTTCACTACTCTTTCTATTCTTTTTGTTAGGTATTACATGGCTATTAAAAGAATATTATAAATTGTAGAACTCACTGAGAACACCAGTAGATTACCAGGATTAACAATGTGGTACATGCATTTCCACTATCACCGTGAAAGAAAAACACAACAAAAACCACAACATTATTTACACATGTAAAGAATTAGGTAGACCAAATATGTTTTGACCTTAAACAGTTTATCTAATTTATTAAGCTTACAGCAGTTTTATTTCCAAGTCGATTCCTATATTGTGCCAAGATTCAATGTGATGCTCCAGAAAGGGTCAGTGGATTCAACCTCACCACATCTCTCTGGAGCACAGCTACTTCCATCCCTTCAGATTATATCCCTGGGCAGGTTTGTGTTATAGCAAGAATGCTAACAGGAATGGTAAAAGAATAGTGTACGTAGTTTGCTAAACCCAAAGTTCTGTCACAGAAGCACCTACAGTCCCAATAGCAAAGCATTTCCTAGAGACACTCCCTCATTCCTGCCTTCAGCATTTTTGAGACTATGCAATGCTGACCAGGTTCCTTTCCAGGATGACCTGGGAACATCACTGTGAGGAGCTCTAAGCTCAAGCTTTGGTGATCTTGGATAAAATGAAGATGAGGGAAAGTGCTCCCACTGAGTAAACTACACGCCTTTGTGTTAGATATTGACATTTAGGATTCATCTGCATCCTTCAAGACTGGAAAGAATCTTGCTGTAAGAAAGCGATGGAATTTATGTCACCAATCCTTTGGTGTTGAATAACATATGTTTTGCTTAGAATATATAATAATAAATAATGCATGTAGAGAGAATATCTTCTGCAACACCTGTCAATAAAGAAAAACCCTATGGCTTATAGAAAACTGTAAAATAGAAGGTGAGACATCTTGTAGGGAGAGAGGATTCTGGGATAGTGTGAGGTGTAAGAGAGATGTCAAGAAGATATGAAGAGGAGAGATGTGTGGCACCTGAGCAGAGGTTAACCAGTCGCATGGCAGAACTTAGATTAGAATAAATAGGTTTTTAGGTTATACACTAATCAGGGAATGAGCATAGCTGTAAGGCCTAGGTATTTGTAAATGTATTTTGAGTCTCATAGTGTTATTTCTCAAAGCTTGGGTCTGGGAGGAAGAACATGTACTACAACAAACACAATATAATGCTGCTGTAATAAAGTCTACTTTTTGCTAAAAAAAAAAAATATATATATATGTAATATACATACATATATTATGTAAATATATATTTGTATATATGGCATACATTATATATACATATATTTTATGCATGTATACATTATATACATAATATATGCAAATATAAATTATATACATGTTATATATTATATACATTATATGTATATATATGTACATTATATATATTTAAATCCTTCTTTAAAAAATGAAATGTTTGGCTATGAGGCTTAGGTTTTTATTTATCAAGTAAAAATTTGGGATTTTAAGCTTTTCCTTATAACAAATGACTGGCCAAGTGTCTCACTGGTATTTATCAATCATTCTTTCCTTACTGAAAATTTTGAATGAATGATAAATTATTCCAATGAGAGGCCAGCTATTTCTCCTTTCCTTTACTAATATTATGGCTACACTAATAAACGTGGTAATGGTGTTCAGTGACATTGAAACCTTGTCTGTGAGCAGGATATTTTTTCAGAATGTATTGCTAAACAAATATTTAAAGCAGTTTTTAAAAATTCCTTGTGTGTGTGTGTGTGTGTGTGTGTGTGTGTGTAAGAGAGAGAGAGAGAGAGATTTCTGGGTACACCATCAGACTCATAGGCATACATGTCACTTGCATATACTTTAAATTTATAGCAATTGATATTTTGTGATTTGAATTATTTAAATGGTATAGGATTTATCTGGAGATTTGGGGTGGTTTTATTTAAATCAACAATAATTTTATTGTTTCGTGATATTTGACGGATCCTTTCTATCACCTTTTAGAACATATTTCAATATTATTCAGGAAATTAAAAAGTTCCCATAAACTTCTTTTTAAAATTATCCTTCTTTTGAAAATTATCTGTGTTGTTAATACGTTTGCATTGCTCAGCACACATGTGTACATTTTATGTCTTAACTTTTTCTTTACATATAACTATATAATATTTTCTAGTCCCTAATGTGTGTTTATTTTTAACTCTCGTCAAACTTACTACAATAGGAATTAACTTTGACCTTCAATACGTTAAAAAAAACATTATTTTAAAAATAATATTCCAATTAGTTAGCTCATATTCTAATATTTTATGAATGACTTTCAGATTTTGATAGCTTGTTCTTTTAATATTTTTTTAATTTTCTGACACATTTATAAGATAAAAGCATGGCCATCTCAACAGCAAAATTTTCACATCTCATAAGGTCATAAACACTGCCTTAATTTCTTCATTATCAATACTTTATTAATATTTTATGACTGCAAATTTTGTCTCTGCTTTGGCACATAAGTAATTTTAAAAGTTCTGCATATTGCTTCCTAATGGTATCGTACCTAGAGATACTTAAAAATGAAATGTGAAGCTCTGGCCTCTTGATACCAACCGTCTTAAACTGTTTAGGATAGTTAAGAAAAACAAACTCCTAGTCATGCATGCATGTCACCTTGTTAGCTACTATGACAGTCTATCACAGATATTCTCTACGCTACTCAGTAATCAAGTTGTTAAGAGACAAGCAACATTTGCTTATCTAAATACAAGAAATAGATAGGGCATCTTCAAAAACCCCAAGAGATCTGCAGAATATGGCATTCAAAGATGTGGTCTTAAATGAAGATTTTTTTTTGATATCGTGACATATCAGCTCCTGACAGCACCCCCTATTCTACTCCAAGTAGAAGATAAGCATCGAAGAATCTCCAGTGTGAGATGGTTGAATTAGTGGCAAGCCTATCTCTTGGCATGTAAAAACTCCTTGCTTCAACTGCAGACAGACTGCTGTCCAAAAAGGACAAAACTTGGTAGCAGGGAAGTCGACAGCCTAGCTCTGCCAAGACAGGGTAGGTTAGTCCTTCATAATCCCTGCTCTACAATAAATGTCTGTCAGAGAAACAGGACCAAAAGGCTGAAGACTGATGCTGGAATGTATGGAGAGAAAATGGGAACTGTCCAGATAGTCACTGGTTTGTCATTTCTTAGTATTGGAAGCTGCAGGCCCTGCACTTCCTATATAATCAGATATATTTATCCTTCTCAGCTCTCTGAGGTGGTTGAAGAATAGACAGCTTGAGTCTCATAGCTAAATCTTGAGTTGTTTAGGAATCAAGAGGGCGTTCTAGATCTAAGAAGATGGTTATAATAGTGATGCAAGTTAGTATGAAAGCTAAGTCAGTTATAGAACTTTAAACTCATGGAGATGGTTAGAAGGTAGAAGGTCAGGGGCCAAATATGTATGAACTGGACATTGGGAAGGTATACTGGGCCATTTAACTCTCATAAATGTGGCATATTTAATTCTGCTGTTTTGTATAGAATTTACTGTTATAAGAGAAAGAACCATTTGTTGGATTGAAAAGGGAAGCTGTTGGGGGGGAAAAGGGTGGAAGGGTGGGACAGGAAGGGGGAATAGGGAAGGGTTTGTGACTGAGATGTAACTTGAAGAAAAAAAAATAAAGTACATATATATATATATATATATATATAAAGTTCTGCATATTTGAACTGTAGTAACCCTTAATTTACTTACAACATTTTAAACCTCTTAACTGCCTTTTTAATACCAAACAATGAAAATATCCTTTATATATAGGGGAAAAAACTTATAAACTGATATCCAAGAGTGTGTGAGCTATGTGGCAACCTGAAGTCTAACATTCTAACCTGAAATTAAGACCATTTTTCCTTTCATGCCAGTAAGGCAAGTATGCCTTTGGTAAATTTTCATTTGAAAATTTTATATATTATTTTTATTATATTTTTTAAGCTTAGTTATCCCTTTAGGAGCCATGGACTTTAAAAAGAAAAACTTAATCAGATTTAATGGGTTCTCTATGGACAGGGCAGGTGGAGCGAGATGCAATTTTTAAATACAGGAGTGAATGTGGGCATCCCACGAGAAGGGGCCATTGAGCTTGGTGAGATGGAGGTCTTGGGCAAGTGGACCTGTGGGGGAATCTCGCTGTACAAATGTTAGCTGTAACCAAAAGCTCAGTGCAGGCTCTTAGGCAAAAAGAACAAAAGTATTTGAGAGCTAGAAAGAAGCAGGAGCAGGAGTGGTAGAGCCTAAGGAACCGGACAGCGAGTGGGACAGGTGGTGCTGGGTAGGTGGCGGAGTGTGACTGACTTGTCTCTGAGGACACAGCACTGTGCGCTTCTCTCAGTGGGGGCGGGAGCAAGCACCCCTCAGCATGCCTTACACTAAGAGGAGAGTATTAGATGATGTGCTGAGAGTCGGGCAAATTAACTAGGAAGCAGCCCCACCGCAGAAGCCCAAGAGCAATGAGCAGCTCAGACTGGAGCTTAGAGGATGAGTTGAAACACGGTCAGATTATGGGGTTTCACTGCACACCTATGCAGCTTCTGAAGGGCTAACTGGGGCAGCAGAGAGGAGCTGCGGACAGCAGCACCAGCTCCTCTTCCCTGAGCATCCACCTTTTGTGGCCATGCAACTTCCTGTGGCCTGGTCATTGGATGGGGTATTTTCTTTTTTTTTTTTTTTTAATTTTTTTTTTAAGATTTATTTATTATGTATACAGTGTTCTGTCTGCAGGTATATCTGCAGGCCAGAAGAGGGCACCAGATTTCATTATGGATGGCTGTGAGCCACCATGTGGTTGCTGGGAATTGAACTCATGACCTCTGGAAGAGCAGCCAGTGCTCTTAACCGCTGAGCCATCTCTCCAGCCCTGGATGGGGTGTTTTCATTTCTATATGGAAGCCTGTGTTAAAACAAGTGGGGCGAAATTCCAGAGAGTGGTTTTCTTATAGTGGGTATCACAGCTATACTGCACAGAATTCCAGGAGGCAGGTCATGGCCATATGCAAGATTTTAAAACCTTTCATTTCAAGTTAGCAGTACTACTGGCAATAACATGGGGAGGTATATGGTACATCTAATAAAATCATATTCTTCCTAAAACATGGTAAAGGTGGACTATTGTTACTAACATATTTCAGATACAGATACTACTGTCTGGACTTGATAATACATTAGAAATGGATGAATTAAAGGACTTTGTCTGGGAGCAGGAAGCACCACTTGCCGTCCTAGCATTTGGAGGCAGAGGCAAAATTATTAGTTCGAGGTCAGTCAGGGGTGCATAGTGAATTCCAGGTTAGCCTAGTAAACAAAAGGGAGGAAGAAGAGGTTGAGGAAAGAGGAGGAAGACTGAGGAAAAGCAGAGGAGGGGAAAAGGGAGAAGGAATTTTCTGATTATCACAACTGTACTGCCAAAGAGAGCTACTAACGTAAATTCAGAGAGCTAGGAGAGACCAATTGAAGTGAGACACAGTAGATGGGAAAGTAAGTTGACAGGGCTTCTTAGGCTCCAAGAAAGGGATTCTAATTTGCTTTTTATAGCTGTGATAACAGGCTGACCAAAAGTCCCATGGGAAGGAAAGAGCTTCCACTAGCTTACAGGATACAGACCATCATAAAGCAAGCCTAGGCAAGAGCACAATGCAGGAGACTAGAGGTAGGAGCTGAGGTTTTCTCAGCTCCCTTTCTCTTTACAACCTCGGACCGCCTTATCAGGGGTAGCAAAACCCACAATGGTCTGGGCCCTCTGGCATCAATCATTAATTAAGAAAATGCCCACAGGTGTGCCCAAAGACAATCTGATGGAAGTCATTCTTCACTTGAGGTCCCCTTTTCCCTGGGCAACTCTTGTTTATGTCAAGGTGACAAAAACTAAGCATCACAGAGGGCGTGCTCTCCAGCACCCACTTCAGAAATAACTAAAAAGGGAAGGGCAAAGGTGAGAACTCCCAGAATGTGAAGCCAGGACACACAAGAGAGGTGACACAGGGGACACTCATCCTCTAATGTGAACTGAGGCTCAATCACCAACTACATTTCACAGGGGACTGATATTGGCCTTCCCCAAGTCCTGTGGGTCCAGATGGCTGAGCAATGACTACCTCACCCCTCCTCTGGTGACAGTCTCTACCGTGAGTGATGAGTGATGAACCTAGGGCTTCCCACTTGCCAAGCACATGCATTACCACTGAGCTCCAGGTACTTCCTATGGCCATGTCTTAGTCTCTCTGCCACACAGTGGACATAAGGGATGATAAATAACATTTCTCATATATTTATAGATTTCTGGTTGGATAGAATAGTTTCATTCATACTTTGAAGGAGATTTAGAACTATACCTCCTGCTTTTAGAGCATACTACACCAACTAAAAGTCTCAGCTATTTGGTGAGAGTGTTTTGTTAAAAGAAAGATGAGTAAACCTCATTTACATCTTAAATGCCATCCTGTTGTGTAGCAATTTCCTCTGAGGTAAACCTGCATCTTGGAGGGAATTTCCTTAAGACACAGGATGTTCTAAAGGGAAGTGGACATTCAATCCTATAGGGAAGCTCTCCTTGACTTTAGGAAGTAAACAACTCAGAGACTTCATCAGTTCCCTAAAACTGAGCACATATACTAGGCCTGTAAGCAGTAAAAACTGCTGACAGACATTCTTGGAACAGTCAAACTTCAAGAAAGTGATGGAAACCACCTTTTCTGGCTAGAAGTCTCACAGTCAAACAGAGTTGCTTGGAAGATGTTCAGGATCCACCTGAGCCTCCTGGAATAGATGGGCCTCCCCAATCTGCTGAGCTGCCTCCAAGCTGTCCAGTGCTCTCTATATTTCTAGCTTTCCTCAACCGTCACCCATGCTGGGGTGACCTTTAGTGATACAGCTGTCTTTGTGTCATTTTCTGCTCATAGAAGTAACCCCTCACCCATATTCTGGCAATAAAATTCATTGTTTCACCAAGTTGGACTTTGGAGGTATCCTTATTTTGATGTGTCTTTAATTCTTGGTCTGAGGTGAGTAAATATTTGTCCACATCTCTCCCAAAACAGTGTCACACAACATACCCAAAGGATCATGTGTTAAAGATTTTGTCCTTAGCTTGGCACTATTGGGATGTGATTATCGAAACTTCAACAGGACTTTATACAGATATAATCCCACCTCTGGGTTAAGTACCTCAAATCTGCTATACTCTACTCCAGGGATATTTGTTCATTCGTGTTTACTGTTGTGTATTTCACAATAAAGGTCCACTCTAGTTGTCCACAACAAGAGAAAGAACAATGAAAATGTGGTATATGTATACAATGGAATTTTATACAACTGCAAAGAAGAATGAAATCACGAAATTTTGAGAAAAACTGATGGATCCAGCAAGTATTATTGTATATGATGCAGCAATTCAGACTCAGAAAGAAAAAATTTCACATGTCCTCTTGTAAGGTGTGCATCCTAGCTTAGGTGTATTCATATGTATATGAGTAGAAGAGACCGTATATAGGATATAAAACAAATATGGAGACCACTATAGGAGATAAGGTGTTGAAGAAAAAAGGCAATAGGACACGTGACGTTGAAGTGGGAAGGATGCTGGGGGTGGGCTAATACGAGATTATTCAGAGGAATGAAAGAGAATCAACAAAAAGTTTGTTCAAAAAATACTTAGTAAAATCAAATACAGTGTAAGTTGGTTTTTTAAAAAATAAGTAATAAAAAATAATCTATCATAGTGGGAGGTCTTCTTGTTATTAGGTGTGGGTTCTGAAAAGACATTGAAATACTAGCCCTATTCTGTTTGTCCCTGTCATAAGGTAAGAAACTGTGCTCCTTTCGGGATTCTTCACCACAGTGTGCTGCCCTGTCATGGACCCCAAAGCAATAAGGGCCATGGACTACAGACAGGAACATACAGAACTCTAAGCTAACACAGACTTTTTCTCTTTATGAGTTGACTAGCTCAGATATTTTCTATGGTAACAGAAAACAGACCAGTATATTGGCTGACTCTGGTAGTCACCAGGAGTTCACAACTATTCTAGTTTTCTAGTTGGAGGATGGCCTGTCAAACTTACCTACTCAGTTGAAGTTGGAGTCAGGCGACCTGTTTAGACAGATATTAGATAATTTAAACTGAGACATGAGAGGGTAATTGAATTAGCATGAATGAAATACATTATGAACATGTAAGAAAATATTATAATGAAACACATTGCAATATATAATTATTATATGCTAATAAACATTTAAAATGACCCTTAAGGGTCAGTTTAATTCTCCATATGATGAATCTTCAGCTTAGGTCCAGGAAGGTGACTGTGACATGGATCATAGCTTCCTTCTGGCTGAGGAGATAGCATTGCAGAACCTTTGCTGTTGCAAGGCACTGAAGTCTGGGTAGTCCTTGTCACTACACTGTCATATAGCCCATCCAGGTTGGTAGAGGATAATGCCAAAACTTTTGACTTGACCAAATGGCAAATTGATCAACCCAGTTGCATGAGAATGGGTAGATAGTACTTTAGAAAGGAAAACAGTATGTTGAGTTGGCCATGTTTTAACTGAGATGTTTATACAAGTGGAGATGTCTGGTAGATACTTGAGAATTATATCTAAAAATTTTCAATCAATATAAGGGCTAGAAACATAAATTCAAGTTATGGTTTACTTGAGTCTTTTATTACTATCACATGTAATCCTAGACCGGATAATTTTTAAAGAATAGAAGTTAATTTCTCACAGTTCTGGGGTCTAGACTAGTCAGTGGTTGCTAGTGAGTTTCTTCTTGCTTCATCTTAACAAACAGGACCCAAAGGTCACCTGCTGAGAACCCCCTGCCCAACCCTAACACACAAACAATGAAACATACCTTTACACAGCAGCAATGCCAGGTGTAGGAAGTAAGTAGATGTTCGACAGGCATTAGTCACAGTGATTACCCCAACTTTCCCAGGGAAGTAGACTGCCCATTCATTAGTGGTATGTGAAGCTGCGGAAAAGTATTGCAGCCTTGGGAAAAGAAGACAAAATATGACACAATCCCAGTATCCTTGCAGGGTAAATGAAATAAGAAGGCAAAATGTGTCTACCTGAAAGCCCCACAGGTCCCTTGAGAGCTACAGTCAGGATTTTAAAGTCAAATTCATGCCAATGTCCATTTTTCTACAGCTGCATTTAATTGTGTGGGAGTGGGCACAAATTAGGCCCATGTGGCTCAACCAGGGTTGTGGTTTCTTCAAGTGATAAGAGGAAATGAGCAGTGAGAGAAACAGGAGCCATGTAAGAAGGGAGGGAAGGCAGTAGTGGGCCACCACTGAAATAAGCTGAGTCAGGAGGGAAGGACACAAAATGGCTAAGAGGAGAAACAACCTATGGGGGTAGAGGATGAGGACCAGGGAGGCAAATCATGGAAGACAGTAGGGGAAATGCTTAAAAATAACATGGTATTTTATTTTTTGTTTTTGTTTCTGTTTCTGTTTCTCAGCATCAGTTCTGTCCTCTGAAACCTCCAAAACTTGATACTGTTTGTTGGCTTTCCAATTTTGGCAATCTTTCCTCCCTTAGACTTTCTTTTTGGTTCATCATCCTGCTGCATGTTTCCAGGGCTTATCTGCTATTTATAGACTCCTACTTTCCGTTCATGGAAGATTTTTATCTAAAATATTCTGAAATAACATTTTGAGCATCCCTTTGGGCAATTAGTGTTCAAAAGTACAATACAGCCTTTAATTTTACAGGTGGTAGCATAAGATTTGCCTTATTTCTTCAGTGGTTTTCACACATGAGACACTTGTTTCAGTTGATGATTATAAAGTCATCGTGAGCTAATCCTAAAGAATATAGAAAGAATGGGATGGTATTAGGAAGAAAATAAAATTATAAATCATACCATCTTAATATCAAGTAGTCAATCCTAATATATCTGTGTGATCTTTTGATTCTTTCTGCAGAAAACATATTTTTACAAAAGGAATCAAATTATACCTGCCCCATATGTCTTTTGCATACTACATACCAAATATCGCTTCACATTACTATTTATTAACTGAGTATATGACTTTAATGACTATCTAATATTACAATTTTTCTTGCTCTAGGAGCCCTTTCCAATGATTTCTTAATTTATTGCTCTGAAAACTTATATAGAGATTCAAAAGTAGAAAAATGGTGTGTGGTGATCCTTCAGACACCTGGAACTAGGCCCAGTATTCATCTTCCGGATGTGCTCAATTCTCTTTGCACCCTTTCCCCTGTGTTGCCAGCCAATCTTTCTTAGTGGCATTCATTCATTTAATCATCAAATAGTCCTAATTTATCAGTGAGCCACATGAACTGAGAGAATTTGGCACAAGCATGAAGATGATGAAAACATCATGAAAAATATACCATTTTCTAGAGGGAAAACAATAGTCTAAATGTGCTTAATATATAATAGAAGTGACATTTGAAAACAGCAGGGAAATGGTAAGCCATTTAGGACTTCATGTTAAGATAACACAAAAGTTCTACAACCATATATTGAAGTTGGACAATTAATAATTAATAATCCTGGTATAATTTGGCAATATACAGTATGGCCAATGTTTTTACTCAAGTCAATAAACAATTATAATAAAGCAAAAAGAAAAAGACAAACAGGCAAACTTTGACTTTTTGGTTATTATGTAAGATTAAGGGCATTTATAGCAAGATATTTTTAACTTTTTTTTTTTTTTGGTTTTTCGAGACAGGGTTTCTCTGTGTAGCCCTGGCTGTCCTGGACTCGCTTTGTAGACCAGGCTGGCCTCGAACTCACAAAGATCCGCCTGCCTCTGCCTCCCAAGTGCTGGGATTAAAGGCGTGCGCCACCACCGCCCGGCTATTTTTAACTTTTTAATAAGAAAATATTTTGTTCACTGAATGTCAGTAGCCAATGTCACTTTCTTCAACACTATGTTTACCTGCCCTCGTCCATGTAAACTCCATGCCTGTTACAGAAAGGAAAACCTCTGTGAATTGTACTGTATTAAAGGCAAATAATTTTGGAATTTAAAAAACAAGTAAATAAGCTTGCTTTATGTTACTTAGTCTGTGTCTACAGATTTAGGGCATCCCTATTGCCACAGATCTTCACGGTGGTGTTAGTAGCTCTCACACGGTCCTGAAAACCAGTCAAAGTCATTTTAAATCATTGGAAGGATCTTGTAAACATTACGATTGGAAATGGTCACTGTTCCTACCTCCAGAAGAATTTAAACAAGTTGACCAACTGGAAATGATGGCACAGAATGGGACATGCTTCACGGAAGTTATCTACAACAGAGAACCTCCGAGTGTGAGAACTCTTAGTGACTGAAGTATACAGGAAATGCTATTTGGAAGAGATCTTGAACAGACATTCAGAAAACAGAGATGCTGGCTGTAAAGATACCAAAGCCATCCCTTCTACTTACCCACGCACTGTCAGTTGATTTATCTAATAAAACTGAGGACTAAGGAAGAGCGGAAACACAGCTTCACAAAACAAGCGTTCATACTGAGATCATTGAAGTGTGCTAATTTGATCTTAAGAAAATCACACACTTTTAATCCCTTCCTTAACTGACACACTGTGTAATCTATCTATGGTTATTGGACTTAATACAAAGAGCTTATAATAGTTTTCATTTTTAAATTTACAGCAAGCATTAAAATCAACTTTTTTTAATTTATATTTTTATTCCTTTTCAGAACTAAGTTCCAAATAATCTGCTCAAGCAATAAGAGCACAGCAATGACAGCAAACGTGAGCCAATAAAGATTTATTAATTTACAGCTTCTGATTATAATACAATTAGCAATGTGACCAAAAGATCAAACTAAATAACATCAATTAGTACAAGTCTCTAAGAAAGAGAGATTCTAGTAAAATCACAGAAAATATATGCATAACTTATGGATACTATTTTGCTAATACAATCTTGAAAAATTAATTATTAGCATCATAAATGATCCTCAGTAGGCTAAAGTGGGGGAAAAAAAACCCTGACGACTCAATTTCAGATATATAGTCCCTTAGAAACCCATCTTTAATTTTGAAATAGTCCTTTGAACTGTATATAAATATGTACTCTTTCCTAAGGGCACTGTGCCTGCCACATTAGAGCTCTGCTCTGCAGAGCATCTGTTTGCAAATACAACTCTCATCTCTCTATAGCCATACAATCATTAACTATAGTTCATGCACGACCACAAAAGACAGAGGCATCTGGAGGCAGCGCTTCCGTCCTTTTTCTTCTGTTTTCCCTGAGAACCTGACCAAACACCAACATCCCTGGAGAGTAAAAATGAAGTAGATTCTTTCAATACCCATGCAAATGTACTGCTTAGCTCTGAGGCTGTCAGTATCCAATTCTTATTTCCTTACTGGATTGCCTGACACACTCCAAATAAGCATCAGAAAGGTTCTTTTTAATAAGAAGAGAGGACCCGAGAGAAGCATTTGTGTGAATCTTTATCTACAACACACCTATATAAACATAGCATCAACAAAGCTTTAGACAAACACAAATGCTGAACCTATTACCTACTCGTGATTGTTCGGTAACAATCGTCTAAAGGGAAGGAAAACAAAATGAGCAGCAGAAGCAAAATTCTCTACAGACTCTCATTTGAAAACAGCAAAAATCACACTTTGCAATAATGTATTAAGTGATGTGGTAGATTAAGAAATGGTGTGTCCCCAAGTGCCCCTCAGAGGACAGAAATTTTGGTCCTTAATTATACTCATTCTTTCAGTTGGATCAATGATCTCCTAAAGGAAACAAGAAAAGGAAAAAAAAAAAAAAACCCAATCAATTGAATACTAACGTCTTCTATTCATTCAGGTCACTGTCTTATGGCTCATTAAGAATAAATGTTTGACACATAGCTTTCTTTTTCATCCAACTAGATGCACTGTTAATAATTAAATATAACAACAAATAAAGCGGAGAATTTTTGCTGCCCTCACTGGGTTTAAATTTTTGTGAGACCTTCTCAGACAAATAGAAGTGTCAAACCAACAGCACTTTAATTCAGTTAAACCAGTGGATGCTCATTATAAAGATGCCATGAGTTTTCAAGTGAATTTGACTCATCACTTTGACCTAATAATTAAATGAAATACTGCTGGAGATGCATACGACTACATGCATGTAATAATCCTGTTCAGATTATTTTATTCAGATACATGTTTATCACATAATTTACTTTAATATGAATACATCTAGAACATTCGGGTGTTTGTCTCAACTTCTCCATACACAATGAAAACGTTGATCCAACCTCAACCTACTATCTTCCTCACACCTCTTTCAAACATTAAATCTCTATTTCATCCCCAACACTGTTCTAATTTCTGTTAATAGCAGGATGCATTTTAAAAAGTTCTCTGTTTGATGTAGCTCATGTGCTCATAGGAAAGGAAAAGTTTGTATTCTGTGTACACAGCTGTCATGTAACAGTGGCCATGAACATCTGGTAGTCAGGGCTATCCGTAGATATAGCAGTAGTATCAGAAGACAGTGAAGAAGTCGGTAACAGGGACATTTAAGTATCTGCAAGATATTTAATGAGCACTTGACTTGCCTACACAGGACAGATACAACTATTTAAACTACCTTTAAATGAGTATTTATTAGCTTCTGTGCGGTAGTAAGTATACTTGCTAGTTTCTATATGGTTGAAATATATTGACAGTGGTATGAATGTATATTAACTGAGCTTCAGTAATAGCTATCAAGACTAAGAATTACAGTGTATATGGACCTGCCAACAGAGGGAGTACTAAGTGTAATCCTTACTGTAAATTTCTAATGTTAGAATGTTGACATCATGCTGGTTAGACAATAACTGGTACAGAGAAGTGAAAAAAAACCTACCAGAATAAGATACATTTACATGTTTTCTCATTGTATCTATCAATCTTTACTTTTCTAATTTGCATTGTCTTCTATTTGGAAGATGCACTTTATCATCCTTCCTTCATGCCAAGGAAGGGCACAGGGCCGGATGCCCTCTGCATTCATTACTGTAGGATGAGGTCAGGGATTCTTAATGGTGCAAGGTTTTTATGATCTATAAACCTTTGGATAGATCACTATCTATGTGATAATAAATCCCAGCCAAAACCTTCAGTTGAAATAGAAGATAAGAAAGGAGTACAGTAAGAAGAAAAGAGACTGTACAGGGAATAAAAAACAAGGGTTCTGTTTGATCAATTTTGAGAGATGAAGTAACTTCAAAAAGCCCCAAATCCAAGTCACCTGGATGGGGCATGGTTTTGGTTGTCCTAGAACACAAAGTATAAACTCTTCAAATCAATTCATCTATGAGACTTGGGATATTTGGTATTGATATTTATTTTCCCCTTTCCCCTTAAAGTTTCTTTCTTTACAAAAGCAAGTGTGAAAAATTCCAGATAATAAAAGGAAGAGAGAATTTTTTAGACTTGTTTAACCATCATCCTATAGACACTTTCCTTACTCCATATATATGAAAAACAAATGGAAACAAGAAAAATCAAAGTCATTTCCAAGTATGTTATCAATGTCATCTCTCCTCAGAGTCCAAAGTCCAGCACCTCCTTGTGTCAGCAATCAATGTCCCTGGTCTTCTCTAATGAGGTGAACACCCTAAGGCACTGAATTTCAAAGAGAAAGTTCAACTTCATCATCCCACTGGGAAACTGGGGAAATAAGAACTTGACATTCAGGGTTTCTTCTGGGTGAGTATAATCATAGATAGTGCTGATCTGATGCTCAATCAATAGAGAAACTTACCTTTTATTTTCCCAGAGCCTTCTTGTTTCTCTGGGGGAGTAGCAAAGGCTTCTCTCTGCACAGTGTCTATTTCTCTTATATGTTCTTCAATAGCAGTAATCACTTCACTGGGGACAAACTTCAAGGCACTGATGTCACCAAACACCTGAGGAGTAGTGGTAAGATGAGCAAATATTTCAATGGAATGGTCAAAAGGTCCTATTGTTTTCCATTACCTCCTAAAAGAAGGGAAACTGTAGCTTGGAAAATCCTGAATGGACATTGTTGTGCTAACTAGAAGCTTATGATTTAGGCTTCACAGTCCAGTCTATTTCTAACCTTTAAAATAATTTTATAATGACCCTACAAAGAGTAAAATGAAAAAAAATACATACAATGAGTGAATGTTCTAATCTTCTGAAACCAAAATTGTATACATCAAAAACAAGTCTTGAGGGCTAGAGAATTAGCTCAATGGTTAAGAGCAATTCTTGTTATAGAAAACTCAGGTTCCATTCCAAGCACCCACCTATGATGATATGGTGACTTACAACTATGACTAAAGTTCCAGGGGGATCCAGTGCCCTCTTCTGGCATCCATGGGCCTTGCATGCACATGGTGCATATACATAAATGCACACACACACATACAAACACAAATATAGCCAAGCCTAAGATTCTATCTCTGGCCTGTAACCAAACTTTTAATTATTATTTATCACTTATTTATTTATTACTAAATTCACTTATAACAAACACCAACAATTTCTTAACTATTAATCCTATAAATTCCTACAACCCCTTTAACCTATC
>CAJQZJ010033130.1:7215395-7226746 GCA_907164525.1 Lophiomys imhausi
TGCACCTCTCGTCCCAGCAGCTCCGCCGTGGGTGCACGGACCCCTGGCCCCACCCACGCCTGTCTCTCTCCCCAGATGACCTGCCGTGGACTGGCGGGGATTTGTCCCTGCCCGCTGTACTCTCTCCCCAGCTGCGCTATAGTGTGTGTGCGAGATTTGGTCCCTCCCGCCTGCCTTTGTGTTCCCAGCTTCCCGCGCTCTCTCGGAACCTCCCGCCCTCCTGCTTCACAAGCGGCTGCGGACCACCCGCTGAGCCCCCTGTTTGTTCCTTGCTAAGGCTTTCACTATCTCGCAACCTTTTCTAAGTGGGTATAAGTTCAACCTGATGTGTGGGGAGCCCAATAGGACAGCGATCTATGGCCAAATGGACCCTTATTCTGCCTGCTGTAAGTTGGGATCGATCTTACCAGGCGCCTCACCGAATGGGAGTTCCCGAATCCCACGTTTAGTGGCCTCCGTGTCTGTGAGAGATGGGGAGAGCCTTGCCCTGGGACTTTTAACAGTCCCTTGGGAGCTGTGAGTGTTCCGGGTGGGGGTCTAGCCCCTCCTGTTTTTGCACAGTGCCCAATAACTCTGTCTTTTTTATGGCTCTTTTTTCCCCGCGTTCAGAATGTGTCAGTGTAGGTCGCCGCCATCTTCGCTCCCCTCTTTTTATTATATTTTTAAGCTTATTAATTCTTTTCTTAAAATAGTATTATTTATTTCTAGAACATAGTTTCCTCCCTCCTCCCCTCTTGGCCCCTCCCTTCCTCTCTCCTTCCCTCCCTCCCTCCCTCCCTCTCTTCCTCCCTCCCTCCCTCCTTGTTCCTCTACTTGGTACTCTCCTTCTCCTCAGATGAGGTGGGTCCTCACATATCATACTCCCTCAGATCTTGCGTCATGTGAGGCCCAAGAGCTTACACTCGTACTGGAGCTTGATAAAGGAACACCATCTAGGGTGTGGGGTTCCACTAACCTGCAGCAGATTTCATTACTCACTGGTGGGTAGAATTTTTCCTAGGATAGATATACTAGGTTCCTGTCTATTTGGGCGTGTGGGTTGTAGGATAGTTATCCTCTGATGTATGGTTAATATCCATTTGTAAGGGAATACATACCATGTTTATCTTTCTGGGACTGCGTCAGCTCACTTAGGATGAGCTTTTCTAGTTCCATCCATTTGGTTTTGAATTGCATGATTTTCTCATTTCTGATAGCTGTGTAGTATTCCATTGTGTATATGTACCACAGTTTTTGTATCCATTCTTCAGTTGATGGACATCTGGGTTGTTTCCAGTTTCTGGCTATTACAAATAAAGCTGCTATGAACATTGTTGAGGTAATGTCCTTTTGGTTTCATTTCAGATCTTTTGGGTATATGCCCAAGAGGGGTATGGCTGGGTCTTGAGGCAGATTTATTCCCAATTTTCTAAGATATCTCCAGATTGATTTCCAAAGTGGTTGCACAAGTTTGCAGTCCCACCAGCAATGGGGGAGTGTTCCCCTTTCTCCCCATCCTCGCCAGCATGTGCTATCATTTGAGTTTTTGATCTTAGCCACTCTGACAGGTGTGAGATGGAATCTTAGAGTTGTTTTAAGTTGCATTTCCCTGATAACCAAAGATGTTGAACATTTCCTCAAATGCCTCTCAGCCTTTAGAGATTCCTCTTCTGTGAATTCTCGGTTTAGCTCTGTACCCCATTTATTGATGGGGTTATTTGATTTTTTGGTGTTTAATTTCTTCAGTTCTTTATATATTTTGGATATTAGCCCTCTGTCAGATGTTGGGTTGGTGAAGATCCTTTCCCACTCTGTAGGCTGCTGTTTTGTTCTAAGGACAGTGTCCTTTGCCTTACAGAAGCTTTTCAATTTTATAAGGTCCCATTTATTGATTGTTTGTTTTAGTGCCTGAGCTATTGGTGTTCTATTCAGGAAGTTGCTACCAGTGCCAATGATTTCAAGGCTTTTTCCCACTTTCTCTTCTATTAATGTTAGTGTGTCTGGATTTATGTTGAGGTCCTTGATCCACTTAGACTTAAGTTTTGTACAGGGTGATAAGTATGGATCTATTTGCATTCTTCTATATGTTGACATCCAGTTAGACCAGCACCATTTATTGAAGATGCTTTCCTTTTTCCATTGTATGTTTTTGGCTTCTTTATCAAAAATTAAGTGACCATAGATGTGTGGGTTTATTTCTGGGTCTTCAATTCGATTCCATTGGTCAACTGGTCTGTTTCTATACCAGTACCATGCTGTTTTTATTACTATTGCCCTGTAGTACAGCTTGAAATCCGGGATGGTGATACCTCCAGATGTTCTGTTATTGTACATGATTGATTTAGCTATTCTGGGTCTTTTGTTATTCCATATGAAGTTGAGAATTGTTTTTTCCAGATCTGTAAAAAAATTGAGTTGGTATTTGGATAGGAATTGCATTGAATCTGTATATTGCTTTTGGTAAGATTGCCATTTTTATTATGTTGATCCTACCTATCCATGAACAAGGGAGATCTTTCCATCTCCTGATATCTTCTTCAATTTCTTTCTTCAGGGTCTTGAAGTTCTTATCATACAGGTCTTTCACTTGCTTGGTTAGAGTTACCCCCAGGTATTTTATATTATTTGTGGCTATTGTGAAGGGTGTTGATTCCCTTATTTCTTTCTCAGCCCATTTATCTTTTGTGTAAAGAAGGGCTACTGATTTTTTTGAATTGATTTTGTATCCGGCCACCTTGCTGAAGGAGTTTATCAGCTGTAGAAGTTCTCTGGTGGAATTTTTGGGGTCACTGATGTATACTATCATATCATCTGCAAATAGGGATACTTTGACTTCTTCCTTTCCAATTTGTATCCCCTTGATCTCTTTTAGTTGTCTTATTGCTCTAGCTAAAACTTCAAGTACTATGTTGAAGAGATATGGAGAGAGTGGGCAGCCTTGCCTTGTCCCTGATTTTAGAGGAAATGCTTTAAGTTTCTCTCCATTTAGTTTGATGTTGGCTATTGGCTTGCTGTAAATTGCTTTTATTATTTTTAAGTATGGTCCTTGTATGCCTGATCTCTCTAAGACTTTTGTCATGAAAGGGTGCTGTATTTTGTCAAAAGCTTTTTCAGCATCCAATGAGATGATCATGTGGTTCTTTTCTTTCAGCTTGTTTATGTGGTGGATTACATTGATGGATTTTCTAATGTTGAACCACCCCTGCATCCCTGGGATGAAGCCTACTTGATCATGGTGTATGATACTTTTGATGTGATCTTGGATCTGGTTTGCAAGTATTTTATTAAGTATCTTTGCATCCATGTTCATAAGGGAAATTGGTCTGAAATTTTCTTTCTCCGTTGGGTCTTTGTGAGGTTTAGGTATCAGGGTAACTGTGGCCTCATAGAATGTGTTTGGCAGTAATCCTTCTGTTTCTATGTTGTGGAAGAGTTTGAAGAATATTGGTGTTAGCTCTTCTTTGAATGTCTGGTAGAATTCTGTGCTGAAACCATCTGGGCCTGGGCTTTTTTTGGTTGGAAGACGTCTAATGACTTCTTCTATTTCCTTAAGGGTTATAGGACTGTTTAATTTGTTTACCTGTTCTTGATTTAACCTTGGTAGGTGGAATCTATCAAGAAAATTGTCCATTTCATTTAGATTTTCCAATTTTGTGGAGTACAAGTTTTTGAAGTAATACCTAACGATTCTTTGGATTTCCTCAATGTCTGTTGTTATTTCCCCCTTTTCATTTCTGATTTTGTTGATTTGGGTATTTTCCCTCTGCCTTTTAGTTAGTTTAGCTAAGGGCTTGTCTATTTTGTTGATTTTCTCAAAGAACCAGCTCTTGGTTTTGTCGATTCTTTGTATTGTTCTTTTTGTTTCTAAGTTGTTGATTTCAGCCCTGAGTTTGATAATTTCCTCTCATCTGCTCCTCTTGGGAGTGTTTGCTTCTTTTTGTTCTAGCTCTTTCAGGTGTTCTTTTAGGTGGCTAGTATAGGAATTCTCCAGTTTCTTTTTGAAGGCACTTAGAGCTATAAACTTTCCTCTTAGCACTGCTTTCAATGTGTCCCATAAGTTTGGGTATGTTGTGCCTTCATTTTCATTGAGTTCTAAGAAGGCTTTAATTTCTTTTTTTATTTCTTCCCTGACCCAGAGGTCATTGAGGAGAGAGTTGTTCAGTTTCCATGTTTTTGCAAGCACTCTGTTGTTTTTGTTACTGTTGAAGCCTAGCTTTATTCCATGATGGTCTGATAAGTTACAAGGAGTGATTTCAATTTTCCTGTATCTGTTGAGGCTTGCTTTGTGACCGACTATATGGTCGATTTTGGAGAAGGTTCCGTGAGGTGCCGAGAAGACAGTGTATTCTTTTGTTTTGGGGTGAAATGTTCTGTAGATATCAATTAGGTCCATTTGATTCATGACATCTGTGAGGTTCATTATTTCTCTGTTTGGTTTCTGCATTGTTGATCTGTCCAGTGGTGAGAGTGGTGTGTTGAAGTCTCCCACTATTAATGTGTGAGGTTCAATGTGGGATTTGAGCTTCAGTAGTGTTTCTTTAATGAATGTGGGTGGTCTTACATTTGGGGCATAGATGTTTAGTATTGAAATTTCATCTTGGTGGATTTTTCCTTTGATGAGTATATAGTGTCCTTCCCCATCTCTTTTGATTAATGTTGGTTGAAAATCCAATTTGTTGCATACTAGAATTGCTACTCCAGCTTTTTTCTTGGGTCCATTTGCATGGTATATCTTTTTCCAGCCCTTTACTTGGAGATAATGTCTATCTTTTTTGCTGAGGTGTGTTTCTTGTAAACAGCAGAATGTGGGATTCTGTTTTCGCATCCATTCTGCTAGCCTGTGCCTTTTTATTGGGGAATTGAGTCCATTGATGTTGAGAGATATTAATGACCAGTGATTGTTACTTCCTGCCATCTTGATGTTGGTAGAAATAGTGTGTGAGTGAGCTTCTTTTCTTTTGTTTTTGCTGCAGGCATGCTATTTGCTTCCTGTGCTTTCTTGTGTGTAGTTAACCTCTTTGGGTTGAAGTTTTCCTTCTAACATCTTCTGTAGAGCTGGATTTGTGTATAGATATTGTTTGAATTTAGCTTTGTCATGGAATATCTTGTTTTCTCCATCTATGTTGATTGACAATTTTGCAGGGAATAGTAGTCTGGCCTGGCATTTGTGGTTTTTTAGGGTCTGCAAGATGTCTGTCCAGGCCCTTCTGGCTTTTAGAGTCTCTGAAGAAAAGTCAGGTGTGATTCTGATAGGTTTGCCATTATATGTTACTTGACCCTTTTCCCTAGCAGCTTTTAAAATTCTTTCTTTGTTCTGTACATTTAGTGTTTTGATTATTATGTGGCGGGAAGATTTTCTTTTCTGGTCTAATCTATTTGGGGTTCTGTAAGCTTCTTGTACAGTTATAGGCATCTGTTTTTTTAGATTTGGGAAATTCTCTTCAATGATTTTGTTGAAGATATTTTCTGGTCCATGGAGGTGGGACTCTTCTCTTTCTTCTATTCCTATTATTCTGAGATTCCGTCTTTTCATTTTGTCCTTGATTTCCTGAAGGTTTTGTGTCAGGACTTTTTTAGATTTGACATTTTCTTTGACAGATGTATCCATTTCTTCAATTTTATCCTCTGAGCCTGAAATTCTTTCTTCCATCTCTTGTATTCTGTTGGTGATGCTAGTGTCTGTAGTCCCGATTCTTTTCTTAAGGTTTTCCAGTTCTATGGATGTCTCAGATTGGATTTTCTTCATTGCTTCAACTTCCCTTTTCAGGTCTTCCATTCCTTTAAGTGCTTTATTCATTTCTATCACCTCCTTTGCAGTACTTTGTTGTTGCTCTCTGAGGTATTTGATTTCCTCCCTTAGGCCTTCTATTATTAATATAAGCGTAGGATTAAGGTCATTTTCCTTTACTTCAATTGGGTTCAGCTGTCCAGAGTTGTCTGTAGCATTATTGCTAGGATCTGGAGACATCCTATTGTTTTGTTTTTTTTTTACCATGTTCTTGCGCTGACCTTTTGTCATCAGATGGACCCAGGTGTTATCTGTTTGTTTCTTTTGTTACCTGACCTTGGTGCTCAGGAAAACTCCCTGCCCTGGGGGTTGGCTGATCCTGAGATCCTGGTGTTTACCTCCAGATGGCGGGCAGATTCCTGTAATAGACTGACTGGCTCTCAGAGAGGAGGGTAGCTGCTGCTCTCCTCAACTGCTTGTGACCCAATTGGACCAATATAGAGGGGATTGGAGTGGGGAGAGGGCTAGCCTCTGAGGACCTGGGAGCTGACAGGTCTCCTCAGAAAGGCAGGTAGAGCTGTGGTTGGGTCTGTGTTCTCCTCTCACTGACCCAGTCGTTCTGGCTCCCCAGCTGGGCTGACTGTGCAGGCAGGGAGCTCCACCCACAACAGATGCCGGCCTCAGTGTGCCTGTTGCTGACTGCCTCAGATGCTTGGGTGCTAGGGTGAGTGACCCACCCGCCCCAGTATTTGTGGAGAACACACTGTCCCGGGCTCTGTTTGCATGCAGTCTTGGCTCCTTATTGCTTTGCTGTGACTGGGTTAGGTCTCTGCCTCTCCGCTACAGTGCACACTGTGCCACCATGTTGGAAACTCCGGAAAAAAATAATCTCACTTACCTTTGCTCTTGTGGTGCGGCTCGAGTGCAGGCTGGATATCAGGCAGACAGGCGGGGCCGCTGGTCTGTGGCTGGAGCCGTGGGCTGGATCTGCTCCTGGGCTAGATCTCTAGCCAGAGCTCCTCTCCAGACAGGTGACGGAGCTGGCTGATCTCAGGGTTGTGTTCCCGGGAACTGCGTGGGCTCTTTTACCTGGTGACCAGTCTCAATGTTCGCTGTGGGCATTCAGACACCGTCTGTGTTTCACTGTAGGCTAGGGGACCTCACATTCACTCCACAATGAGTAATCTCATTCACCTACTACTCAGATGCACTGCTCTATGGTCGGCGCCATCTTGGATCCTCCCTCAGCCTGCTTTCTTATAGAACCCAGGGCCACCAACCCAGGGTGGCACCACTCACTATGGAGTGGGCCCTCCCCCATCAATCACTAAATAAGAAAATGCCGTACAAGCTTGGAATCAAATCTTAGAGAGGCATTTTTCTCAGTTTAGGTCCTCCTCTCAGATGACTATTGCTTGTATCAAGTTGAAATGAAACTAGCCAGCACAGATATATTTTTACATGATAAAATATGTATATTGTACAAATACAGTCATGAGGCAAAGTACATAAAAATAAAATTACAAGAAAAGCTCATCAGAAACTCTTTATGTGACTCTGCTGTTTCTGATGTAAGATGTAAGATGTCCCACTCTAAGTGAATGTACATTGCTTCTCAATGGATTATGGCATTCAAACAGTTGTGCAGTAGTGGGCATAGCTTTCACACACATACAGCGTTGTGGTGAAGAATCAACTTGCATTCTGGGAGTAGCCTATCAGTACGGAGGTGAGACCACAGAAGACACCTGGAGTGGAAATGATAGCCGTGAATATTCTCTGTGCAAAAATCCTTGCTCTCTCTCTTTTTAGAAAATTGAAAGTTACCACACTTCCATCATGTGATGCCTTTTATAGACTATGGAAGTGTAGCCAATTTGTACACTTTCACCTAAAACAATGAAAGGCTCAGCAGTGTGTGTCTTCAGTGTCACAGGGTGGAGTCTCGAACATATTATCATATTATTCTGTTCTATTTTTTTTCTCTCTCTCTTAACCTTAAGGTAAGAGGGTCATGCATTTCACAGTTAGAAAACTATTCTTTGAGAAGTCATCCACCCTTCTTTATAAATGTTTCAACTCCTGGATTTCTCAGTCATGACTGCCATATATATCATAATATCTAGGAAAAAGGTGATAATGTCCTAAATCATATATTCTCTTAGAATTGGACAGCTTACATCAGAAACAGCAGAATTACCTGAAGAATTTTTGATGAGCTTTTCTTGTAATTTTATTTTTATTTTACGTATACCAGTGTTTGTCTCATGTATGTATGTATGTATGTATGTATGTATGTATGTGTCCCATATGCATATACCACATGCAGGGTGAGCTCTTTCCTTCTATGGATCCTACTGAATAATATTTAAATAGTTCACATTGCATTTTGCACTCAACATGAAATCTAAAGAAATGAGGAAATTACTTCAACAAATAATGCCCATAATATAAATACTGATAAATAACAAAACTAATGGGCTATTGGGCTAGAAAGAGGTCTCAGTGAATAGTAGTACTTGACATGCAACCAAAAGAACCAGGGCTTTGATCTTCAGTACCCAGATAGCAAGTAGGACTTGACTTCATGGTCCTGTAACCCAACTACTGTGAGTGGTGGAGATAGGAGGATTGCTGGGGTTTCCTATACACCACCCTCACTCCAGCAAGAGACCCTATCTGAAAGAACAACAGAACAGGACACCTAAAATCATCTGCTCATAGATACACGCACACAAGCACACTCAAACCTGAACAGTTAATGTAATAATGCCCCATGTTAGACGTTCAAACTAGAAATCTCATTTTACTTGCTCAGGCAACATTAGCCAAGCGACTGAGCATTTTAGCTTTTTAATTCTACATCACCTTGGAAATGCAATATTGTTTCAGTAAAACGTCATGCATGAGTAGCGCTTGATCATCTGATAAGATCTATTGTCGAAATGTTCAGAGAACCTGGATGAGGTCCACAATCAGGCTGACATTTCCAGACTGCAGAAGACCATGCATGGGATTAGGGTAGCATGCTACCCCTGAATCCTATAACCATAATGCAGAAATTTTCGGTTTTTATGTGTTAGTACATACAGGTAAGCTGATACTAAAGTTATCCTTCCAACATAAGAAACACAGAGACAGAAGAGCATGTTGTTTTGTTCACAAAGAGCCAACAAGACTGACAATGAGCGCTAAGAGAATGCGACTACCCCTAAAAAAGCCATCAAAGCAATTATTTGGTTCTTCTCTTGTCAGTCAGATAGAGCAGATCTGCAGTGGAAGTGAAGACATCTCACAAAGCAGACTCGTGAATCTGGGTTGTATGGTCACTCTTGCTTTCTCTCTCTGCCTTTATTCTTAGAGCACTCTTGTACCTTGCATTGATGGACAGACCATGCAGTGTGAAATGTTAGAACTGGCCTGCTGCTTTCAAGGCCTGAGGACAAAAACAAGTTTTCATGGAAATGCGGGAACTCATTCAGGGTACTTGTTTCCAGCCTTTTTAAGTCTAGAAACTTCTTTAACTAACCATTACCATCAAAGGATGCTGGGAAGTTTTGGGCCCTCTCCAAGAATCTCCATCTCCAGACACCAGTAATAAGCATAGTGCAGAAGACAAATGCCTTGGAGAATTAAGCTACCAAGTACCTGAGCCAACCTCCACCAGCACAGCGTGTGACGTCACCGTTGAATTTCTTCCTGTACGTATTAAAAATCTTGAGTTGCTACTGCTTTAGCAGCCTGCCTAGCCCTCATGGCAGGGAGATCAGTACATTTGGAGACACCACCGGTGGGGTGTCAGGCAGGGGTCCCCAAAACCCAGCAGGTGTCTCCTCAGAGTGCTCTTGGCTTTTCCTCAGCATACTCTTTTGTCCTCCTCCTCATCTGTTTCTCTCCTTTAATTGTGTTGTGTTTCCTTGAGGCAGGGTATCACTGTGTATCCCAAGTTAGTCTCACACTTTTAATCCCTCCTTAGCCCCTGAAATGCTTTTTTAAGAATAGCGATTGCAGCAGCCCCGTATTGCATCCAGTTTTCTCATTTTTTCTGTTGTCTCCTACTCTTTTCTTTCCACGATATTTAACTATATAATGGAAATACATATGCACGTGTGCCAGGGGTACAGAAGGACAGAGAAGGGGAGGGGTATTGTTTCCTTATTTTCTCTTCTTTTTCTCATTTCCTTGGTTCCACTCGCTATACATCACTGCATACATAAGCTCCAGATTGAAGACCCAGGAGTTTAATATGCTAGCAAGCACAGGTTTATATTTTCATTACAGCACTGGAAGCCATGCATGGGTAAAGCACAGGTTTATATTTTCATTACAGCACTGGAAGCCACGCATGGGTCAAGCAAAGGAGCAGTGAAAGTCCCACTTGTGACTGTACTTGGCCTAACGGCCTTGAACAGCACATATGACTTTTGGAAGAAAGGCAGTCAGGTTGACCATATTTACCTGCTTTCCCAATGGAGCCATAGCTTACAGCAGGAAGTGCTGCTGGACAGAAGGATGAATTCAGGGCCCACAGTTTCTGAGACCTGGGCAACAGGCTAGGACCCTGTCACTGTCTGTCAAGTAGGATGAATCCATGGAAGGAATAAGCACAAGGCTAGCTTCCGCTTGTGGTTTTGTTTTGCTTTTAGCCCTATACTTTAATGTCTTGTTTATTAGCCTTATTAGATCACTGGTGTTGTTTCCTTTAATAAATGGTATTGTTCTCTGAAATAAATAATGAAATTACATGACTTTAGATTGATGTTATTGGCCATTCCATCTTCTCTTCCCCTGTTTCTTCTCTTCTACTCAGGCAAAACTTAGCCACCATCACATGGGTATCTTCTTTGGCCATGTGATGCAGGTGACTGAATGTGTATTGTAGTGAACTTCTTAAGACACATATAACACAGAAAATTATTGAGTTCTGTGAACTTCAGTGTTTAACTTAGAATGCTTTCATAGCTTCCTGTTTAAAAAACAAAACAAAACAAAAACAAGCAAACAAAAAAAAAACCTTCTCTAAATAAACTTCCAAAAGTGCTTTTCTACAACTGGATGTAATTAGCAACACGAGTTTGTTTTTCCTCCTTTGACAACTTGCAAAAAAAACTCAATAAAGCCCTTGCACATCCATTGGTTTCAATGAATCACCCCAATGTTAAGATAAAGACTTCATTGTCCCATTTGATATTTAAAGGGACTTAGAGGAGGTGCCAAAATAGTATGGAGGCCCTGAGGAGCCGAGCCCAGGCAAAAGCTTAGTTCTCCTGACTTCAACACTCATGTTTGATCTCTGCCTATGTTCCCACAGCCATTTGAATTGGATAATAACACAAACTATAATGGTTAGGTGTAGTTCACAGAAGACTTGATGACAAGATGCAATAGGTTTTGCAGCTGATGGGATGCGCTATAGAATCTATTAAGCTTCTTTAAAATTCAATTAAAAAATAAAGATTATGGGGATGATGAGATGGTTCAGTAGGTAAAGATGCTTATTCCTTTGCACCTGAATCCTGTTGACCTGACATCAGTCCCAGGGACTTATGTGGTGGAAGGAGAGAATTTTCTTTCACATGTTGTTTTCTGCTTTTCTGCACACACACACACACACACACACACACACACACACACACACACACAC
>CAJQZJ010033130.1:7226756-7249591 GCA_907164525.1 Lophiomys imhausi
CACACACACACACACACACACACACACACACACACACACACACACACTCATACCCCGCACAGTATATAGAAAGATATAATTTAAAACTGAAAACATTTAGGTTACAATCTACCTCCTAAAATGTTAAAATATATTTGTGTGTGTGTGTGTGTGTGTGTGACATACTTCATTATTTCATAATCCTTTTTCCAAGACAGAACAGTCACACTCCTCCTTGGAAAGAACATGCAATCTTACCAGAAGAGACAAAGCTATAAATCTGGAAACAACCTGAGATAATTGTTTCTGTGACAGTATGTTCAGCAGGAGATGCATATTTAGGAGGTCATAGGAAAGGAATTTGAAAGCACACAAAACTCTAGGAAGACTTGACCACTGAAATGGTCGTCTCCAGACACAGAGGGACTGAGTTGACCTGGGCCCTGTGAAGAGTACTCCATCTCTCTCTCTCTTTTAAGGGCTTACTAACAAATCAAACGCAGCTACTGCTGGGTTGAATACATTTGCCTTCCGTGTTCAAAGGGTCATTCACAGAACCGTGAAGAGAACTCTTGGTTCTCAGATATTTTAACAGAGTTCATATAGTAGGGCTGAACTTACAGAAGAATTTGTTAGAAATTTAGAACTAGGAAACGATGAAAACATGAAGACTTTTGAGCTCACAAAGATATTTATGGTCCCTCCATGGCTAATTGACTCAGTTGCAAATCCCTGCCCTATTAAACAGCACTTTGCAGACACCTCCGTCACACCTCCTCTTCTAAGAGCCCATATAAATTTTTAGGGACTTCCTACTTCCTTGCTTTTTAACTCCCAGTTTGCTTCTAAGCAAAGGAAACTCTTTACAACCCATGGGATTAAAAATGATCTCCTAGGGTACTTGATGGTGGCAAATGAGGAATCTTTATGGAGTTCATTTTCTGGTCTGAGAGACACATTTTCCCCCAGGTGGGTCACAGAACTATAGGGATGCCTGATTTGACTTCAAGGGGTGCAGGGGTCTTTCATTCTGAAAGCATAATTATCCTATAACAAGCTCAATGTCAGGAACAGGACAACATAAGCAAATATAGCATTTGCATTATGTGAATTATACATTGTCTTCCTGGGAAACAGATGCATAGTTAACATATTTTTGGACCACAGTATGAAAATAGTTTGGCAAAATGGTAAGAATTTAATTGATCTTAAAATGATGAAATATTTGATGTCTCAACCTGACATCTTGAGCCCATTAGACTTCTTAAAATCCAATCGTATTTTGCTGATGTTATGCTCGAATATCTTAAATCATCAGACTTCTTAACTTGAAGGATGCGAAGGGAAAAGAGAAGAGAGTGGGAAGGCTACTGCCCAAATCAACCCCCCTACCAAGAGTCACCATGTTGCTTACAACTTCAATAAACTTGCTTCTGTAAAAGAGTTTGTTCTGCAGGCAGCAAATAAACTTTTATTTTTTCCCTAACATAAAATGGATGCCAGACAGACCACCAGCCTGTAGTTATAAACTCCCCTTGCAAGCCAAGAACTGCAGGATTTATTTGATGTTACAGGTCAGAATATTAAAAATCACGTGTGGAAATAAGATTATAAGGGCATCAACTTGCCTTTGTGAAAGCCCTCTCAGAAAGGAAAGTCCATGCACTCTCATTCTCTGTGTTTACTCTTTGGAAAGCTCTAAAGAAATAAGCTGGCATTTATTTATAAAGAAACCGATGAAAGTGTGGCGTATTTGACAAAACCTCTCAAACAAACCAATGATTAGGTTGCTTTAAGATACAAGCAAGGATTTGGAGAGAGAAGTACAAATGATCAAGGAATGGAAGTTGCATCAATTCCTTTTCTGTTTCTGTGACTGAATTACCTGCTATTGGCAATTTAAAGGAGAAAGGATTTATTTCAACTCACAGCTTTGAGAGGTTCTGATCATCACAGTCGAGAAGCATGGTGGAGCTACACAGTTAACATCGTGACAGGTCAAGAAGCACTGTTGGTAACAATATAGAGCCAGAGTAGTCCACTCCCGGTGAACCGTGCCTAGTGACACTGTTCTTTCACTTCATCCATCCTCCCAAACGTATAACACCCCTAGACAGTGGCATTGTTTAGGAACATAGTATTTAAAAACTTGAGCCTCTTGGACATATTCTGTTTTTAATCTACAAATTATATACCAAAAATAGAATATATGCTATAGATTATTTGGGAGAAAAAAAAAAAAAACCCTTCAACCCATTCACCAGTCAGTGGGTATTTACTGAATGCCTTCTAGGTTTTTCAGAAAAAGTGCTAGTGCCAGCTAAACGTGTGTTTATGTTATGACATGCTACACTGAAGTACCTCATGTGTATTGTTATTTATTTCTCCATAACTGTGTGAGATAAGGACCACTGCAAGTGATGATTTTAAAGCACATGGCAGTTTGAAAATTCACTTAAGATGACGTATAAGAAAGGAGTTGGGAATTGAACTCAGGACATATGAAACCAGGAATACACTTATGCTAAGTTGTGAATCTTGGATTTATCCTACGACCCATATGTTCAGTCCATGGATATCTAAACAAAAACATATATGTGAATGTCTCCATCATTACCGCTAACATCTACAAAGAATTCAAATGTTCATTAGCTGGAGAATGGTCAAATAATTCATGTACTGGAATATTATTAATCAATAATAAAAAGAAATTAATTATAATATCAAGTAGAATAACCTTAAAGATACATTAAATGAAAGAAGTCAAAGGCAATATATCACCAAGACAAAATGTATTCTGACATGATCCTTCAGATTACGTGCCCTGATGTGCACACCCTGGGTAATCTCTACCCCTGAGTTTGGAAGAGTGTGGGGAGTACAAAGGGCAGTCACTCCTGTCATTAGGCTAGACAGTATGGAAAGGATACAAAGATTCTGAAGACGTAATTTTGTTAATCATTAGATTAAAATTTTGGGATTATTGTGGGTGAATCTAGCTTAATCAGTCAAACACTTTTAAAGTGAAATCCAGATCTTTCTCAAAAAGCCAGAGACAACATGAGAGATTGCTCCATTGTCTTTGAAGAAACAGATTGTGAACTCCTATGGAAGAGAATCTCTGGCAAAGACCAGAGGATCTGAGGGGCTCAGAGGACTCCGAAGCACCAGCCACTGAGAACAATGATGGTACAATGAGTCAATTCTACAGCCACAGAGAACAATCGGCTGAAACTCTGAATGAGTCTGGAAGGGGACTCTCCCTTAGTCAGGCTGTAGTGAGAGCCCAGTGTGGTTGTGCCCCATGATTGAAGTTTGCTAAGGCAAAGTACGGAATACAGCTAACCTGGACTTATGTCCCACAGAAACTATAACGTCAAAGTAAGGATTGCTTTCATCACTAAGTTCCTAGTACCTTGTTGCACAGTAATAAAAAAAATTAACTTAGCAATACTGAAACATTATCCTTACATAAAATATCTGAAATAGATTCCTAAAATCGTGAGAGAAACAGCTGTAACCCTGGATATGAGCCTAGCTGCTGAAGAATGTGTGTGCGCATCTGTGTGTGCGTATGCATATGCATTTGTGTATGCATGCATAGCAGAAGAGAAACTGTAAACTGGCAAGATGTAGCCTGCCACAAAGCCGTGCGTATATGGAACAGATGCAAAGAAGTCAGCAATGCTGTTGGGTTGTGAATTATAGCAAAAACCCAAATCCTTGACCCACTTCCTGATCTATTGCGTGCACAACAGATCAAGACACCTTGTAAGGTCTTCTTCAAAATGATTTGTTGTAGGAACCACCTATCAAAGACAGGGTAAAACTCCTTCTGTTGATTACCTGCAAACACAGAAATAAAAGGAATGATTGATCTGTATGCTCTAGAGATATCTAAAATGTTAAGGACATGACTTCTGTACACAGCTGACAGGTTTCCAGGAGGAAAAGATGATTGAAGAGACACTGACCTTGGATAACCCGGAAGTTGCAGAATCTGCAACACCAGATGTTGATTATCCTTTGTGAAGAAAAAGGTGAATCCTTTGAAATAAATGGAAAGATTTAAAAAAAAAAAAACAGAAAAATAGACATGGGAAAGAACTAAATTGGAAATTTCAGAAATTAAAAAGAAAATAAATGAAAGGTCTTGAGGATACCTAATAGGCTTGAAATGACTGAAGGACCAGCAGATGCTTTAAAATGCAGCAGCTTCACCGGACAGTAAGTTCAGAGGCCAAATGAAGGGCATGCAAAAGCCGAGAGTATTAACACAGCCTATTAAAGGCTGATGGTTGACTGAGTGACTGAGCCATCCTGGCCCATCCTGAGTCATATCCAAACATAAACCTATTTCAACAGATCAGGAAGTGAAGAAGATTGACTCAGTGGACAGAAAGCAGTGAAGAGAAGCCAACAGGGAACAAAAGCTGTTTGTTGTACCTCAGTGGTGTCAGCTAGATTCTACTGTTTCCTACGGCCCCATGAGATAGTGTTCCTGAGTTGAGCAGAGTAGAAAGCAGTGGAGAATATCAAAAAACACTAAACATTTGTATAATGGAGGGACCCTCCCCACCAAACACACTCTGCAAGGAAGGTTTCTGTGAACTAGCTTTGATAGAATGGATAAAGAGAACATGAAGGAAGGAATAAGTGGCAACCAAATTGAAAGTCTGACATTCAAGGAAAGCAAGGGCCATTGACTGTAATGAAGAGGAAGACCCAAGGAGCTTCCTCTTCAAAGGTGGAGATCTATCACAGCCAATTTAAATGAGAAGCAGCTAAGATGTATCTCTTTCAAAGATGTTGAGGAAAAGAGTTAAATACAAAGTCTGTAGCTAAGAGAAGTAGTTCTGGGGAAATGACTTAAATTGTAGCTGTTTCAATACAGCAGTGTTTAAATTCAAGAATAGAATGTCAAGAGAAGGCATGTTGAGTTTGTCCCATGGAAAATGCTAAGAAGTCAGATATATTTATTCCTCTCAGGTCTCTGAGGTGGTTGAAGAATAGATAGCTAGTGTCTCATAATTAAATTCTGAGTTGTTTAGAAATCAAGAGAGTGTTATGAATCTAAGAAGATGTTTTTAAAATTGTGATGCAAGTTAGTATGAAAGATGAGTTAGATATAGAACTTTAAACTCATGGAGATGTTTAGATAGTAGAATGTTAAAGTCAGGTGCCAAATACATATGGACTGGACATTGGGAATGTACGCTAAGCCATATAACCCGCATAACTGTGGCCTAATTACCTCTGTCGTATTGTATTGTATTTATTATTATAAGAGAAAGAGCCATTTGTTGGGCTGAAAGGGGGGAGATGTTGGGGGAAAAGATATACCTTAAACTTAAAAAAAAAAAGGAAGGGGTTGGGTGGGTTGAGGCGGAAGAGAGTGGGAGGATGGGACTGGAGGGGGGAGTAGGGAGGGGATTGCGATTGCGATGTAACTTGAAGAAATAAAAAATAAAGAAAAAAAAAGAAGTCTTCTAAAAGAAAAGAGAAAAGGGATCTCTTGCTGCTATTAGATGACTTTGCCTGTGAAAAATCTAAGATATTTAAGGTATTTATCATCCATCAGGTGACAGCACACATATTCTGTTCAGATAGGCATCCATTGGATTGAGAATAATGGGTAATATAAGCAGTATTTCTGACATTGAAGAAGGAATAAATAGTGTGGCCCCTGGTAGGCTGACCGTTTTCCAGTGGACGGCCCCACATCATGAGTACGTGAGCAACACAACCTTCATTAAGTGTGTTATTAAAAACAAAACAAATCAAAACTGAAAGAGGTCATGAGACTGGAAGAGTGTGGATAAGAGTGAATCTGGGAAGAGTTATGGAGTCTAGTTAGTGCCAATCTAATCAAACTACATTGTATGCATATTTTAAATCTAGAAGAATTACTAAAAATATTTTAAAAGGAAATTACAGAAAAAGAAAAATGCAAAAAACCAAAATAAAAGCACAAAAATGGAAAAAGAACAGAGGGAATAAGTGAGACATGTGCTCAGATAAACTGTTTCCATCAGAAAAAGAATCTTAGGCCAAGGCTCCCACAATGAACATTGAAATCCAGTATCTCTCACAGGCCCTGTAAAAGCAAGGTTCCCGTTGTTTTGTAGTAGTCTGTGTATTAATAAGTCTTGGAGATGTACAAGGAGAAAGAGTAGGTAAAATGATGCTGCTTAGTTCTATGTGAGATGATAGACGCTAAATGTAATTGCCTGTATAATTTTTGTTGGACATGGGAGAGACAGCTGGCTCTGTGGTTTTCACAAGAAGATACCCACCTCACCAGGCCAGAACAGCAAGAAGGATGCTAACTGCATAAATGAAGACGGATCATTTTGCCCAGACCTACTGCTTTTCTTTGTAGGGAATTTTTGCCTCCAGATTACACAGATGGATAGTTTTATAGCACAATGAACATAGCACAGCTGTAGAGATGATGTGTAATAGAACAGAATCTTATCTAGAAATGGAAGGGATCGTAGAAATATTATATTCAGAAGCTGTTTGTACGTGGCTCACCCTTCCCTTGGAGCACAAACTCATCATATAGGTTAGATGACCCTCCAGTCATTTTTCAATTATAAGAATATTCTATGAATTAAATGGTTTCTTTCCTTTCTTTTTTTTAATGTAATTTTTGCCAGATGCAAGAAATAATGATAATGCCAACCTCCGTCCTTATCATTTCTTGTAGCTCTTTTTCATGCACCCAAGGCCTATTTAGCAAGCTGTGATGTGGGGCCAAACTCCCAATATTCCAGCTGACAGCAGCAGAGTCCTATAAGATGTGACTTTCCTTGTGATCCACTAATTTTTAAAACGATGGAATTTTACAGTCATTCATAAAGAGACTCCATGAGCCTGAAACAATATTGAAATTAAGCTTAGTGTGTGGAAACATTATGCACTATCTCGCCCACCCCTCTGCCTTTATGTCTGTTCTCCGAATGATAACACACCATAAAAAAGCTCACAGCTACACTGGAGTGTGTCACTCCGCCTACACCTAGGGTGGGAGGCCCCTGTAAATCTTGGCTCTGCCACTGCTTGGAGATGATTAAAACACTCTGGCTTGCTCTACTGCTCAGTTGTCTTCCTGCATTTCCACTGTTGTTGCCAAGTACCAGCAGCCACCAACAGGGCTCCCTGGTTGGCCTCTGCCAAGTGAAATGTTTTGAAATTAAAAATCTGAAGGAATGGAGCAATGAACGCTTGATCAGGTGGTGTCCCCTCAGGAAACTGCATGATGAGAGGCCAAGGGGACTCAGCACCCCTCCCAGCGGTGGCTCTGACACAGAGCTTGAACTTAAAGAAACAGGATTCCTAAACTAAGTTAGACAAATAGGCTCAAGGCCTCAAAAGGAAGACCTTTATTTCTTGAGATACTAATTTTGAAGGGCAGATCAAATTTCGAGGTATAATATGCTACCCTAGGACCATCTGGAAAATCTGTCAAAAAGAAGAAAGTCAAAACAACCCAAAGCTCACTAAAATTCAGATATTATATTGATATGAATATAAATGTATAGAGAAATACTATAGAGAATAATAAATGCATCCATATATAGTTTGAGGTGTCTAGAATATTTTATAGAATTATTTTAAAAGTCTATCACATGGTGTTAATCTTTGTGCTAACATCTGTTACATAGAAGTGCTGATTTATAGACTATTGTTGGTATTTAAATACTTCACACGATTAGCCTTTCTTTCCTTTACTTTGTTTTCTTTTTTCCTTTGTGTGTGTGTGTGTGTGTGTGTGTGTGTTCAAATTCAGAATTTCACACATGCTGTGAGCTCTCTACCATCAGATTATATTTCAAGCCCCACAGCGAACAGTTTTTCACCTAAATCTTGGTCCACATATGTGATGATTTCCTTATACTTATCTTCTAGAAATTTAATCACTAAGTCAAAACATAATTTATTATTTATTTGTTTATTTTCTTGCTTGCTTACTATTCAGGCAAGGTCTTTCTTGTTATGTAGACCAGGCTAGCCTTCAACTTGCAACAATCTCCTTGCTTCACGCTCTCAAATGCTAGGATGACAACAACAAGCATCAGCCACCACATCTAACTAACCCAACATATCTTAAAAGAGTCACTACACCACAACACTGGGCAGTAGAAATGCTGGGGCTGTCATTGTCACTGGAGTAGGGAGCTCATGTTCAGCCTCATCATTTCCTTTCCTGAGGACACTTTCATAACAGGATTTGTTAATTTTAAACAGGTTCTCATTATCTCTGATTCCTTGATAATTGATTTGAATTCACCCCACATATATAGTACCTATTTGTGTTTCCTCCCAATTATTCACTTTCATCAATGGCTGATTTTTCTAATTGAAGTGACTTTCTTTTTCTCAAAGTATATTACTACAGCAATTTATATTTATTTTTTCTATAATTTTTGTTACAAGCATATTTCAACTCATCACTAGCCTTGTGGTTTTTATTATAATCCTGAGCTTCAACAACTATGGATGATCGCACCAGGTCTACACAGAAATGAGCCCATCTACATCTGTGCAAGGATAGAGGAGAGATGCAGAGAGCCCTTCCCTTCACTGCTCAACTATTCCCTACAGATAAATTCAGGGAAATGGGGGAGTCATTGCCTTGTGCTACCTACTTGTGACCCCACCTAACCTAATGGTCCCATAAAATGGGTCACAAAGTAAAACCCAAAGTTGTGAACCTGGGAAAGATACAAAGAACCTAGGAAAGTAAGGAGGATAGGGGTTAGTAGGGGTGGGGAGGAGATTGAAGTGGGTAGGGAGAGAGTAGCCAGGAATGTACTATATACATGTATGAAGTTGTCATTATTAAAAAGCTAGCATAATCGTAAAATACAAAACAAACACAGGTTAAAAATTAGAAAGAAAATAAATAATAGCTTAGTGCAAAAACATACTTTGTAAGACTTATTTTTAGTTTTAATTATGTATATTATGTATCTGAGCTTATGTATGTGTATATGATTTCAGGAGCATGTCAAAACTCCAAGGTATGGGGCCTCCTGGAGCTGGAATTACAGGAGGCTGGGAGCCTCCCTATGTGGCTGCTGGAAATAGAATTCAGGTCTTCTGCAAGAACAATGAGAGTTCATAACTGTTGAGCTATCTCTCTAGCCTTGCCACTCAAATCTTGATCAAGGCATGTGAAACCAGATTTTGTTGCTCAGTTCCATTAAATAAGAATACCATTATGCAAAAAGAGGAAAATGATTTGTTTCTCTTGGGAACACACACTTTGCAGTAACCATTAAAACAAAATGCAAATAGTCATATGTCCCAGGTCTAGGCAATGCTCTTCACCCACATGACAGAGAAAGCCAAGAGGAGGCTTATCCAGGAAATCCAGCCTCAGATATCTCAGGATACAGCTGTGTCTGAGCAGTGTCCATTGATAAACATACAAAAATTCACATATGATCTTTAGAAACCAATACAGTTTCTACTCCCATCTTTCTCCACATGGCCTTTCCTGATATCACTGTGACTTCTTCAAGGTTATATTGATCACACAGTTGATCTTGCTGGAAGCTGCGTTTTGAATGGACAATTTTAGCTCATTAATAAAGATGCTTCTGTAGGTCATGGAAAGGGCCGAATGAAACTACAATACCACTAATAAGACATCACATAACCATGAACCTGCTTGACTCTTGAAAAATCATTGGAAGTACCAAATATCCTTGACAGCAAACTGGCTAATGAAAACAGTGTTCTGTCTGCCTCTGCAGTAAATACCTTGGAGGATAGAGAGACATATAAAGTATGTAGTAAAGGAGCTTACTAGCCAGGAGTGTAAGACAAAAATTAAACACATAAAACAATCACAGAGCAAAGAATAACAGTTATAATTAACTGCAATTGTTTCCTGTGGTTCAGAAGTATAGATATAACACTCAAGAAAATATGTATGCCTGTATGAGATGAGACATTTCTATATATCAAAAAGTTCAGAGGTAACCACACTTCTCAAGACTTTCTTTATAACAGAGAATGTATTCACTTCCAAATGAATCACTTTTATTGTCACCCGAGGAACTGTTGGAAGCAAACGGTCCTTAGAATTGAGCCCAATAAAGAGTGCACTGATAAATTCTTCTGGCCCTTTGGCACAGCCGCTGCTGGTATCATATGTGATCAACGGGTCTCATAAGACTGTGCTCAGAATTGTTTTCTTCTGCACTGAAACAAGGACACCCTGGACATGAGGGGATGGACGCCTGTGACCACAGCATCAAGTATCTAGACAACATGACAGTCTTTCTCAACCCTCCCTCCCTCCCTCCCTCCCTCCCTCTCTCCCACCCACCCTTCCCTCTCTTTTCAACCTGTCCCTCTGTCCATCTGTCTGTTTTTTCATTTCTGCATCTTGGGAATCAACCCCAACATTCTACTACTGAAGTACTGTCTCAGATTTTTGTTTTGAGTTAATGTCTAACTCAAGCTGACCTTGAGTTTACTCTGTAGTTGAGCCAGTTTGAACTCTAGACTCTGAAGTAGCAGGGATCACAGACTGTGGACCAGACCTACAATACTATACATTTTCATGAATGCTGTTCTTAGTCACACAGCATGACTCATGTATATGCCTGAAGTATAATAAAGTGTTCAATAAATGACATTTAATTTAGATGATATAAAATAAACATTGGTTACGTCCAATGTTGTTTTCAGATGGGTGGATATTGTAATGTGATAGGAACAAAAGTAATTATGAAACAAAGAGTCTTGCTCTTTAGAAAGCCATTACAGTAAGGAAAGTGGGCAAAGAAGAATTATTAACATTATGAGCTTAAGAATTGTACAATCCCAAATATTAAACCAAGATGGTATGGAGCTCTCTACTAGATTATCTTTTAATTGCTAAAGCCCCTGCAGATGTACTTGCGTTTCTTACAGGTTAGGGTTAGGAACTGTGCAGGAGAGAAACCAATGGCAAGTTTAAGAAGAAAGGAGTTTGTCATTGGGTCTTATACTTAAATGCTGGTTTCACAGTGCAGTCTGAGGTTTCATTTACCTGCCTTTCTGGCAGGATTGTGGCAACTGTGTGGATCTTGTGCTGAGTGAGCCAACCCACCAACTTTCCCACACAGCTCCAGAAAGTAAGCCCAACTGGGTAAGTTTAAATTTATTAAAAGCTTGATCAAGTCTCGAAAGCATTTGATTTTTAACCATTTTTAAAAGCTTTTGCTAACATATCCAGTAGCAAAAATGAATCTGTGGATTCTTCTGGGTTAAATATTCATTAAGATAGCAAATGCTAGAGAAACAGATAACGTTGGTGACTTAGAGGAAACAGGGGACTCTGATACATTTTTTGCTTTAAGGTAGTTGCATACAAGAGGGGATGGGTTTTGAACCCTTTGTTTATTAGCTTCAGTGACTCTGTAGTACATGGATACAAACGCCCAACAATCTACTTCCGTCCACATTTACTTTGCTCCATAGCAAAATTCCTTCCCATTGAACATATGTAATTTGGGGTATGAAAACGAGAGGAGAGATTTCAGAAGAGAGACAAAGACTATTTCTCTGGGAAACAAGTTGTCAGGACATGTCTCAGACAACCCTTTGAACAATGACATGTTTAGTTCTTGCATAGCTTACCGGTCGGTGGTTTGGCTGAATTAGTGTTTACAGGTTTATTCGCTGTCATTCCTTGCTTGATTGTTAAAAGGCAGATAAAAAGTTAAGTCTATCAAGTGCAGAAGTCAAGTGACACCCATTCTTAGCTCTAAAACGAACTCCAAATGAATTGACCTTCAATTAATCAGATTTAGGGTCACTGGGCAATACATATTATATCCCAGAATACATATGAGGCCAGCTGAGCCATTCTGGGTGGCAGGACAAAGTGGAATGTAAACCTAAGCAATGGGCTCTGCAACACAGAGTGCTGAACTGTCAGGTTTTCTTTTTCCTTTCCTTTTCTTTTCTTTTCTTTTTTTCTCTCTCTCTAGATTCTGTGGCTCAGGCACCCGCCAAGCTGGAGATTTGCGATGAATAGCACCCATATTGATTTTTCCATAATGGAGTGTAAAAGAAAAATGGCTAGATTTTGTTGCAGGTATTTTCATGGGGTGCTAAATTGGAGGATTAGTTGCAAACAGCAGTACTGATAAAGTCTGCTGTCCATCTTGACGGTTGGGTCTTTCTATTAAAATGACACATAAATAACCTATTAGATCCCCCACCCATGGTAATTCAAATGCACCTGTCAACTTGATAAAGTACTTGCCTGGAGGGAAGCGCTGTTTACATTTTCACTCCATTCTTCAGGAAAAAAGTGAGATTCTAATTATTTCTCCCACTGTAAATTAGCACTGACTATGATGCTTAGCATATCTCTCCGTGTTGTTCCATCTTTGGGAAAGTTAAATAATAGAACTGATTCATCATCTATTATGCAACGTGTGTTTTATGACAGCCTTCCCTGGGCTCATTCCATCTCTCGCTCTAAATGTTCATTTATTCTCTGGCTCATGCCCTTTCTACAACTTTCTTTTTTTAGTCTTTGAGAAGTCCCTGTGGATGTTCAACTAGTGCAAAAACTTCGAACCATCTCTCAGAGCTGCCTTGTTTCTTTCCTTCATTTCAAGACACGCATCCATTGTGCAGTTGGGCATTACCCGTTCTCAGTGTGACCACACTTTACTATGCAATTATTAGTTTCCTCCTGGGAGATATTCCTCATTATATATATATCATGAGTCTTCATATATATAATTTGGTTCTATTTAGAATTTCAACCTTTTAAGATACCCAGATAAGTCTTTTAGAGTAATTCTTCTTTTCCTTTTTATTTTCATGGTTATCTCTTGGTGAATATCTTGCTTTCTTGGTTACTATTTGTGACAATAATTATATTAAATTATGTTCTGTATAATAGCCTCTTAGGACCTTGTGCATGTATTTCTCCTTCAAACACTCCTTTCAGATGCTCTCAAACACACCCTAATCACCACCCTGAGGGGAAAAAGTGATTTCTTCATGGGGGAAAAGAACAACATAGGAACTCACAGTCCATATGAATTCTTGTAACAGCCTGATAATTTACGATAGGTAAACTTGACCATAATACTATTTAGCCTTGATCTAGAATTTTCTATTGTTTCCTGAACACAGACAGTCCTATATCTGTCAGTTGAAACTAGATGAACCTGGAACTAAAAGATACATGAAAAACAAAGACTGAAAAAATTAAAATTATAGCCATCAACATGACAGACATTTTGAGACTGCTGAAAGTTGCCCCTCTCCTGTGTTCTCTACAGACATCTCAGCTGTTTCCTTGAAGTATCTCCAAGAGGTGAATCATTCCCCAGTTGTTTGTCTTCCCAGTTTGTAGTTCTCCAGACATTCTCCAGCCTACTCTTCCCTAATGATCATTTCTTTCAACAAATATGTTCCTGCCATAGTTCAAGATATCATTGGACAAGATACCATGATTAACAACCTTGGCTGACTGAACTGGATGTTTTCAGTGTGTATATTTAAATCTCTCTCTCTCTCTCTCTCTTTCTGTATATATATATATATATATAAAATCTATATCTATATTTGCTGAGCTAATTTAGCAAAAGTTAAATTAATGACAGTATTTTGAGGTATAAACACAACAGTTTCGTTATTTTTAACTCATTAGCTTTGAAATCAATTTTTAATAATGAAATTATGTCTTTCAAAGCTCTAATTTCCCATCAATCAATCAAAGGCTATTATTGTATTTTATAGTTTCCATTTTATTTGCAAACCTTTGGTTCTGTCTTATAATTATATTTGTGGCAGTTCACTGGGGTTCACAAGTTTCATCTCCTCTCTGTCTCCATTCTTGCCAAGGAAGTAGATAAATTTTGATATTTTTCCCTCCAAGTAGATTTAAGAGTAAAATGGAGTTGACAGAAAATCATCTAAAAACTAGACAGCAAACTGTAGTGTGTGCATGGACCTAGCTACTCATAAGTCTGCTGTTGAAAAAAAAAAAAAGAAAAAACCTGAAGCTTTAAGTTTGACAAAGATGGTAGTAGTTTATTACTAAAAAGTTATACCTGCTTTCATAGTCTTTCAACTGATATTTGAAATTTAGGTTATAGCATTTAGTTACCCAACAGCACAGGAGCTTGAGTATGCATGTGTGTGTGTATGTGTGTGTGTGTGTTTATGACAGGAGTAGGCATGGAGGGAGAGGGAGACCACAGCTCTCTGCTCTTGTCTAACCAGTCTCATGTCAACTCATCAAGAAAATGTGCCCATCCTCAGTCACTCAATATGAACAGTTTACAGACATGGGAGCTTCATTTTTTAAAAGTATTTTTATTTTTCTTCTTCTTTTTGATATTTACTTCTTTTATTTTGTGTGTATTAGTGTTTTTCCAACATGGACATGCATGCACTACATACATGCCTGGTGTCCATGGAGGTCAGAAGAAGTTGGTGGGTCCATTGGAATAGAGTATGATGGTTGTGAGCCACCATGTGGGTGCTGGGAACAGATCCCTGGTCCTCTGTAAAAGCAACAAGTGCTCTTAACTGCTGAGCCATCTCTCTAATGCCTCATTTTCTTTAGATAGAGGAAATATTCACCTTTCCTAGTATCTATAGACCTAACAGAGTAGAAAAACCAAATGCCAGGTGACTTTCATGCTAGCAAATAATGTCTTAGCAAACATTTAAAAACAGTTTTATTTACTATAGACATCAAGTAAAAAATGTGTGGTAGTTAGTGTTATGTCCCCTGAGTCTTAATTTTATAGATCTTTAGACAGGAAGAATGGTGATTTGCGTTTATTTATTTTGGCATCCTACTCTTTCAGATTAAAACAAAGGTAAGGGAGTGGAGGGTGCCTGGCTTACTGTAACTTTCTGACCTACAAGAATATAAAGTGAAAATACTGTCTGCTGGGCTGGGATGATTTAATGCATTTCTATTGCAGTGCAAATACACTCTAGTGCATATTTGAAAACTGGAAAATTCTTAGAAATCCTGGAGTCAGATATTTCATCTGTGGCTGGTCTTCAAATGATAAAAATCTACCTAGGGCCGCTGAAGAGGTAGCTCAGTGGTTAAGGGCACTTGTGGTGCTTCCAGCAGCCTCAAGTTCAGGTCCCAGCACCCCTGTCACTCAGCTTACAACGACCTGTAACTCCAGCTCCAGGGGATCTGACATTCTCTAATGGCCTCCACAAACACGACACTCATGCACAAACCTGGGAACACATACATGTGCATGATTAAGAGTTAAAATTTTTAAATCTTTTAAAAGTATAAACCAAGAATTGTCTTTGCTGAAGAAGACTGTGTTCGGAGATAAGGAAGCGTAATAAGCTGCACACCTGAGCTATTGTGTGATCAGTTCTTCATTAATGTAATATTTCTGTTACAGGTCTTGTTGTCACACCACGCGTAGTCAAACAAACCATGATTACACTGTAACTACACAAGCAACTCATATTCTGAGTTGATTTGTTCCATTGTCACCTAGCCTCTGTTTCTTGCTTTTGGCATTGTTTCTGATGAAAATTCAGATTATTTTTCTCTAAATCATGTGCCTTTATTTCCTGGTTGCTTTACAGTTTTTGTTTGTTTGTTTTGAGTTCTTGGTGGTTTGATTGGGACAAGTCTAAGTAATGTCTATAATTTTTATTCTACCTGGACTCTTTGGACGTTGTTGAAGATGTGTTCCTACTTATTTGAAAGATTTTCTGTCATTGTTTACTAAGAGAAATCTTTGGATGCCATCTTGGCTTTGTCTTCTGCAGTGTGTTTCTGCAGTTCTGTGTGTTTATGTGAGTGTTGGGGTGTTTCAGATGTGCCTCTATTCTGGTTGGCTTTTTGCTTTTTTCCTCTGTTCTTCAGACTGATTGTTTCACTTTTTGTTTTTAAACATTGAATTTATTTTTTAAGGTAGAGACAATGTGAATGTGGACACAACACACCTGTTGAGGTCAAGAGTCCATTTTCTGCATCAAATTCAAGTTGTCAATCTTGGGACCACACACCTCTACCCAATGAATGCTTACGTGAACCCATTTATACATTTGTTTTCTTTCTTTATTTCTGTATTCTTCCAATTGGATAATTAAATTTTTATCTATTCAAATCCATGTTTCTTTCTTCCAGTATGTACAATTTGTTTTTCACCCCAATGAATTTGCCACTTCAGTTACTGTAATTTTTAGTTACAGGACTTCTACTTGGATATCTTTTGTAGTATTCATTTTCTGATAATTCTCTTTATTGTCCTTCACATTAGGGTCATAAATCAGTTATTTAGATAACTTCTTTAAACTTACACATAATAGGTATGGTAAAACCTTTGAAATAGTATTTCATTTCAGCATCCTGGCCTATTTTTGTTTAACTAATTAATCAATTGATTGATTAATTAATTGAGTGTGTGTGTGTGTGTGTGTGTGTGTGTGCATGTGTTGTATGGTGATGCATGGCCTTGTTATTCTGTAGATTCGGGGGTCAGAGAACAATACAACATAGAGTCAGTACTATCCTTCCACCTTTACAGAGTTTCAGGACAAGACTCAGGTTACTAAGCTTGTGCTTCTGGTGACTTTAGCCTCAGAAACACATCACCATGCACTATATCAATTCTGTTCTCTGATTTCAGTGCAGGTATCATCTAAGGATTTTTATTAATTGATTATTTCCTTGATGTCACATTTTCCTGTTTCAACTTTTTTTAAAATGTGTGTACATTGTGCTTTCTTTAGGTAGTTAAATAAGAAAAGAAGGAAAATGATCATTATGAACATGAAATAGAATTATATATAGAATATTCTAAAGAGTCTACCCAGAACTATTACAACTAGTACATTATTCAGGAACATTGTGGGATAAAATATCAAGATACAAGAACCAATAGTAATATTATATATGAAAGATCCTGGAAAGAAATCACAAAAGCAAACTCATTTGCCATAACATCTATAAATAATACTTAGAAATAAGTTCAACAAAGGAGATAAAAGAAATGTTGGTTAAAACTACAAAGTAATGGTGAAATAAATATATGAAAACAATAATAATAACAGTTTGAAAGATAACTATACTTTACAAAATACCCAAGGCAATCAACATATTCCATGTAATCTCCATTAACATCCAATGGTGTTAACATCATTTTCACAGAAATGACAAAGATTAAATCTATATGAATCCTCAAATAACCTCAATAGTCAAACACTTGAGTAAGCCAACAAAGTTAAAGATATCATATTGCCTGATTTCAAAGTATACAGCAAAGTTCCAGTGATCAAAATGGAATGGTACTGTCATACAAACAGAAGCACAGAGCTGTGAAACAGAGATCATAGAAACAAATGCTAACGTTTGCAGTCTTCAACAACATAGCAAGAGCACATATCATGGAAAGGTGAGTCTTTTCAATGACTAATGTTGGAATCTGGAAACTCACATTTAGAAGAATGAAATTAGACCTTTGCCTGACAGTGTATCCAAAAAACAACTCAGAGTGATTTAAGCACCTGAACATTATATGATGCAGATTGATTGCAACTGTTTCCAACTGTATGTGTGCACATTATATGTTATGCATCATACACACAAAATTTTATTTGTCAGTTATGCATCAATAAAGCTGAGTAAGTTTCCTTCAAAACTGAACATTTTAGATTTCAAATAAGGAAAAAGAACAGTAAAACAAGACCTGAAGCTCCGGAGTTTTTTGGGAAAAAAAAAATTGTTTTGAAGTTTCACGATAGCCAAAGTATTGCTGTTGAGAGAAATTCTGAATCCTCTTTAGTTCTGACAGGAGGTTACAGGAAGACCTGCTATTAGTAGAAGGCTTAAAATTGTCTGAGCCACAAAAAATCTTCTAGGGAACTCAACTGGTAGGATTTTGTTGAGAGAGAAAGAGAGAGAGAGAGAGAGTGATGGATTTTTTTATTTCTTTAAAATCATGTTGTGAATGTGTTTTTGTTTTGGTCCCAAGTGTGAAATAGGGAAGTGTTAGATCTACTGCTAAAAACCAAACTTGTGAAAGGGCACATGATGTTTTGTCAGCCAGAAACTGCTGACAGTACAGGGGGGGGGGGGTGTATGGGGGGGGGGATGTGCTTTTTGCTAGCAAGAAAACATACTGTGATAGACAGACTCCTCAGAAAGTGTGTGATCTTAGTCAACAGGAAAATATCTCATGCGGGAGCATGCTGTCTGTCAACTGGAAAACCATCCTGGTGCAGGTTTTGAGAGGCTGTAAGCAGAAGTCCTAGAAAACACAGGGGTGCTTTGCTTGGCCTCACTTTTCATCACTTCATTTTTGCTTCCAAACGCTCCTAGCGAGAAGTATTCCAGAAAATGCCTCGAGTTTGTTGCTGCTGTTAGAGACCTAGGTCCCACTGAGAGAACAGACTCTCCAAGCACGGGTGTGACAACTGCTTCCACCACTGCAGTCCACACCAGAGCCAATTGCTAGAGCTCCTCCAAACTGCTACAGGTTCATGATGCTGCCATGTTTCCTGGTTTGCTGGTTCGCTGTGTTCCCATTGCTGCTGGTACCTGTTCCTGTGCTTGCTGTTGGACTGAACTACTGAAGTCCTGGCAGTGAGGATTGGAGTAGCCTGTGAGAGTTGCCTCCAGAGAGGTCTACATTTCCTGTTTCTCCTAACTTTTTTTTTCTCCTGTACCTGGAGTCGGAGTGTTGAAAGAGAGGTAGAAATAATATAACAACAAGTAAATAGTTTTAAAATAGTCCTTCATTATATATATACATATATATATGTTAAAAATATATCTACTAACAAATCTTTTAGTCATAGAAATTATTTAACTCAAGTTCTTCATTTTGCTTCTGATGAAATAGAGACCCAGAATTTGGTAGTGACAGATACAGGTCATAATGTAGACATTCTGCTTCCTAGGACATCATTCCTCCTAGTAGCAAACAGTCAAGAGTTCACTCTTTACAGCCATGTTTCCCCAAACACTTCCTCTCTGTGTCCTAACTTGTCAATACTTAAGAAGGATTTATGATATAAAAATAAATTAAGTCCATTTTTTTCTGCTTAAATGAGGACTTCAGGAGTATTTTCTATTATACAGTTTAGTTTTAAAAGGTCTTTTATAAAATGTTTATTTATTACTTCAAGGTATATCTCCATCACAGTGCAAAATAAGAGTAGAGGCCATTTAGAAGCCTGAGTCTTAGGGGTCAGAGTCTGGCAGTAGCATTTTGATTCCACTGTTTGCCAGTTGTCTGTAACTCCAGTTCCAGGTGATCCAACACCCTTTTCTGGCCTCTGTGGATAAGAGACATGTACATGATACACAAAGATGTGTACAGGGAAAACACTCATACACATAAGATATAAAATAAATGAATCTTTAAAGTCAGGATAGTCTCTCCTTAGTTGCAGCGCCGTTTAATGATTGTTTCAGAATGCAGCCTGGCTTCATGTACACATGAACAGCTGTTATTCCAGGAGAGTTATTCCATGGCAGTCTCTCACTTGTGGGTGGTGTGGGCAGGGTGAGGCGATGAAAGATTGGCTGAGAAGAGCTCCCTGGATTAGGGAAGGAGTTCAGACTTGTACTGTCAGATGTCATTAGAGGGTTCACGTCACTGACACTGTTGGGGAAATGGGAAACACTGATATTAAAATACATATCATACATATTCATACATACATATATACATATATATATTAGTTTAAAAATATACACCAATTTTTAGTTGACAAAAAGAAATGGATTCCAGAAGCTTCAAAGAAAGGCATGATAAAAGCCAAACAATATAAAACAAAAATGAAGGTGTCCTCAAATGTTGAATCCTTTCAAATCACTAAATTCATTTATTAAGTCCTTTAAGAAATGTATATTTAGTGGCTCTCACGAGGCAGACCTCCATGCCTTTGCCTTGTGAAAGTTGCATCTGTACACGGAAGGAGAGAAAAAGAATGAGCAAACAAAGCAATGCTCGGTGTGTCTGATGGTGATACTTCTATGTTGGTGTGATTACAAACACTGGGCAGAGGGTATGGCCAACGGACTGGAGCCTTTCCTTTAGGGAGCTGGACCTCACTAATAGGTGACATTTGTAGCAATCCTGACAGAGGGTCATAAGCCAAGTATATATCTGAGGAACACTCACCAACTCCTTTTACAAAGCTCCTGTTGGAACATGCTCAGTGGGTTGTAAGAGCACACTGGTTGCCACTTGACTTGGATTCAAAATAAAATTAGGCAGAGTATAATCATTCTATTATTTCTTCACATGCATTTGTTCATTTCAGATGATTCAGAAACCAACTGGGGCATATTTTATCTTGGAAGTAAAAGAAGATACACACATATAGACCCACAATCTCTTAGCTTGTGTTATTTTGACATTTTTCTACCATTAGGGAGAAATCAGTTCAAAGAATGTACTGAAAATTAAGTATTAGCTGTGAGCATTGAGCAACAGGCCACCTTTTGAGGCAAAAGTTTCTCAGATAGAAAGAAAGGCTTTCCTATTTCAGTGTCATACGCATCAAAGCAACAGGGAAGGTACCAGCTTTAATCCTCTCCATTTATTTTTAGGAATCAGAGTCTCTTGTTGTCCAGGCTGGCTTCCAACTCCTGTTCTCAGGGTCTCTTCCTGCCTTAGTATGTTCCAAGTACCTCAGCTCATGGGTTCACATTTTCACACCTGTTTGAACTATATTTTAAAAGTTAAAGGGTTAGTGTTCATATGAGCCGTTTAAGCTCTTTCTACCAAGGACATGGTATGGATTTGAGCCAACTTCCGCCAGAGCTGAGGAGCCACATTTCAAGTTTAACATCAAAAAGAAAAATGAATAAGTTGGTCAAGTTTGTTTCCTTCAGATCACGAGACTACTACAATTGAGTGTCCAAAGTTAACTAATTCAGTTACTATCCCTTAGTTCTGTCACAGCAGAAAGGAAAAGATTAGATCAACTAGATAACAACCTTCAAATTTCTTTTTCTTTCACTTCTAGAGAGCAAGGGAAGAAAAGCAGACTAAATTTGAAGGTCTGGGTATTTTGTCTCATTTTCAAAAACAATATATGTTTTTGGCACTTTGAAGTTTTTCTTCCTGTAACTCTAGGGCAGAGTGTAGGTGTGGGAAACAGGACTGGCCATGTCATTTAAGACTACTTTGCATTTAAACAATGCATTCACCATCTGTAGGATTTATCTAAAATCATAGTGGGTGGTTGGAGCAAATGCACTTTTTTCTTACCTTCTTTTTTTCTGTCTGCCTTCACTCCCACATCTGTGGGCCCCAATTCCTCTCCCAACCTAGGATTCCAGGACCAGCAGTGTTCTTTCCCTGTTAACCACACTGTTCAGTTGGTAGCTGGCATAAACAGAAAACTGGCAGAAGGGAGGGGCTGTTCTAAACTGACATCGGATCTGAGATTAATCTACAGGATGCTTAAATATGGCTACAGTGCTACCATTAGGAACATTTGCATGCATATCCAGAGGCAAAAACCATGGGCATATGGCCAAGAACTGTGATTTTTATCCTTTCATAAAATAGCCCCAACTTTTGTTCTTGTATTTATTTCTGTTTCTCAGAGTTTTGAATAATGCTGTAACCAGAAGTGAAATTCTTACTGGTTTCTTTGTACAGCAGTGTGTGAAGATGGACAGTATGTTACCACCAACAGATAAAAGATGTGAAATTGGTGGTTACGAAAATTGGAGATGTTCAATAGGAAATTGTAAGATAGAGTGTGTTCACAGAAGCATACGGAGGTGTGTTAACTTTCCTCTGGTGACATAATTCATCCCTATCTCAGTTGAGCAAAGGTAATTTTGCATGAAAATATGGCTTGCTGGCCATTCCATAGTTTATTACTGTTCCCTAAGTTGGTTCAAACTTACTTAAGTGTACTTTACTATCCTTGATGGCTATGTTAAAGAAAAAAAACATATTTTTGGGGTAATATTCCATTAATTCTTTAGTCTTTCATTCTAAGGAAATGCACAAAATGCATGGGAAAAGTGTTGCAAAATTGCTGATAAACATAGACTGTACAGAAGTCAAAACAGCAAGATAAAAAAGTCAAACCATCAAATGTGAATGTTCTTCCGAGGTGCTGTGTGTGTTCCGGATTTTAAATGTTTAAATCAGGCTGTGGTTTATGTTCTCATATGAACCATCTCTGATTTTGTAGTCCAAAGTGGAAATCTTTCATGAGTCAAGGGAGGACATCTATCATGGTATTTTCCCACCCCTCTGTCACATCTTTTGCTTTCTCTGAACTGGGGTTGACATTTTATATAAGACACATCTTTGAATTCTTGACATTTTTGTCTATATTAGACAATTGATTTGCATTCTTTTAATTCTAAAAAGAATGCTGTGGTTTTAATCCTCTCTCCTCCCCCCTACCCCCCACCCCCGCCTCCCACCAGACAACTGGTGCTGGCAACTTTATCACACTGTTGCCTAACACTTAGTGAACAGGTCAGAAAGATTCTGCCCTCTCAAATGGATCAGCGAATGGGCTGGTTATTGCAGGAGTGCATTTGTTATGAAAATCCATCCCTTCCCTTGTTTGCCTTTTGTTATTCTTGTACAAAACCTTTCCTGTTTTTCATCTTCCCAGATGCAGAAACTGTGAGTTTGATGAACTTCTGTTTACTACAAGTTACCCAGACTCTAGTATTATGTAACAGCAGCAGAAAACAGAGGAACAATTTTTTTTTTTAAAGACAAAACAAAACAAGGATTTCTGTAAAACCTTTTAATGAGACCCAGGGTTATTTTTGGTTTTGTTTTTTTGGTGTGTGTGTGTGTGTGTGTGTGTGTGTGTGTGTGTGTGTGTGTGTG
>CAJQZJ010033130.1:7249601-7288233 GCA_907164525.1 Lophiomys imhausi
GTGTGTGTGTGTGTGTGTGTGTGTGTGTGTGTGTGTGTGTGTGTGTGTGTGTGTTACCAAATGGTCTAATCCTAATAAAATCACCATCATCAAGCACAACTCATTTGAGCTCTAACATCAAATCCACAGGAGACCCACTGCATCATCCAGGGTGACCTAATTTCCTGACCCTGGCTCCTTCTGCTTAGTTTGCCAAACTTAGAAACTGAATGTAAATAGGAGTGAGAAAAGAGAAGAAATCAATCCAAAAGCTATTAGAAAAAAATATATCTATGCTGTAAATCTATGTACCATTGCATAATTATAATAACATAAACAACTCCACTAGAAGGACATTCACATCAGACCTAATGTCATGCTGAACTATTATAATGCAATTAACAGCCTCACAGTCCTGTGTTAATTAAGCTCTGTTGTGAAATATGCAGTATTTGAACCCGTTCCAGCCTGTTTCGTCTACTTTTGAATCACAACCTTTAACTTGCTTTCCTGCTGAAGGATGCATTTCACTTAAGAGTTACTGTATGTGAGGCTGGCGTTTTGTGGTTTCTCTTTATGTTTTTATGCTTCCAGAGCAAGCCCAGCTTTAGTTCTTCAGATGTGTCCTCTATGTGTAGTCTCCTGATCCACTTGTCTCCATAGATTTGTTAACTCACTCTGGGCTTCCTGAGCAACGCTAGAAGTGTTTGAGTGGTTTGATGAAAGGGATTTTAGATGACAAGAGAGAGATTTATGCAACCAACCTCAGATTATGTGGGACACTAGAGTAGCGTAGCTGTATTCTGACCTGTCCATTTACAGAAATAGTGTGGATTCCAGTTTTTCACAGAGGTTACTTATCGTGCCACGTAGTTATGCCCTTTTACTCAGTATAAAATAAAAAGCGAAAGCATGCTTAGAAAATGCCGTTTAGAGAAAAATCATGTTCCGCTTCCTTCTTCTTATCTCTTTTTCTCTCACCTATTCTAGGTAATGCTGTCTAGGTTGTGTGGCATCCTCCTGTCGTCTCTTTGAATTGCCTTTGTAGCCTGCAATAAAATTTAATGGGAAATATTATATGTGGGCTTTTGGTTTGTAGAGCAAATATCACACAGGTCACTTTGCCACACAGTTTGTTTCTCAGCAGCTGGATTTCAGGGCACAGACTTAAAGGTACAGAGAATAGATTTGTGGGGAAATTGTGTTCACGTACACAAATTGTTCGGGAAGGAACTCCATGATTGAAGGAGGAAAAAGTGATTTCTTCATCTCTCTTCTCCTCTGTATCTGCCTCTAATCAGCTGTTCTTCTGGTTCTGTCTCTGTTCTAAAACATTTTTTTTTTTGTACCTTGCCCTAGTTTCTTAACCCTGGGGAGATTTTACAAAGTCTTAAAGCCAAGCATTCCTCATTGCTGGAGGCTGTTCTTTGGTTATAAGTTAGAAGATGCAGCAATTATCCACAGGGTAGGGTGTTTTCACAGCCCCTGTGAAAAAGCTTAATACCTCAGCAGGTAACTGAAAATACTTTCTTCTGTGGGGACAGTCTGTCTCAGCTCCTTTAACTGTTTCTAGAAGGTGTATTGATTGTGGTTTCCCCCTTTGTGTCTCCTTCTCAGAAGGAGAGATGACTCCATAACTCCATTTGTTCTTCCTGCCTCTAGTATCCTGACTATTTCAAGACTTGCAGCTAGAAAGCCAGATGAGGAAAGGGTACAACTGCATTGGTAAACCTCTATGGCCCAAACACAGAGACAGAAAAATGTGGTCCAGTGTCTTTCCTAGTTAATTTTCAAAGAACCTTGAGCACTCGGTAAGATGTTCATGGAAAGGATGGGCATTGGTCATTTTGAATATTACATTTCATTTTGGATGTTTCCACCAAGACCCAGGATGGAAAGATCAGACTCCTTCCATATGAGCATTGAACTGAAAAGAAAATCCAGCCTGTAGAGTCATGTCCAGACAGGTCCCCATTCTGTGGCTGCACATTAAGGAAAACCACAACAGGATGTCCATGGGTATGATCAAATGTTGAATCACAGTGTAGTCACAAGCTCATGGGCTTTAGAGTTAGACATACCTAGGGCCCAAATATCAGTCTGACTCCTTATGGTTGGGCTCTCAGGGGACTTGTATGTTAAATCTCATAGGAACTGTTTGAGAAAGTTAAAATACAGCCATAGGTAGCAGCGCAAAGAGACTAAAAGCTTCTGCCTCATTAAAGAGAACTATCTGGAAGATGGGTATATTTTATTATTCAGAAGAAAAGAGGCATACAGTGCACATCATGAACATAGATTACAGGGGAACTCTTGCTAAAACAGACAGGACAGGTAGAGAAGTCGGCATTCTAGGAGCATCCTTGTTCCAAAACAAGAGAGAGTAAGCAAGAGACATCTTCTGCTCCCCCAAGTGTTATAATCAAGCCATGTAAGAAATGGAGACTAGTTTTGCCTCTTTCACAATGTCAGAATTTACTAAATAATAAATTCACAAGATTAAGTACTAGCAGAGGCAGTGGTTTGTCATATAACCCTATCTATCTGATAAGTTGGCCAAGGTGAATGCAGGTTCTTTGTCCCAATTGTTATTACTAATATTAGCTGTCATATCATACAGCACACAGCAAACATATGTATCTATCTATATGCATCTACAGGGTTTACATAAAGAACACAAGTTGAAGAGGCTGCAGTAGAGCTCCAACAGATGCAGAAGTGGGGTTCGTGTCTGCGTTGATGAGACAAGGAATCAGAACCGTGCTAGAATGGAGCCAGGGTTTGGAGTGAAGGCTTAGAGTGCAGTTGTGAGGTAAAATGCTGAAAGGGGGTCTAAGAACAGGGATTATGGGTTCAAGTCCAGGTCTAGATGGGTTAACCACTGGACAGGCAAACTGTTGAGTGGGCTTTGTTGAGTTGGGGACAGAGCTGAGCTGAGGCTGAGGAGTCCTCTACCTATCTATATTATATGCGCACACCAAGGATTAGATGACAGGATAGTATAGGACGATGTCATCCTGGTGATAGGTGTACATTGCTCTGTGTGGTCCAGGTGAAGGCATTATATTTGTTCCTCAGTTTGTCTGATGTGTCAGATAATTCTAGGGACCGATCGATTTCCCTTATGTGATTTGAGTATGCTGATGTGCTTTCACAATCTCAATTTACCTTCTTAAATTAATAGGATGGGTCTCTTTCTACTCCCACAAACAATCACTTCTCAGTCTGCACTGTGTGGGTGGCACCAGGCAGACAGTGTTGTTTCTGGACTGCGGTCTTCCTTCTCCCTCAAAGAAAAGCTAAAGGGTTCTGGTCAAATGCAGTCTCCCAGGGCAAAGTGCAGCCTTAAAAAGCAGTTTTATCCAACATGGAACAACTTAGAGTAAGGCATACACTGTTCTTAATACTGAGTCAGATTCACCAGAGAGAGAGGAAGCAAAGCTTGAAGGTTGGAACCAGAAGCACAAGGACGTATGAGGTGCATGAATGAGGATCGCACCTCAGTGAAAGGCATCATGTATTTGTGCCGCTGAGCAAATTGCTTAACACTCCTCAGCTGCTGTGTCTATGAAATGGACATAATGCTACCAACTGTATGGCCTTGTACATGTTAAATTGCATGTATACTTTTTTTTTTTTTTCGAGACAGGGTTTCTCTGTGTAGCCCTGGCTGTCCTGGACTCAATTTGTAGACCAGGCTGGCCTCGAACTCGCAAAGATCCGCCTGCCTCTGCCTCCCAAGTGCTGGGATTAAAGGCGTGCGCCACCACTGCCCGGCAACTTTTTATATATGTATATGCATGTGTAGTGTGTAGTATGTGTTTGTGTAAGACCTGTCATTAAGTAATGTTGACTTATGTTTCAACTTGTTCATCAGTACCTACTTTCTTCTTAGACATTCTTCAGTGTCAACCAACGTTGTCTCTTGGTAGACGCCATCCAGCTTTTTCCTCATTCCTCAGATTAGGTGTGATCAAAAAAGAGGGGAAGATGAGAAGACATACAGAAGTGAAAAAGGATTTGTGTGTGTGTGTGTGTGTGTGTGTGTGCACTCTTCACAGTAAACTTAAGGTTTGGAAGAAATCATCTTCTCAAACAAAATTAACTGTTACAGTCAGTGTTTCCATCTTCTTGAAATAACCAGCTGCATCCCAAGGGAGCAGCATAGCTTTGTTTAATGTTTTGCATTTCTAAAACACAGAGGCTCCATTTTAAAAGTCACAAATGCTTCCCAATAACTTTTCTCTCATCAATATTTTGTGGTGAGCATGCCAATTCTATAGTTCTCCCAAAAATGGCAACCCTACTTGTATTCTTTTCCTTGTTTTCTACATGGATTTGGAATGAAATGTTTTACATCCAGATTCTAAGAACCATCAGAAATGGGCTAATTCTAATGGGGAGGAGAGACCCAGCCTGGAGCTGGGTGCACAAGATAGACAGCCAGAGAGCCTCAGTTCTGATGCAGATTTCACGCCCAGACTCCACAGGTGAACGTATCTAACAGGGAACATGCTTGGGTGGTGTCATCACCAGGCTATCAGCAGTGAATTAACTGAAAACTGTGGTGTTTTTTACCATAACTATGGACACAGTTCTGATGCAGGTGTTTAATGAATTTCTCCTTTACAGATGCCCAGTGGTTTGATTTTTGTACCTCCCTATTCCTGCCCTGCCTGCTTGTTAGAAACGTTACTGCATTGTCTCATTAGCACCCTAGGTCTCCTGACTTTACCTCAGAAATGGAAAGCTGTGTCTATTTAGTCTTCCACTCTCCCAACACAGTGTCACATGTCTACTTTTGATGATAAGGATTTGGCAAGCCTCTCTTCCTTCTAGTTGGTCCTATGTGCTGCCTGTCCTATTGTGATTTTACCACAAGTTAGCTAGCTAGTTAGTTAGTTAGTTAGTTAGTTAGTTAGTTAGTTAGTTAGTTCAACTTTATGATCCATAACCTTTGCTACCACTGGGTGAGGTGGGTACGTTTATGGTCAATCCCTGTGGTGAGATATAACTTATGGTGCAGGCTGAACATTCTCAGACACGTTCCTTCACCATTTTAGCTTTTTAAATTTGTGGTCCGTGACCTTGAGGTAAGCATGTCTATGAATGTTTCTAGCATCTTCCTTTCTTAAATGGTGTTCTTCAACCAGACATGCTCAGGAACATGATTTTCTGTATGAATATGTGTGTATTTATGATATGTGTGTGTGTGTGTATGTATGTGTGTATGTATGTATGTATCTATGTATGTATGTATGTATGTGCTTTCCAACTTTCATATATTCTTGTTTGGAGGGTATTAATCTTTTTACTTTTGTGGTTATTGTCCTCTCTTTTCTCTTGGTTACACGCTCCATGAGTGAGCCCTTTACGCTTGGCTTCACTTCTGTCAGTGTAGCCTGTTCATGACTTATACTGACGCTGTCTTCACCCAGAATCTGGAGTCTTCTGCACACCGAATGAGCTTCCCATCTTCCTATAACAGCATCGTGGGACCCTTTGCTGCGCACTTTCGCCTCTCACTGTCTTTTTCAGTCATCTCACACCATTATCGTTTCCCATAGCTCGAGATACTCACCATGTACATTTAAGCTGTTTTCGCCCCATTGCGCAGTAGGATTCACTAGCACTTTTTCTCACTAACTCTTCATCTGTTGACCCGACTCCCTCTGTTAGCTCAACCACCAACCAGGAGCCTACTCTCTACAACTATGATGTCAGCCTTTATTAGAGGTTGGGAGCGTGTGGTATTTGCCTTGTGTGTGCTGGCTCATCTGACTTAATGTCCTCCATGGTCCATGTTGATTAAAAAAAAAAAAAGACAGAATTTTTATCATTTCAAGTCCATTGTATCTAACTTGCCACAATCAAACTTACTGAAAGTTAGCAGAAGCCTATGTTCCTACAAATTCCCACAAGTCTGTGAGTTTCTTAAGCATTACTTATATTGACTCAAAACCTCTGTTTGTAATCCTATTAGACCCCTTTCCTTTTGGTCCTTCACATACTTTCAAGAAATTTATAACTTTGTCTTCTTCTCATCCCGATTTTAATTATACCTTTTTTTTTTTTCAAGGAAAAAAGTTTATCAGGGGCTAAATTTTTAAGTTTACTGTCAATTTAAGGATTGTATTAATAGTTATTGGGCAGAATTTTCTTTTATATTATTAAATCTTCCCATATTCTTGGAGATTTTCACTATTCTTAAGTCATTGTTTAAGAGGAATTAACATTTGGTTTTTGTTTGAAGTGGGCTTTCTGGATCACTACATGAGTATTTTCTGTTTTAATAAAAAAGCTAGTGAAGAAAGAATCCAGAGAAAACTTGGCCAAGTTATAAAAAATATGGGCATCTTGCAATATGAAAATGCAGAATTGTAGAGAGCCTCAGTATAGCTCAGGAATTGAAGAGAAAGAGCAAGTAAATATTAGCCACACACAAGTTTTAAGGTGGTGAAGTCAAATTTTCATTGGTAATATTCTAAACAATCGATGTGGGTATGTCATTTTTAACTGCACGATAATTCAACTAACCTAATTTAATGCTGATATAATACACAGGGTGTGCCCCATTAGACAATAAAATTGTCACCTGAGAAGCCTTACTCAAAATAAAACCCAGTAAGTACAAAGTTCAGGACTACTAGGAAGAAGCTTAACTGTCAGTGTATACACTGTACAAAATTCTGTGCCGGGTGCTGCCGGGATTGCCCATAGGATATAGCTGGCCCATTGATTTAGTTGACATGAGAAGGTTGGCACATATACATGGCAACACAAGTGAAAAACCTTTCTTGTAGGGGAGAAAGCAGGCATGCCTATTCATAAAAGCATTTGTAAACATTTTTGTTTTTCAAGCTACACTGCCACAGCCTGCTTGATCTTCCTGCTTTGGGTTAATATGGAAGCCAATTACAGCTTCATCTGTGTAGAATTAACTTTGTGGAACACACACCAGGGATTTGTCTGTCTTCGCTATTTAGGTATACGCCATAAAAATATGCATGAAGCATGCAACGGAGCTCCAGTACTGCAGCTCTTTCAGCAGACTTTCAGACTTGGTGTAAAATCATTTGAAATTGACTATGTTCTTGACAAATGTTAATTACTTTTTTTTTGCTTTTTTTTCCGGGTATGGGGGACTTGGGGGGCTCTCTGGGTCTCACTAGGTGGCAGTGCACCATTACATCTGCAAAAACCGTGACACCAAGTCCAGTGTCTCCAGCTGTGACCCCCACCATGAGGAAGAAATTTTCACATCTGCAGTTGGTCCAGGAGAGGTTACTTCCCACATATCTGTATACACTGTTTATGCCAGTGAGTTTCAAGAGCTGTATCGCCATTTTCTCAGGCTCCCGGATGGCGCCATCATTGAGGTATGTATGTACAGAAATGTTTGGAGGTAAATATTCTGTATGTTATAGTTTATTGATATAATTATATATATGCATATATATGCATGCTTTCTTGTGTGTGGACTTAAACTTGATGTCAAATACATCATCATTATCATATGGTATGTAGATGGTAACTAGTATTTGTAGTACTGTGACAGGTTTGGAGAAGTATTTTAGTTTTTGCCTACACAAGGACACAGCATAAAGAAAACAAAAGCTTCTGTTTATAACTATATTGAGGGAGCTAGACCAGGAAAATTCAAAGGGAATAATTCAGAAAATTCTACCTGCAACAATTTTAGTTAGGTAATACTTACAAATACACACATCAGTAGGCTGATGGAAGAATTCTGTGATTCCACACGTCAGATGTGCAGAGTCCTTCACGCAAATGACCCTCACAAAAGGAAAAATGCCTGGTGTTTCATTTCTCTCTGAAAAAGAATTCTAAAATTTAGAAAAGTGCCCCATCTCTAAATCTTTAGGAATGGTTTGAAAATATCATTGGAGAAAGATCTCAAAGTCGTATTTTCTCTTGAAACATGTGTTAGTTTTTCAGAAGACTGATTTTGAATTTAAAGACTTGTGTTAGATTCATAGATTTCAAACTTACAGTGAGTTGAATTCTGGGGCTGGATTGCATTCACATAGGCTTTGCTTCATCAGGTAGTCTGGGTGGCTGTCAGGATGGAAATGAAGGCTAAGGTGGGAAAACCTGCTCAGCCTGCACAGCAGTGGACAATGGCACAGGAGCGATGGCTAAAACTGGAGACTCTGTCCCATCACCTTTGGATCTGGTCAACCCTGAGAAAGTGATGAAAAAAAAAAAAAGCAACCAAACAAGAAAAATAAAACCCTTCCATTATATCTTGGAAGACATTTCAAATTGTTCAGAGCCCAATCTTGCAGATAGGATCTAGTAGAATTCAAATCTGAGGAACCCCACAGGCACATTCCTGAGAGAAGCAGAGAAAAGCTCTCCAAGGGGCCAGCCTTCCTCCTTCCCTTGCTGGGACAGAAGCGAAGGGAGTGGACACATTTCAGCAAGGCTGTAGGTGAGCTGGTGCCGAAGGGCTCTAGTGTTTTGAGAGTCTGGTCCTGGCTACTCTCAGCCCTAATAATCCTGCATCATCCTTCTTGGTTTCTGAGATATTTCATGTGGAGGTCTTTTTTTTTTTTTTTTTTTTTTAACAGAATGAACTGATGTGACTTCACTTTTTAAATTTACAGAACTGTGTTTAAATATGCGCTTATCACGTGCACTGGAATAGCAGGAAGCAAAGGTGGATTTTCTGCTCTAATATGCTATGTGTCTCCTAGAGCCTGGGTGGAAAGCCAGGAGGGATGTGTCCTGGTCCCCTGAGCACAGCCCCACTACCAGGGTCCCTGTGTTCCCTCTCTTTTTTTTTTTGCTCCGTAACCTTGGCTTAGTCATTTCTCACTGTTCTGCCTATTTCCTGATCTGTAAAACTGGGTTATGCATACTTATGCTACCTGGCTCATGGGGATTTGCCATAGATTAATGAGATAGCATCTGCAAAGTACTTTTAGCTCTTTTTCAAAAGGTACAGTAAGGAACACAAAGTATTATGGATCTCGTACAATTAAATGCATTCACCCTGTAAACATTCCCACAGATATTGATAATATTGCACTAAAAACAAGCTAAGCTTGCTTCTGGAAGGACTGAGTGGTGGGTGGTAGGCCCTAGAGCCATCTCTCCCTTTTTTTTTTTTTTAACTTGCACAGCCTGCTTATTACAAGGGGACGTGGTACACACACAACTGGGTAATTGGTAGTTCTTTTGCACACATGAAATCCCAGCAAATAGCCCCGTTGTTTCTTCAGGTCACAGAATATGCACTGGGTCCTGCCCTCTCTTGGGTGTGTATTTGACCTTCCCATTCAGGCTTTACTTCTTCTATGTCCTATGTCACCCTTTCCACAAAGAAAGATACTCCCTGTATTTTCTCTAAAGCTTAAAGTGAGTGTTGGATTTTATTCTTTAGTTACTCCTGGGATGAGCTTGGGTCTCCTAGGTGATAGAATCCTGGAGCTAATTGAGGAGTAGGTAAATTTACTCGCAGTACTTGCCCAGGTATTCGTGACTTTCCCATCCTCTTTATCTCTCTTCTGACCTCCAGGAGATATTATACTGCTTATTATCAACCCTTCCCTCCTTCCCTCTCTCCCCCCTTCCTTTCCTTCGTCTCTCTGCTCCTTCTTCCTCCTCTTCTTTCTCTCTCTCTTTCCCTCCCTGCCTCCCATCTCTCTCCATTCTTGACTCTCTTATGTTCTTTTCCTTCTTCTATCCCCTCTATGCTGAGATTCAAACCCTGCTAGAAATATACTAGCCTCCAGCTCTAGCCCTGCTAGCTCTGATATTGATTTTGGAAGCTACAAAGCCTGAAACTGAAAGGGACTTGAACTCGGTGTTTTTGGAGTCTTAATTGAGAAACACAATTCATGTTTTCAAAATATAAAGATACATTTTAATCATCAGCAAACGGGTAGATTATACTTCAGGCTTTCAGAAAGTGTCTTAAGCTTTTAAGTGGTGGTTCCTAAACAGCCGAAGGCATGTCCTGAATTGGGGTCCCTGTGTCAGCTACTGAATTGATATTCTAGGAAATCTGTCAAGCCTTATTGTATTCTGGGATTCCTTATAGCCTTTTGGGGAGCCTGAGCCCCTGTAGGATGTAGTCCTACTTACAGATGTGGATAGACTCAGGCCACACTCTGGTCAGATATTCTGTACAAGGAAAGGAAAGATCCACAGAGTCTGAGACTAATTCATTTACAAAATGCTAGGATTAAAGGCTAAGCCCCCACACCCGGCTTTTTGGTGGATTTTAAATTAAGGTCTCTAGTAGCACAGACCCCCTTTATATCAACATGGCTATTATTGGTGTAGTAGTGTGAATCTATGCCTCTCCTAAATCTCATAAGAAATATAAGCTCTAATAGCTCTAATAATTAATAACCCCCTCCAAATATCCCAATTAAACTTTAGCCTTGTGGAGTGGAAAAAATTATCTTCAAGCCTCTATTTACATGGAAAGGTATGCTTTTTTTTTTTTTTTTTTTGGTTTTTCGAGACAGGGTTTCTCTGTGTAACAGCCCTGGCTGTCCTGGACTCGCTTTGTAGACCAGGCTGGCCTCGAACTCACAGAGATCCGCCTGCCTCTGCCTCCCGAGTGCTGGGACTAAAGGCGTGCGCCACCACCGCCCGGCGGAAAGGTATGCTTTTTGAAAAGAACAATTTTTGAACGAAAGAGGTCAGAATTCACGAGTTATGAAATGGACTTTCTATTGAAAACTGTTTGTAGTATTTCCCCTGCCAGGCCTGTGCCCTAGGATGGCGCAGTCTTTGACAGTCCTAAGTGCTTTGCTTTGTGCCTCTTCCAGTCCAGAGGACTGGTCAGATCCTCCATGCAGGGTGCTTCTCATTATCCCATTTTTATCAGGCTATTCTTGGTGTATTCTACGGGGGGGGGGGGGGAGTTCTATTGAGCAACGTTTCATCTCTTTGTTCTGTAGGTGGTGTGATCTTCAGATACAGTCAGCACAAAGTTACTCTAAAGTTTTTTTTCGTGCTGCAAAACCTAGAAACCCAGGCAAGCCTGGTGGAGATTCATCAAGTTACAAATAAGTTTCCTGTTCCCAGGGTAGCAGTCGCAATTAAGAAAGTCCTTGGAGCATTCGTTGGGGTGGAATGGGAAAATGGATTTTTGTCATTAGAGGCGGTGTCGCCTGGTGGTCTGAGTGGAGAACTGGGAGCCAGGAACTCGGCGATCTAAGGAGGCCCTGCTCAACCCTCCTGGAGGCTTCCGGCAGGCAGCATGGGTCTCAGGAGGCCAACCTCACCTACTTTGAATCTCCCATCTGAAGAGCTCCTTACCCAGGGCCAGGGGATACGCAGCAGGAAGCCTGATTCCTTGCCTGCAAAATGAGAATATTAATACTTGCCTAAATAACAGATTAACCAATTAGTATTAGCGTTCTGCTGATAGAAAACAGCAGGATAAGGAAGGAGGAAAGGAAAAACCTAAACTCAATTTTATGATTAGATGGGTTTTACTTAGCTGTGGGTGTTTTGAGTGGCAGGAAACCCAGGACCCATAGTGCAGTCATGCGCAGAGAGGGCCCAGGGAGAGGGCAGAGGGTCTGCGAGGAGGTGGAGTAGTGTAGGAAGAACTGCCGAATGAAATTTCATCCGAATCGTTGGAAGTTTTTCTGTCTAAAGTACGCAATTTTAATTTCTTCCAGATACAATAATCCAGAGTATTTGTCATTTCCCAAGTCTATATTCTACAAATATCAATTTGTTTCCCCTCACCCCTCTCGCTGTGTATGTGCGCATGAATGACAGAGAAAGAGAGACCTTGCATGAAAGAGAGGGACAATGGTAATAATGAGGAGAAGGAATCACTAAGATAATTCAGGAATGTGGCGTCTGTAGACAACATTCCTGAAGCTGAAGAAAATTGTTGGTATTTTGCATTTTCAGGAAGAAAATTACCCCATTAACTTCTCCTTTTGTTGAAAGACATTGTGAGGGGAAGAGGAAAAAAAAGGCTGCTCTTGTATTTCCTACTCTGCATACTTTTAGGTGGGCTTGAAGATTATTATATTACAATAAACTCACACAGAAGTAGAAGGAAGTGTTTTCCTTTTCTCAAATTTAGAGACTTTGACCTTTTGTATGCAACACCTGTCCAGGAAGACACAGGCTGTCCTCTCAACACATTGTGCTTAGGTGACAATACCCACATTACAGGCTAAAAGAAAACGTTGACAGCAGAAGGAGGTGGCTACAAATGTCAACTATACTAATATCTTGTATTTCAGGAACTTAGTAATTGAAATTTCTATTGATTTTTTAAAAATATGGTCCTGAATGTATTTTCCTTTCACTAAGACAGATTATCTACTTTTAAGTAAGCTGTAAAGTGTTGTCATTCTGTTCTTTCTAAAACCGAAACACAAGTATAAGGAAGATATTAGAGAAGAGATTATAAGAACAAAGAGGAATCCAATTATTAGGTGATTATTAGAATGTAATGCTTCTCACGAAATGTTGTCCTGACAGACCAGAATGAAAACTCTTAGCCAGATGTATTTGCTAACTATTTCGATAGATAAGAATTTAACTCTCCTCAAAACAATACCTGGGAAACATTGATACCTGAATATACCAATCAAAACAGTGGTTTTGTTTTTCCTCAATAATTAGGTCAGCCCGACTTGCTGTGAAATAGTTTTCCACAAAAGCAGGCAAGACAGCTCTCACTTCCGGTTTTGTTTACCCTTGTACATGTGTTTTTTATGTGTGTTGGTAAAGACGAGATAAACCATACAGGTTTATTTTTGTGCAAGTCTTAAAAGAGTCTGTTAGTCTGTAGACACATTTTAAGGAATGCAGTCATTTATTTTAAAGAGCTGCTTCAATTATAAGGTAAAAATATTTCTATGGGCCAGGCTGCCTTCATTACAGCTATGCACACTTTCCTAAAAAAGCATGAGAATTACTTTGATTCCATTTACTGTATACGGACTTGGACTTGTGACATTTAGAATACATTTCACTATCCTACAGATTTCTTCGTAAATAAACTAACATTGCTCAATCCTATATTCACTGTCTCTGATTTGTTGGTACTTGTATTTTGGGACAATCAGTCATCAGTAATTCCTGTGATTTATAAACTCTATATTTTAAATTTATGTATATAAGAATAAAATATTTGGAACATTCTACAAATACTCTTTCACATAAGAAGCACAACATTAGATTTCTTTTGAATTCCCAAATCATCAAAAATTATAAAACCTATAGTAAATAATTGTTCTACTATTGTATTCATGTGTACCAAAAATAATAGATGTATGTTTATTGGATAGAAAAACTATCTGGATTCTAAATCATAAGAATTGTTTTAAAAACTATATTAAGACTGTTTTGAAACAGTCCAAAAATAGCCTTAATATGTGAATTAAAGTATATGGTTAAATGTTTAATATGAGCATTGTATAGGTGGAAAGCTAACTCTATAATGCACAATTTGAAAATATTAAATAGATTAAGTTGATTAAAGCACATTCTTTTTAAAATCTGTATATTTCCCCACACTGAACTGGATCTCAAAAAGATATTTGGGATAACAAGTATATACTTATTTTCACTTATTATTCTTAATTTATTATAATACTAGAGAAATCTTTGTGATTTAATGTTGAAAGTAGATTTGAAATTCATAAATAAGAAAGTTTCTGACTAAATGCAAGCATTTTTAGAATGTGTGGTTTTTAGTCTTACTCCACTTGATAAGGTTGCCTGATACTAGTTTCTTTAAGGATCAAAAGATTAACACAAGAATAAAGGTAAAAAGACAGCCCCAAATATAATTATATTTTTTTATATTTTTATGCAGTGATATCATTCAAGATTTGGATGCATTTTGCAATTGTGCTAGTATTAAACTAAGAACTAGCTCCAGATAGAACATTTTTCTTGAAGGATTAATAAATATTAGTTTCTTGATCTTCCCTGACAGAACTCATTCTTCCATAATTGACTAAAATAATTACTCAATGACAATATAAAGCAACATAAAAAGCCTTCTATAAAAAAAAATCACAGGTGCTTTGCCTCAGTTAGCTTTATGAACATATCCTCTGAATTATATTTCATATTATGGTTCCCAAACAGTGGTATAAAATCATATAAGTTTATTTTATGTACAAAATCACATACAGTATGCCGAGTGACACTTAAAAGGAATGAAATAGTAACAGTGGCTTATTTTCTGAAGCGATCTTGACACTAATGCTGAATTACAACATGGAAACATCTAGCAGTTTTACCTTTATGAGAAAAGGCTTTTTACATATTTAACATAATCACGAGGAAAATAAACTAGAATTATGTATAAAGATATGTACAGTGTAACCAAGGGGCATTTATATTCCCCTGTAGAATACTTACAATGATTTTATTGCCATTTTGTGTCATTTTCTAAGGGATTTAAATACAGCCAGTAAACAAACTAGACTCTAGATTTAAAGTGACAGCTGCTCCTTCAGAAGCAATATTCAGATATTTAATCTTACGAACCTTGAATATTTTCCAACCGAGGAGAGTGTACTTTTGCAAAAATGAAAGGACTGTGTACCTGGGCTTCTAATTTCTGCAGCTGTGATGGTTGGCACAGCCACTACTACCACCAGCCACCACCTCTGCTAACCCCAGAGTGTGAGTGGCAAGTGTGGTGTGTGCCCTTTGCCGGGTCACTTGAGGAAATGTCACATGAGTGCTTTGCCTCACCAGAATGCTAATCTTCTTCTCCTGAAGTGATGTTGTTTCTGCCTGTAACTTAGAGAGCATCATATTATTTCCAGTTCTGTGTGTGAAACAGATGGCTTAACCTGATTTGAATACAACTCTTTGAACTACGGTGAGGCACAGAGCTGCTGAATTTCATCTTGCAGAGCCATCCTTGATTTGCTTGGCCCTCCGAAGATTGACAGCTTCCTGCACACAGTGATCTGGGTTTGGGAAAGAGGAGTCCTGTGTTCAGTGGAAAAATGAAATTGAAATTCGTGTGCAAAATACTGTTTCTATTTATTCTTCCTTCTTGCCTATGGTTATACTGGTTTTTGAGGCTTTACCAGTATCGCATATTGTGGGCAGTTGGAAATAATCCGTCCTAACAACTCAGTCATAAATGCTGTCAACTTTATTTTTCCAATCAAACTTGGAGATATACCTACTTCTACTAGCAAGCCATTAGCTAACTCTCTCCAAAGGTCTGCTTAGTCGGTAATGCCTTAAAACACACAGATACTTCTTTCTACCAAGGAGGATCATTCCTGCTTTGAGTATATGCCAGAAGGGGTTTGGGAGGAGTTTACTGCCATGCTTTCCCCATTGAACAACAGTTTTGTATGTCCTCAAGATTCCTGGCTGTCCTTCAGATACTGCGCGGTGGTCATTAGAAGGTATCTGTGACTGGGTTTTATTAGTTCACAATCATAAACATTAACACCAGGCTGCAGATCCCAAGTCAGGCCCCCCTGAAGCATTAACCTCTGTCGCATGGTAGATTAGAACAAGATTACCTCTAAGAAGTTGATTCTGACAGATTTTCCAATGTTTTTGTGACTGTTACCTTTATGGATGAGTAGAATTTAGGGTTCTGTTCTCTGCTATTATCACTAGTGACCCATATTATTTAAAGAGGGTGGATCCTGAAAGTGGATTTAGTGGGTCAGTACTATGAAATGCATAGATGTTCATGTGTGTGATGTATATCACCTATAAGCATGCCTACCCACCAGAAATATAAACACACATATAACCAAAACTGCAGAGAAGGAAATGGCCATCCAGCATTTTGGTGATTTTTACTCTTTTTTTTTCCCCCACAATTGCAAGAATTATACTCTCTGTAACTCAATCAGATCGCACTGTTTGAAATACAAAACATCATGGTAATCCTGGTCCACTTCCCACCCTGTTTTGCCTTTGAAGGATGCTACCTGCTTTGATAGAGCTTTTTTTTCCCTACTAATTTTTGAAAGTGTTATTTAAATGCATTTGTTTTCTAGAGACATTTCTTTCTATTAGTCTACAGAATCCATGAAAGAATGCGTATAACTGTAGCATTAGCAGCTTATTTTTGCCAGGACAACTGTTTGAAATACATAACTGTAGAGACTGATACAAATTAAAAGCAGCCCAAGATTTCTCTGTGGTCACATTGCAAATAATGGCAAACAAAGTGTCTTCAGGCTGAGTTAGTTCTGAAGTGAGGCCAAAACATTTCGTTAGCAGGTGCGGTCCAGGCTAGTTACATTTGTTTTCTCTCTCTCTTAAACCTAGCAGCTAAATATATATGTGTTAATTTGATGTATCTCACATGTGCATGTGCAGCACTTTATATGAGTCAATTTTGATACTTTACCTGGCAGCTGTAACAAGGGCAATCAGAATGTTTGTAATTGTCAGAGTCAATTAGAATAATGTGGGTAACTCAGAAGTCTACAGTTGCTCATCCGTGACCCGAAGGCGGATTTGTCCTGATAGGAGCTAGGGATTTTAAACTTCCAGCAAGCAATACCAGTACCACCTTCACTCCAGTTTAACCCAGTGGTTCTCAACGTTCTTAATGCTGCAACTGTTTAAAACAGTTTCTCATATTGTGGTAGCCCCCAACAATGAAAGTATTTCTGTTGCTACTTCATAACTGTAATTTTTCTATTGTTATGAATCATAATATAAATATCTGTGTTTTCCAGTGGTCTTAGGCCACCCCTGTGAAAGGGTCATTCGACCCCCACAGAGGTCATGACCCAAAGGATGAGAACCACTGTTCTCATCCAAGCACCTGTGATTCTTAAAGGGCTCGTGTAAGAAACCACCCCAACAGTTTCCTTCCTAGATATGAAGCAAGGGCTGATGCTGTTATTCTAACTCTAAACCTCAACAGCAAATAGGGATTGCAAATGACAGGATCCTGTAGGAGGAAGTGACCCTGTCTTTTAGGAGCTCACAACTCTGGTGACCACTGAGTGTCATTCACTTCGACGTTTGCAGTGTATGCTTCTGAAGTTCTCAGCTGAATTGGCAAACTACTCTCACTCAGAAATATTGGGAGGCTAATGGGGGAAAGTGCCAGAAATATAATTCTGGTTTGCATTTTTAGGCAAGTCCAATTTAAAAAACAAAGATGCTATGTCGACAGCTGCTTTGGAGTCCACAATATTTCCCAGCTCATTTCAGTTTTGAAACATCACATGCAAAGAAAGACGTAGAAACATAGGTAAAAGACAATGAATTCAAGAGACTGGGAACCGAAGTTCCTAGAAAATGAAACCACATGCTTCTGTTAAAAATTTTACAAGGCTAGTAGACTGATTAGAGCTCCCCAATTGTGGAGGATTGGAATATTGCAGATCTAGAACCAAATTGTCTTGGGCTAGCTCTAGTGTTCACAGACAGCACTCACTGTCCTTCTCTGTGTTTTAGTATCCTTTCAATTATCAGGAAAAACCTTTGAAATGTATTCACTTAGGAGACCCTTAACTTCCATCAAGCCCAAAACTAAGAATGTTAATACATAGCATCCATGACCTAAAGCATGGAGTTTCTAGCTTGTTGTAACCTGCCTATCTGACCTTCCCACCCATTTGTTTGGAAAAAAATCTGGACTTATGACTCTCTTTTCTTTTGCTGTTATAGAAACTTCACAAAACTGTTTTCTTGTCAGGACGTGGTGGTATTTGGCCTACATCTGTGTTACTGGGCTATCCTCACTCATATTTTGTTTAATAATAAACTGTCTTCACTGGGGTGGTAGAACTGTGGGTGAAGGTGCTGTAGCTCAAGCACAAAGAGCAGAGTTTGGGTCCTCAGCACCCATGTAAATGGCAGTCTGCCTGTAATCCCAGCACTCAAGAGACAAAGATAGGAGTTCCCTGGAGCAAGGTGACTAGCTAAACTAACTACATTGGCAAGCTCTGGGTTCAAGTGAGAGATGCTGCTTCAATATATACGAGGAAAAGCCAAAGAAAATACCTGACATTAACTCTGGTCTCCATACACACGTGCCCAGACACATGCACACCACAAACATGTGCCCACAGACATGCACACCACACACATATACACGTGTAACTTAAAGAAAACTCTCCTTTACTCTTCTTGAGGTGAGAGCTGTGATTTATACAATAGGACAAGAAAAATAATAGGTGCTGGTCAGTGGGGGTACACGCCTATAATCCCAGCATTTGGGAGGCAGAGTCAGGTGGGTCTCTGAGTTGAAGATCAGCCTGGTCTACAGAATGAGTTCCAGGACAGCCAGGGCTATACAGAGAAACCCTGTCTCAAAAAAACAAACAAACAAATAAATAGTTAATTAACTTATTAGTTAATGATAGGTGGAGAGTGAAAAGTGAAGGTGGAGGGTTTGATTTCAGGTGACTGTAGGACATTTATTCCCTGATTGGGCTGGGTAAGAGACATTACATGGAATAGGAAATTCACAGAGAGAGCCAAATATCCAATCTATATCTCCTTAGTCATGAAGGTATTTATTCACTCAAATAAAAGTGGAAATGCTGTAGCTGATGGATTACCTGAATTTGGAAACCAAAGTCAAATCCCTTCTATTTTAAATCTGTTCTGGCTAGAAAAATATGGGATGACTTGTCACATGTTTTCTCCATGTAACAAGTCATCCCATCTTTTCTCATTTCTAAGGTTCACTGTCTCAGAAATAAAGTTTCTCTTCCTGGTATTTTAATCATCCTCCCTCCCATTTGCTGACCCTGGAGAGAGGCATGACTGACTACTTGCATGGTTTATGAGCTCATTAGAGGATGGAAGAGTAATTCTAGAGAGAGAAAATGATTCCTGTTATCAAAGAAGAGCTTGTCTGATAAGCAGATGTCCCCTTTACTATCCAGAGAAATTCATTCAGTTTGCCAATTTGATTTGTAGAAGGGGCTCCCTGCCTTGCTGCTGTGGACAGTTTTTCCTCAAGAAGTTAAGTTTGGGGGAGTACGAGCCTTCAGCATAATACTTGGAAGAACAAGATACTTCAAAATACAGGATACGTATGAAGTCAGGGACATTGGTGATTTTGATAGACGGTCCAGGAATAGACTCAAACTGCATATCTAGGATTTCTGCTGCAGGGTCAGTCTGTCTCATGTCTACAGAAACTTCTCCAAGGACAACAACTTCCAACAGGAATATTAACCTCTGTTCCTTAGACAGATTTTTTTCCTATACATTTCACCAAAGCAAATGCTAATTTTTAAAATTGTTGTTCCTTAATTTAGCTTCTCCCATCATCCTTGTCCTGAGTGCTGGACTATAGGCATGGGCTATAACATCCATCCTTAGAAAGTTATAAAAGACTTAGAGCTAAGGTAAAATAATGCATGGTGTTAGCCCATGCCGTTACCTCCTGTAGAGACAGGAGGATCACTATAGAGTTAGTTGTCTTATAAATTCTAGAGTTACAAGAAACAGGGTGGTGATGGTGCACACCCTTAGTCATATCATTGGGGAAGAATACACCCTTAATCCCAACACACTAGAGACAGAAACAGGCAGATCTCAGAGCTCAAGGCCACCTGATACAAAACAAGCTCTAAACAGAGAAAAACTTTGATCCAGGAGTGGAGGAGCACATCTTTAATCCCATCAGTTGGGAACCACATGTCTTTAATCCCAAAACTTAGAATGCAGAGACAGGCACATAGGATTTGGAAAGATTTAAGTTTAAAAGCTACTTACAAAAGGCAGGCTGCAATTCAAACAAATTGTCCTTTGAGATCTCAAAAAATATACACTAAAGGTTTGTTTAGCTCCAAAATATCAAAATAATTTCTTCTTTAATCCGGATTGAAAGGTAATACTTTATATATTATCAAAAAAACCAAATTTGCTCCAGGAAAAATATTACCTGACCCCCCCAAAAAAAGGTAATTGTCCCAGAGTTAGGATTAGGGCAGGGCTCTGTTCTTATCTTTCCAGGAGATTTAAAGCATCCATTCAAGGAATCCAGGGACAACTGGACAACAGAAACCTCAGCAGAAAACAGATCAGACACCAAAGAAGACGAGTGGCCCAGATGATCCAGCCTTGCAGACTTCTTCAATAGCAGTTTCCTCAAAAGTCTACAACCACAACAACTCAAAATCGCTAAGATCATTCAGCTCCACAGACTACTCCAGCCAGATCTTCAGTAAAGTTCTGAAGATCAGCTTCTGTCTATGAACTTCGTAGGACATCTAAATAGCTGAGCACAAAGGGACTGAACATCAAATGATTCTATTAACATTTTTAACCATTTTTCCATTCTTATTTGGGCCCCAAACAGGTTTACTACGTCCCAAATCAGCAGGAAGTCATTTTAAGAGAACAACGTCCCATCCCCAGAAGGTGGGGAGGGTGTTCTCCCCCTTTGGTTATTTGATAGATAATAGAAAATTTTGTTATTTAGGGGAAAAGACTACAAGCTGTTAAATGGTCTTGTTAAATGGGTTTTGGAGGTTAGACCCAGGGACTTCTCTCTTTTGCTTTTCTGTATCCTTCTTTCTCTCCTATATAGGAGTGAACAGACTTGAGAAAAATGGGACATAGACATAGTATAGGAAAGAACAAGAAATAAGGGCAGATTATTGAATATAGCTTTATACCTTTGTATACTGATACAAAATTAATATTATATTTGGCTAAATTGGTATTGATCATTGTATATTAATGCAAATTTAAGATTGTATAGGGCTACATCGGTATTGATCTTTGTATATTGATACAAAATTAAGATTATATTTGGCCACAATGGTATTGACCCTAGTATATTAATGTAAAATTAAGATTGTATTGGGCTACATCGGTACTGATCTTTGTATATTGATACAAAATTAAGATTATATCTGGCCACATTGGTATTGATCTTTGTATATTGATACAAAATTAAGGGTAACGCTTCTTAAAGGTATTGTTTGTAGTAATACTTAAAAATGAAATGTCAGGTTTTGACCTCTCGCTACCAACCGACATAAACTGTTTAGGATAATTAAGAAACGGAAACTAATAGTCATGAAAACGTGTCATTTTGTTAGTTACTATGACAGTCTATCACAGTTATTTTCTAAGCTACTCAGAAATCAAGTTGCTAAGAGACAAGCAATATTTGCTTATCTAAATATAAGAGATGGATAGGGCATCTTCAAAAACCTCAAGAGATCTGCAGAATATGGCATTCAAAGATGTTTTCTTAACTTAAGATTTTTTGATATCGAGACATGTCAGCTCCTGACAGCACCCCCTATATTACTCCAAGTAGAAGATGAGCATCGAAGAATCTCCAGTGGGAGATGATTGAATTGGTGGTAAGCCATTCTCTTGGCAAGAAAAACCACTTGCTTCAACTGTAGACAGACTTCTGTCCAAAAAGGACAAAACTTGGAAGCAGGTAAGTCGACAGCCTAGCTCTGCCAAGACAGGGTAGGTAAGTCCTTCATAATTCCTGCTCTACAATCAATGTCTGTCAGAGAAATGGGGCTAAAAGGCTGAAGATTGATGCTGTAATGTATGGAGAGAAAATGGGAACTGTCCAGGCAGCCACTGGTATGTCATTATTTAGTTTTGGAAGCTGCAGGCCCTGCACTTCCTATATAATCAGATATATTTATCCCTCTCAGGTCTCTGAGGTGGTTGAAGAATAGATAGCTAGAGTCTCATAGTTAAATTTTGAGTTGTTTAGGAATCAAGAGGGTGTTCTGGATCTAAGAAGATATTTTTAAAATTATGAGGCAAGTTAGTATGAAAGCTGAGTTAGATATAGAACTTTAAACTCATGGAGATGGTTAGATAGTAGAATGTTAAAGTCAGGTGCCAAATACATATGGACTGGACATTGGGAATGTATGCTAAGCCATATAACTCTTATAATCGTGGCCTATTTATTTCTGTTGTTTTGTATTGTATTTATAGTTATAAGAAAAAGAACCATTATTTGGACTGAAAGGGAGAGCTGTTGGGGGGAAAAATAAATATCTTAAACTAAAAAAAAAAAAAAAAGAAGGGAAGAGGATGGTGGGGCTGAGGGGGAGGAGGGTGGAAGGGTGGGACTGGAGGGGGGAGTAGGGAGGGGATTGTGATTGAGATGTAACTTGAAGAAATAAAAAATAAATTATTAAAAAAAAAAAAGAAAGCAGGCTGAGCAAGTCATGGGGATTAAGCTAGTAATCAGTACCCCACCAATGCTTCTGTATCACCTCCCGCCTCCTGGTTTCTGCCCTAATTGAGTTCCAGTCCTGACTTCCTTCAATAGTGAACAGTAATGTGGAAATGTAAGCCAAATGAACCCTTTCCTCCCCAAGTTTCTTTTGGTAAGGGTGTTTCATCACAGCAATAGTTACCCTAAGTGAGACAATATTTACACCTCCTTTGGTGTGTCTTTTAACAAAAACAAGCTATCTATTTGTAGTCAGCAGGCTATAAATTCATTGATCCAAAAAGTCAATTAATGATCAGTCTGAGAGGAAACAAAGTTAAACATAAGAGTCTTCCACCACTGCAGTGTACTTTATGCAATGTGAATGGTAGTTAAATCTAGATGTTAAAATATGCAATCTTTTGTTGTTGTTGAGGCAATATCCAAGTAGCACAGGCTAGCCTCAAATTCACTAAGTAGCCAAGTTTTGACTTAAGTTCTGCGTCTACCTTCCAAGTGCTGGAGTTACGGGTGTTCACCATTGTGCTCAGCTAGAACACAGGCTGGACTCAAAAGCGCTTCAAGTCAGATATTTAGCTCTCCTCTCAATGCTACCAAATTTCGTGCATTCCATTCAAGAATACAGTAGTGGGGACAGGGGAGATGGCTCAAAATTTGCCATGAAGTTTGAGGAGATGATAGCCCAGGATCCAGGATCTACATGAATTAAAAGAGAACCAAACTCATGCATATGAACCTCCACATATAAACAATTGCATGCATAAGTGTGCACACATGGATGTTTGCAGACAATAAGTAAGTAAGTAAGTAAGTAAGTAAATAAATAAATAAATAAAAATTCAGTAGTAGCAATTCTTGTGGAAGCTGAGAATGAGAAATACTAGTAAAAGACAATCATTGCAAAGCAGGAGTAGATTTGACCAACACCATCAGTGGAACTTACAAAGTCCTTAAATATGAGAACTATGAATTCTTTGTTTTATTTCTCTACAGTAGTAAACAAGAGTTACTCAGAATGAAGAAAGGAAGATAGAAAGGGAAGAAGGGAAGGGATGGAAGGACAAGCAGATTAGGGAGTGGGTGTGGATTAGCACTATCTAAACCACCAGGTGATTTTATTAAGTTAGTTGGGTGTGGTGGCACACACCATTGAGCCCAGTACTTGGGAGGCTGAGGCAGGTGGATCTCTGAGTTCAAGGCCAGCCTGTTCCATAGAGCAAGTTTCAGGAGAGCTAGGGCTACACAGAGAAAAACTGTCTCAAAGAGAAAAAGGAAAAAAAAAGATATAAAGTTGAAGTTGCAATACAGTACGTGAAATATTTCTCTAACACTATTCTCTCAAAGAGTAGGTGGTTGCCTTTTCCATGAACTCAATCTATCAACTAAACATAGCACTGAGTACAAACTAAGTCTACCAGCTCAACACAACATTGGATATGAGAGTCACACTGCAAAACAGAGTCAGGAGATGCATGGTGTTGAGATGTTACTCCTGGAGAATGGGCAACACCACCTTTTATTTGAGAGACTAGATTTCATGACTGATGGGTTAATAAATGAATTACATTGCAAAGTAAATCAAGTAACAGAAGATAGCATCGGTGGCTTCTCCTGCCTCCAGGAATTAGAGATACCTGACATTGCATGTCAGACCAAAACCTGAGTATTCTCTCTTGACTTATGTGAAGCCCTTGCTGATGGAACTTCCACTGATGAGCTTCCAGCAGTTCACCTGATGAACTCATCTTCCTGCATCTGAAGAGGACAGAAGGGAGAAGCAATGCGTGTGCTAAGAGCTGTTGTAAATTATATGGTGGGCAATCATGCCTGGCTAATTTTGTTACAGTTAGGCTGTGATGAGCTGTAGGACAGCTTAGTTAAAGTGCTTCTTTTTCAGGACTGCTTAGACTCAGGAGGAACCATTGGTCTGTGGAAATGTTCACGAAAATAACATCTTCCTTCCTGGTTAGTTATACTACAATATTGTACTACAATATACCACATAATACTACTACAACATGTTGTTATTTTAAGTAAAAACTATAGTTTCTATTTTCTATGAATCTGAATCTATGAAGGATAAAAGAGTGACTCAGAAAAATAATTTACCAGGAAGGAATCTGCTTTCTTCCAGTTTATAAAGCCTGATAACATAGGACAGTCTACATTCCAGCAAATAAGTCTTTAGGTACAGGGGGACAGGCAACATTATAATAGTGGGGAGAGGGTACTGATTGGCACTATTGTTAAGTAATGAGGAGTGGTTTACACTGCTAAACTCTTTAGATTGAAGCCTGAGTCCCTGTTATGTCTGGAACATTGATATTAAACTGGATTTAAAAAAATGCTTTCTCAGCAAGCTCATGTTTTATGAATATCTATAAAAGTTTCTATTTCTCTGAAATTTGGTGTGATGAAAATGTTCAAAAATGAGATTATGGTGATGTTTGCTGAACCCTGTAAACATGATTTTAAAAAAATCATTGAATTGGGTGATTTAAGTAGGTTTATAGCAGAAATATTATATCTTGATAAAACTATTAAAGTTTATTTTATTCATTTTAAAGAAGGAAATATATTTTTAAAAATGAAATAAGACTTTTGTTGTTACTTAATGTTTGTCATATGCGGATCTGATTGTGAGGCTTTTAGCTATAGTCTGAGGAATGCCTTCATTTCTTTTAAAAGAGATATTTAGTTTGTTTTTAAAACAGATAGGCATATGGTGGAGGTTAAGAAATGAAAATATAGATATTATGAGTAGAATACAGACATTACAAGAAGTAGGCTTTTAATTTGTCCTATGGCAACAGGAAAATTTTGGTTTAAAATTTACTTTTTTATCAATACATAATGCCATATTATAAGTCAAAGCCAATATATATGTCAGATATCAGCTTCTCCATTCTTGTTATTTTGGGGGGAGTTGCAGCAATGTGTTCAGCTATTGACTTGATGTCAAATCTTGTGTCTTCCTCAATCACTTCTCTATTTTATTTGTGTCTTGTTTGAAAAAGTGTCCCTATTTTCTAAATATTTATTTTATTTTTATTTATGTGCCTCTGTCTATGTGTATATAGGCCACGTGAAAGCTGGTACCCAGATGAGGGTGCCAGATCCCATCCAAACTTGGTGCTGAGAACTGAACTTGGGCCTTCTGGAAAAGGAGTATGTGCTCTACTGAGCCTTCTCTCTAGCTTCTAGACAAGATCTCTTGCTGAACCTGAAGCTCACCAATTAGCTAAGTTGACCAGTGAGCTCGTAGGAAGCCTGCGCATTGTCCCTTCCCAGCACTGGAGCTACAAATGCTGGTCTTGTGCAGGTCTTATGTAGGTGCTGGGGACTTCAGGTGCTCATGCTTGTGTGGCAGGCACATTACCACTGAGCTATCATTTCTCCAGCCCACCTTCTCCATTCTTAATTTTTTTTCTTATTTAATACTGTGTACAATTTGAAATCTGCAAGTGGATCAATATCGCTCAGTTACCCATGCTTAAATTCTCTTGAATTATATATTGGGTTTGGCAATACCTGAAACATCATATAAATATTAAAGATGTTTAAAAGTTTCGAAAACTACTACTTTCGGTTGAACAAACATAGCTTATAGACATGGCTTACTCTATTATTATGACAAATAATAAAATTGTAACTCACAGTTTCTAACTTTTATGTGTAAACGAGACAATTAGAAGAGAGTTGGGAAAGAAATAGCAGGGGAAAGAATAAAATCAAATGCGTGAAGGCCATTCCTTTAGATAAAGGAGAATTTATTTTAAAAATCATGAAATATTTATCTAAAGTCCTCATAAAATTATTTTTCATATCAAGAAATCAACAATGAGCAGGTATCTAAACTCATGGGACAGGTGAGTCATGGGAGTGACCTGGTGACAGGCCATAGTATAAAAAGTTAGAGCTATTCCAATAGCTTACCAGAGAATGGGCCAAGGGAGTAGCAGGGAGGAAGGAAGTAGAGATGGAATATGTGTCCCTGGGAGCCCAGGAGGTGACTGTGCCTGCCAAGTGTATATAGCAGGGACAGTCACAGCAGCTTAGCTGTGCCTCAGGACATAATTGTGCCATAAACCACAACTGGCACTGTTGACAATTGACAAAGGGAACCACGCAGTGTTGCTAATTGGAGGGCAAAAAACAAGGGCAAAGAGAATAACCAAGCACATCTCACCCTGATAGACTCTGACTGGGTTCTATCACCATCTTAAGCAAGCCTGGTGTTTCATCAAATCTCATATGATAACCATCAGCACAGATAAGACCCATTACAAACATATTGGCCAACCAATCTTACAACACAGGACCTTTGAGTGATTTTATGGCTTCCCTGCTGAAGACAGGTGGCAAGTCAGTCTGCAGCAGATAACCATAGTTCAAATACCTACATGTGAGAAGGCATTGCGAAGAGCTAGCTGTGCCTGACTCATTTTCCTCTGCAGAGTGGACACTCCAGAATGGAATGTAAGGGTGGCAATGTAGGATCCAAAGTCCTGCCTGATGTATCTTCCTTTCAAAAAGGAATTTCATGGGCCTTTTCTCCCCAAATTATGAAAATAACATATTTACCATAAAAGACAGGAACTTTAGAAAAGCAGATGAGGATTACAAGGAACCCCGGTGCTTCAGCATCAGAAGATATGACCATAGGACAAACCTACAAATGATTCTGTAATGAGGGAAAATATACCTTCTCTTAGAGTGTTCAGTGTTTATTTGAATTTCTACATGTTTCCTTGGTCGAATTTCATTGAACTGAAATTTCTGGATCAGGTAACAAAATCATTCCTAAAAGAATCATTCTGGAACTATTTCTGAAAAGATTTATTGCCTTACATTCTATTAGACAATATCTAGTTGCTCATGGCCGTAAAGCTGGTTTTATTTTCTCAATTACCCTCACTCCCACTCCCCAGTTATTATTTATTTTCAAATAAATTAATAATTAATTGAATAAATTATTGAATAAAATAAATAAATAAAAGTTGAATAATTAACTGGAACCAATTAATTATTGGTGTATCACTACAAGTGCTACATTGTATTTTATCTCCTGTAAAAGTCAGTTTTAAAAATTAAAAAATTTCAAAGCATAGATAAGTGCTTTTTATACGTTGCATTGACAACTTGGGGGCTAAACACTCTGAATTTTTAATTTTGACTTTTCATTGAGTGGGTTCCATATTTAAAACTTGTCTTTCCTTTGGTGGTGAGTTATCATTTGGAAACACTAGCCTTATTCATGTTTGTATACAACAGAAAATATTTAACTTGTATACATGTAGTTACTGGGCTGAGTCTGTAGTTATCTTTTCTCCAAAACTCTGTAACACCATTCCATTTTCTTCAAGTTTGATGGCCACAGTAAGGAATTCAGAGGTCAACCTGAGTTTTCTTTTTCTTCTGCCATCTTGCTTACTGAATGCATCTAGGTATTAAAATCCTTTGTAAGTAAATATTTAACACCAGCAAAACAATTGTGAACCTAATATTTAATGCAACTGATAAATTGTGATCTTTTACACTGTATTACTTACTATGTTCTGAAAATGATGCTTTGGAGAATTTAAAAATAATGTGGATGTGTTACTCATTAAAGGTTATGTGAAAAATAAGCATATAAAGTTGAACTTATAATGGCTTAAAATTCTGTGTTGGGTCACTGAATCAATATAATTATGCAACCTAACAGTTAGTATAAGCAAAAGTTAGTTGTTGATATTTCACACTAATTGTTTGATAGTTAATGACTCATTTTAGCCTATTAACTCAAGTTAGTCATTGAATTCAAGCAATCTTCTCATGTTCACTTTTTTCCCCAGCTACCACTTTTTTTCACTAATCTCCAATCTTTACCTTTCTGTCTCCCCTCCCCCATCTACCTTTCTACTGTATCATGGGACATGCTTGTTCTATTTCACCCATTCTCCTGGGAACTTGTCTGAGAATGGACACAGAAAATAAGATTCTTACCAGGAAGTGAGGACGAATAACCTTGGATATATGTCAAACCCGCTCTGCATTCCTGTGTAGCTGTGGACTGATTCTGAGAACACATGTGCACACAAGTTGACCCTGTGGTGATGGGAAAGGGAGCAGGAAAAAAACCTTCATTTTCCCAACTTTGCTCAGTTCTGCTATTTTGCAGGTCAAAGAATGATGGAAAGAGTGGATTTTGTTTCTGTGTATGGGGGAAATTAAGTTAAATCCAGAAATTCATTCACTGATTTAGTCACTCTAGTGTCACCTGCTGGTTTATCATTCATTCATTTCTTGCAAGTCACCCATTGTCTATCTTATTTTTATGATTATTTCAGGGCAATGGTAGATGTCAGTATTGTTATTATATCATGGCCAGAAGTCTTGTGTTTATCTTTCTAAGATATGAAACAGAAGTGCTAAATATTTCAGAAGCTGAAGTATTACAGAATGTATGGAAAGACAAAACCATTTGTTTCTCCACTTAGTTACAAGACCAAATCACTGAATGAGGACATGGATTGTACACGAGGAGTTATTTGGGATGTGAGTGGTAGATAAGGGACTAGGTTTGAGTGTTAAAACATGGAGCTAAGGTTAATCAAAGAGATTTTACTAGTAGCAAATTATACTAACCCTATGGGTGACCGATTGTCCTGACCCCATGGCAGACCAATAACTATGGCATATGGTCCAGATAAGTGCACACACTTTACTCATAGGGATATCTGAACTTCCTATCCAGAGTTAAGCTAGAGTGACTACAGCAGGTAAGTTTCAACCAATTCAAATATTTTCTGTTTTCAAAAATACTGAATTTAATTTATTTTCTTCAAATGCCTTTCTTTTAGTACCAATTTGTCCTGGGATTACTTAGGTCTTAAATATGCTTCCTAGTCATATATACTGATTATTCCTAATATATACTGATATTCCTAATCATTTACACTGACCCCTTAAAAAACACTGAATGTGTTCATGTTATCAATAGACTACTTAGATCCTATTATATTGTTGTGACTTGTGATATCAAATATCATCTACTTGATATCCTCATTAGAACATGAGGTTGTTTTATCTGACTTGCCTTCATATGTAACAACATTGCTTAGTTTATTAAAAAGTGATCAGTGAACATATGGGGAAATGAATTCATAGTTGAAACAAAAGCATTAATGTCTGTGAGTCTCAAGTTTTTATCTGTAAAGTGAGTTTCACCAGCCACATATATTTGCTTTAATAATTAAATGAGTCAACACATAGCCTACAAAGTGCTTCTCTATTTTTGTACAGTGGTCATAGAGATTAATAATTCATTTTCCTTCAGCCCTTGATCTAACTGTCAACTAAAAATCATCATGTAAAATAATTTCTCTTAGCAGGTATTGGATATTCTGATGATGTTTTCCAATGTTTAGTTATCCAACTGTTATCACTGTTAAAAAAAATTGGGTAAGAGTAGTCAACAGTAGTAATTAGGTAAGTTAATATAAACTAATGTCATAGAAGAGACAATATATTGATGAAGCTGCATTTCCACCTCTGAGATCTACATGATTTCAAACCATGTGAAGGTCTGGTGTTTCTCTAGTGTCAGTAAGACTTGAAAAAGTGGTGTTGATCATTCATGTTAAAGAACACTGTACTCTCAAAGAAAATAAAAGACAGGAATATGTCTCGGTGCTTTATGGTAAATTTCATTTGCTACTATATAATTATTAAAAGATAAGTAGCTCCTGTATTATTGATGAGAATAAATAAAGAGATGAAAATTAAATAACCATTATTAATGATCCATTCATTAATATGTTATTAGTTGGCTCTTTGATCATGAAGAAGAATTAATGTATGAGAGGAAAATGCAGTAAATAATAAAATATAATGCTGAATCTTGTGTCTCAGTTAATTAGCAATATATCTTATTCTAGAGCACTCTAAAGAAAAATTTGCATAGTGAGTGGAAAAGTAGTTCAAAGCTAATAGGTGCTGTCTACACGCAGAGGCCCCTGAACCCTGTGTCTCTTTGAGTTCAAGTTTGTTTACTCTTAGAAAAACTTGATTTCCTGTGTCTGAGGAACATAAGCTTATAAAAAAAAGATGAAAAGACTGCTATACATGACTCCAGTAAAGGGATGCTAACAAACTAAGTGTTAATGAATCAAAAACATATGGATTGGACTTCACTTCAAATAGAAATAATTTTAGAATTAAGGGAGAAAGTACTTAACAGAACGCAATAGATCTTTGTCTACTTTAAAACCCAAACATTTGAGGTGTCCTCAGAAAGTTCTACTTATTCCTTTCTTTGGTTGTTATTTATCATTTCCATTTTATAGACGAGATCAATCTCTCTATGACTAAATAGACTTTCAAAAGCTTAACAATGTATTGGTTAGCTTATAAACAAACATCCTGGACTTTTAGAGATAAAAAGAAAGGTGTTTCAATTATCCAAGACCACCCAACCAAGAGAGGATATTCTCCTTTGCTGTTTCTTTGCTATGACTTTGAAAACATAAAGTGAAATTCCCATTGCTATATATCTTTAAAAAAAAAACATTCTTCTTGTGTATTTTGTAAAATGTTGCTAAAACTTACATTTTTCCAATTAGATGGGTTACTGTCAACCTCTTTATTGCATAAGAACTTAAATTTTTGCATTCTAATCATATTTTACATTTACATAAGATATTTAATAGACATAATGATGATGATATAAAGTTGGGAAAAATAAACAACTCAGGATATATATATATATGATTCAGAATATATGCTTAATTACTCAACAGAGATGATTTTAGCTGAAATCTCGGAGGAATCTTAAGCTGTGCTCACTACAATGTCTTCTTTACTAGAGTAATTCAGAGACTGGTGTATCGATAGCCTTTTGGCAAACTAAAGGATGTACCCAGAGGAAAATCCCAAATGAGTCCCATTAGAACTCCCATTAGAAGGACAGCATTATAACATTTAGGGTTACATCTGTGATTATAAATCATCTATGTGTTGTTTGGTCACCTTAAGTCTTAGGACATTTAATTCTAACTGAGGAAGATTCCTGAAACCTGCTTCCTATAGTCCCAATAACATGTGCATCAACCAGTAAGAGTCCATCTGGGGTCTTCTTTTTGTTGTTGTTTAACTATTTATCTTTATTTTTTAATTATATTTTTGAAGTGAGGGGTCATGTGCTCATGTGAGTGGAGATGTCCTTAGGTTTGAGAAGAGGACATTGGTGTCCCTTGATTTGAAGTCACAGATACTTGTGAGTTGTTCTACATAGGTTGAAAGAACCAAACTCATATCCTTTGGAAGGGCAGGGAGTGCTCTTAACTACCAAGCCTCTCCCCAGCTACTCTGGGTTCTTACTATATCAATCTGTATGGAACTGTCATATGGAATTACCACATGATTACACCCCTCCTGGGTATATACCCATAGGACCTTAAATCCTACTATAGAAGACATTTGTATCTGTATGTTTGTTGACAATAGGCAAGTTGTGGCTTAAGACATGATGTCCACCAACAGGAATACATGAAGAAAATACGATACATATAGGCTCATGCACAAACACATACATGAAGTTTTCAGCCACAGGAAGAAAAAATAATATCATTGAAAATGAATGGAACTGGAGATCACCATATTAAAATTAAATATTCCAGGAAAGACAAACATTACATGTTTTTCTCTATTTACAGTTCTAGATTGTCTGTGAGAGAGAGAGATAGAGAGATAGAGAGAGAGAGATCACATACACATATAGGATATGGAAATAGAAACTAGATTGTCTTGGGGATGGAGGTTTAATTACAGGTATTGATAGAGGAAAAAAAAGAGTCAGAGACAAATGTGACCAAAGTATGTGGAACGTTTGTGCAAAACTGTCTTTGTGAAACCATCCTTCCATATAATAAATATGTTCCAACAAAAGGTTTATATTAAAAATCCAATCTTCTGTATTTTTGCATCTTTCTCCCAGCTACATTTCTGAATTGAGTCTGACTTTAGATTTCCATTTCCACCTTGTCGCTGATTCCAATGCCCCTACTTTAATTTTGACTGTTTACTTCTCTTCATTCACTTTCAAGTCCCCATCAAGCTAAACGCTCAAGGACTCATTCACCTGCTTCAGGTCTCCATAAGGGCCACTCAATGACATGTAGAACAACTCAATAGTGATTCATGATTTGGTGAACTGGTTACTTAGAAATAAATCTTCATGAGTAATTAGATATTCCAATAGATAAAGAATTAATGGTGAGACAGAGAACATTAAACTATTTTATTTCAGTAATGTAAAAATAGTAGGTCCCTAAGTTAAACAATTTATAGATTCCAATGCAAAGATAGCCCAGAGCCCTAGATACATGAGTTAGGTCTTTGGATTAATACTCTCAATGGCTTCTAGCAGCCTGTGAGAAAATTACAGTCCCTACAATTACACAATTTTAAGTTCACAGTCTGGTATTTTACACCCTTCTGTTAATTGTTAAAGTTGCGGGGGGGAAGATTTCCAGTGTCCAAATTTGCCTCCCTGTTACTATTTCATCATTTTACTTTCCCTCCTTTTACACAAAAAAATCCTTAGCATCCCAACTCCTGATGCTCATCAGCAACTCCTCCACCTTGGCTGCCCTCTTGTCTTTAGCAGTGCCAACCACAGCATCACAGGCCAAAGCGTTTTGCTCAGCTTGATTTGAAACTCCAGCTAGAGATGAGCTCTGCCTATATGCTAGTGCTGTGTCTGCTTATACACGCGTGCAGTTTACTTGTGGACAGTAATGATTGGCTTCCCTCTACCCTTCGTTGCTAAATGAGGATGTGGCTTCTTTCTTATCTCCTTTTATTAAGGCGTTGTTAATTGTACTTAACTTTCTTGATGAGTGAGCTAAAGATGCCAATCAATTTTTTTATTGCTACAGTGCATAAAAGTAGATCAGTAACCACGACTGAGTAGATGAGTGAACTAGGTTTGTTGCTACGTAAGTGTGTGCACCTTCACTGGAGCAGAAGGCGATTCCTTGTTAGAAGATATTTCTTTCATACTATCACACAACCATTTTCAAACAATGACACTAGCATGCAACAACTAAAATAATCACCTTCATCAAGTGCCTGTGGCTGTATGTGACTAATACAGGCATGGAGAAATGGGCATCTTATACTATATGCTTTCCAATTTTGCTCTTGCGTAGATCTCTAAATTTTGAACACTATTGTCTCATAATGCACAGCTGCCTCTCACCTTCCTTTCCACCTAATACCCTGCTTTTGTTGTTGTTGTTGTTTAATGAGCTCCAGTAGACTATGTTAAAGTGGTAGTTTCTTTAAGACAATAATTACAATGTAAATGAGTCTTCAACAAATAGTAAGGCACATTTTGGAATTGAATGCCTACATATCAGAGCTCTGCTTTCCAATACATCTAATATCATTACGTAAGTTTAACTATAGCTATTCAATCTACAGACCTAGAAATATCATTCTTCTGCTGCTAATGAAGGTCCTACGGCACAAATTTATTAAAGGTATACGTTTGCATGGGATAATAATTGGGTCGATAATATTAAATTCATAGACTCATTATTTAATTGCAAGGGCAGATTATGAATACAGCTTCTAAAATGTATTTTAATGAAAAACACTACATCCTGACCTAATCATATCAACCTTATGCTATCTAATTAAGGATGCAAAAAAGTCATTAGAGTTGCAAAATATTAGTTCCAGTTCCATCAGGCTCCAAGCTGCCCCTTCATGAATATATATACTTTTTATTCCATGATAAATAGTTAATGAGGTAAAAATGAAAAAATTTGCATGTAGGCAAATTATTTTAATAGAATGATGTCTTTTCTGACTACTGAAAGTGACCTTTCCTTATCAAAAAAAGATGGCTAAAATACTTTGAAATTATCACTTTGACTGTCACTGAACAAATGAGAAATTTTATGAATGAAATGTGAAAATTATAAAATTCAACACTGTTAAGGCCTCATCACAGTGTCTAGCTCTGTTCTATTGTACTTATCAATTTGAGAAGAGGAAATTAAGCATATTATAAAGTGCCCATTTATGGTGCAATTTTTTCCAGCACATAAAAAGGAGACTTGTATTCTTGATTGCACTATGAAAAAATTCTAGATCAAGTTTGAGAGCAGAAGAATTCTAGGCCACAGTGAGATGGCTCTGTGGGCAAAGAGACTTGTCACTAAACATGAAACACTGAATTTGATCCCCACAGGACGCCCCATGGTAGACTGAAATGATCAACTCCTGTAAGTTCCAAGTTATACTCTGACCTCTACAAGCAAGCCGTGACACAAATATGTATGCATACACTGAATGAATGAATGAATGTCAAAAATTCTAGTTTACACATTTGAAACATTTTTATATTAAAATGCCTCTTCCATTTTTATTTTGGCATTTTAGATTACAAATGTTCTCAATTAAACTCGTTAAAATTATCTTGAGATTAGCATCAGTTGTTCAACAGGGCAGGCTTTCTTCCTTGCTGAAATAGGCTGAACAAGCAAACAAGAGACAACAAAAGAAGTATAATATGAAAGGTGAGATTGTGAGGCTTCAAATCACAAATATCTAGCCAGGGCCGAAGAGACCTAACCAACAAGTCACAGATAAATCTAAAAATTTATTTTTTAATGTTTTAAGATTTACTTTTGTTATTTTTAACTGTGTGTATATGTATGCCTCTGTGTGGTTATGTAATATGAGTGATGGTGACTTCAGTGGCAGAGGTGTCAGATTCTCCCAGAGCTGGAGTTACAGAAGGTTGTGAGCCACCTGATATAGGTGCGGAGAATCAAACTTGGATACCCAGGAAGAACACTACATCCCACTGATCCATCTCTCCAGGACTACATTTTTTAATTTTAAAAATTACATTTTATTCATGTGTGTGAATGCACATTAGTGTGCATGTGTGTACATGTGTGTTTCATAGCATGTATGTGTGGGTCAGAAAAGAACTTGTGGGAGTAAGATCTCTAGTTTTATCACATGGGTACCAGGGAACAAACTCAGGTTGCCAGACTTGGCAGCAAGAGCCTTTATTCACTGAGCCATCTCTTGAGAATCTGTGTATTCTTTTTTTTTAATGTTTATTTATTACTTCAAGTTACATCTCCAACACAGTTCCCTCCCTCCACCCCTCCCAGTCCCGCCCTCCCACCCTCTTCCCCTTCTCCCAGAACTCATAATGCTTTTTTTTAAATAATTAAGCCACAATTATGGAAATTACAAGACACAATATACATTCCCAATGTCTAGTCCACACATACCCAGCAACCAACATCAACACCCCGTTATCCATCTATCTCCATGAGTTTAAAGTTCTATACCTAACTCAATTTCCATCCTAACTTGCATTACCAACTTAAAACCATCTTCTTCTTAGACCTAGAATCCCCTTTTAATTCCTAAACAACTTGAAATTTAGCTGTGAGACTATAACTATCTAGTCTTCAACCACATCAGAGACCTGAGAAGGATAAATATATCTGATTTAACAGGAAGTGCAGAGCCAACAGCTTCCAAAACTAAGAAATGACAGACAACTGGCTGCCTGGACAGTTCCCAGTTTCTCTCCATTAGAGCATCTATCTTCAGCCTCTTGGCCCAGTTTCTCTGACAGATATTAATTGTAAAGCAGGAATTATGAAGGACTTGTCTACCCTTAAGATTCAGACACCGTCTGTGTTTCACAGTCAGCTGAAGGACCTCACATTTATTCCACAGTGACCAATCTCTTTCACCTACTACTCAGATACAATGCTTTATGGACAGTGCCATCTTGGATCCCCCGAGAATCTGTGTATTTTTAATGAACATAGTGCTCTCATCATAGAATAATAGGTATTCTGTGGGATTTCAAAGTATTTGTCAAATATATTCACAGTTCTTTCTTCTGATGGAGGCTGAGGCTATATGTGTTGTAAAGAGAATAATAGATATTTATGTAGACATATGGTTCAACTCCATCTAAATCACCTACTCTACCATCATTTTTGGTTAAATTGTTTACTTTAATTATATTTAATCTACTTGTTTTTTTCTCTCTGCTCCATTTGTATGTGAGCACATACACACAAAAATTACTGACACTTAAAGTTTAAAGTCTCCTCCTAAGTTCTACTTTTCCCCAACATAGATCAGTGAAATAATTTTATAAGGAACAGAACAGCATAAATATTAATAATTTTGCGATCTTCTTCAATATTCCTTCTAGCATTGGAGCATCAGTCCTATCTTCCCCTTTGCTAAATAGAGACAATAAATACCTCAATAATTATGTTTTCCTGTCTTTTTTTCCTTAACTTACTGCTGTTCATGTCGGATCATCCTGGTACTCAACTTTGGACAACTTCCAAGTTTCCAAACTTCCATGTTGTGAAACTTACTAATGAAATAAAATGCTCTCTATACATACCCTGGGGACTGTGAAATTATCTCAGAGAGGAAGTGTTCTTGCATAATTAATTCCAACTGTTTTGGACCTTCACACATGTTGCTGTAAGTCAACAAGAATCCAAGAGGAGTACACAGAAGAATTAAATTGTTTTGCTGTAGTTCAATGACAGTGATCTGGGGGAAATCAGTTCCACTGTTAGGTCAAGTATGAAACAGAAGAAAAGACACACCTGAGTGAAGTACAACAACCTGCAGTTTCTTAAGCTAGTGTTTAAATCTCTGTTAAGTGGGTAGCAGCATATGGTTCATTATATATGTCCATTCCATGGGCAAATTAAGTACATTCAACTACCCAACTATTATGAGTTGAATGAAAAATGCCCACCATAGGCTCATGCATTTGAACACTTGGTCTCTTGCTGTGGTGCTGTTTGGAGTGATTATTGAACCTCTAGGAGATGGAGCCTTGCTGGAGAAAGTGTGTCACTAGGCATGGGCTTTGACGGGACACAGTCTTCCCTACTTCCAGTTCATTCTCAGCTTTCTGTATGTGGTTCAGATGTGATCTCTCAGATTCCTGCTCCAGTCCTAGTGCCTTCTTTCACTATCATGGACATTTAACCTTCTGGAACCACAAGCCAAAGTAAACACTTGAGTTGCCTTTGGTCATGATATTTTATCACAACAAATACAGTAACTAAAATGCCAATGGTTCATGGATGTAATGAAACCTATCTGGTAAATATGTAGTAAAGGATACAAATGATATAAAGATGGAGAAATACTCTAATTCTACAAGGAAAGATTACTTTCAAAGAAAGAGGGACCCTTAAGCATTCTCAGGTTGTCGAGACACTGGACAGTCACGTAGGATAAAGAGTCATGATGAAAAGGTCACATTCCCATGTGGATTAAATCTACAGAGAAGACCCTGAGATTTGGAGAGTGACGCTCATCATATCATGCATGCAAGCTAATGAATCTCCCTTAAAAAGGATTGTGCATGACCTCGAACACATATGTTTATAAAATTATTCAAGCTTTTATGAATTATTTGTATTGTTCAGAAGATGTATGCAAAGTGAGAGGGATAAAGATGTGGGAGATGTGACTCAAAAAGTAGGCGAGAAGCAGTCAATGGAAAGAAAGGCAGGGTGGCATTTACATGTTAGAAAAGTCAAGGTAACCAGAGCAGAGAAGGAATTCACAGTGTGAAAATGGGGCAGCAGCAGGGTTAAACTATAAATAGACATTGCTGTTCTCCAGGTCCTACAGCTCTGTCGCAGTGGGCAGCAAGGGCCTATATCTATGCTCCAAAGGAAAAGAGATTAGAGAAGAAAATTTCAGTAAATTCAACAGGATTTGATCAGGCAAAACTCAACAAGATGAGGACAGGTTTGTAAAAACTCTGCATTCTGAACCTTGCAATTCAGAATAGATGAAAATATCATATACAAAGACCATGGGACTGTGTAATTTCTTTGGCATCCTGACCCAGGTGGAGTGCATCTTTTGATTAAACATATCTAGGATGTATTTGGGCTGAACCACAGTAGTTTATTTTTGGCTATCCATCTGAAGATATCAAACTAAGCTACTGGGCTATACATTGGGGACTCAAAAGGGATCTGTGGCCAAATGTGGATATATGAGAACCTTTAACAGGGTGGGCAATACTTTGAAAGGAGTTGATCAAGGGGCTGTGTAGAGTCAGAAACAAGTAAGAAAAACAGGTACACAGACTCTGATGACACAGAGATAGCTAGGGCCAAGGAAGCAAATGTTCAATGCTGGCAAAAATTAAAAAAAAAAAAAAAACTTAATGCCTGTAAGGAAAGCATAAGGAAGAAAGATACTCTAGGGACTCATTAACAAAGGCAACAAAGGACTACAGGATAAAGGATTATTTCCTTCCTCCTGCCTACTCAATGAGGCACTAAATTCTCTCCCTCATGAGCAAGTGCCTACCCTTGGCTACCTTCATGATTCTCACAGCTTTTGTATAGTTTTGTCATGTGTGTGTGTGTGTGTGTGTGTGTGTGTGTGTGTGTGTGTGTGTGT
>CAJQZJ010033130.1:7288243-7318623 GCA_907164525.1 Lophiomys imhausi
TGTGTGTGTGTGTGTGTGTGTGTGTGTGTGTGTGTGTGTGTGTGTGTGTGTGAGAGAGAGAGAGAGAGAGAGAGAGAGAGAGAATAATAACTTCTAGACTAAGAGACACTTCATTTTGACTAATAAGCTGAAACAAGTATAAAATCAAATCACAAAATTCACATTGTGTCCAGCAAGACAGTGAGTGGAGCCCTTGAAGAACAGCACAGTGAAGGCACAGCTTGCTGACATGGGGCTGGGCAGAGAGAGGGTCTTCAGCAGAGTCAGGTCAGTTTCACTCCATCTCACCTTCCTTCTCTCACCAGTGACCCCTCTCCATTGCTCAGACTTTTTCACAATGTGACTCAGCTCCTGATTGGAAATCTCCAAATCATATGGCATGAAGAACTTGGCTTCTTCACTGTGGATTCTCTGAAAAGTGTCTAGTATCCAAGAGTCATTGTGCAACCTGCGAAAAGATTTCTCAGCTAGGTTCACTTTTTCAAAGTTTTTCCTTCCAAAACATTGACTAAGTTGTATTTTCCTTATCAACATCTGCATATTCAGCTCATTTATCTCATTCATTTTCTTCAGAAATTATTTGATGATTAAGTTTCTAGAAATCACCGAAAGATTTTCTTGGCTACATATTCTAATCTAACAAACTCGGTGTTCTGCTATTATTTCCTAGAAGCCTAGTTTGAGTTCACTAAACAGGCTGTAGGAAATTGAGGAATATTTGGCGACTGACTGTGATTGAACATCCAAATTAGGTAAATATTATAAATTTCCCTAAATAATTAAATTTGGATTCAGTCTTCCTCCACAGTTTATTTTAGAATATCCCCTCTCACTCTATTTCACCCATACCTCACTGGAGCCCTGTAAATTCCTTGAGACTGATAAGTAACAACTCCAGGAGTATTTCAAACATAAATTAAGCCAGTGTTTAAGGACATCTTCCATTAAATATCCCTATAGAGAAAAGAAATGATGTACAATAGCCCTAATCCACTTGTATTTATTTAATATGTTTTATTTCTTAAAACTCGGAGTAAAATTGAAACTCAGAAACAAAACCCTGTATATTCTTCATCTTTGTGTAGTTTTGAGTCTCATTATATATACCCAGAACTAGTTTCAGTAGAGGTGTGTGGGTAACCTCAGGTTCCTCTTGGATCAGTGTCAATATGCTAACCCAGGAGAAGTTTGAAAAGTAGCTGTGTTATATATTGGACTCTCAAAATATTTAGCCAGCTGCCCTCTGCATTTGGACCACTTGTGAATTTCTAAGATAGTAGAGGGTTTCCATGTGCTAAAAAAAAAAAAAAAGCTCTGACTATAGGGTATACAACACAATGGATTTATATACAACATCATGTCTACGGCTCAGGGAACATTATGAAAGAATAGGGCATAAAGATTGTAAGAGTCAGAGGACTATGGTATTGGCTACAAGACAGTGTCTTCTATATATGTCAAGCAAGCCATTACCCATGATACCCCAACAGTATGATTGTCTAAACAGGATCAACACATTGACAACAACAGTTGATATACCAGTGTGGATGGGGGAGGATATGTCACAAGGTTCTACTCTTAAATGAAGAGCTGTAGGCCATTAATGGCTGCTGAGAGAGAGGGACTTGGTTTCCTTCAGGGATCAGCTCCTTGTAGTTTATCCAACCCCAAGTGGTCAGCCCTAAACACATGTACATATGAGCAACCCTAAATGGAGACAGCAGTGTGTGCATATGTAACTCCACATACACATGTGTATGTAATAATTACAGTTAATGATACTTCCACATATACCTGTGTATGCAATAATTATAACTAATGATACTAAAATTAAGGGGGCACTCAGGAGGAATCAGAGGGGGGAAGGGTGAAATGATATAAATACAGTACTCATGTATGAAATTCTCAAGAAAAATATACTTAACCATAGAACAGAAGTGCCTTTTGAACATTCCAATTAGAGAATCGGAAGCTTTTTACTTAAGTGGTCAGAATAATGAGATTTTCTTCTAATTTATCCAGACAATCCATATTAGAATTCATTAACTGTTTGTTATAATGGAGTCAACTTCACTGCATTGTGTTATCTAAGACTTAATTTAATCCTAATATGCTACTATTCTAAGATTTTTAAAAGTTAGGCTTGCTCTTCAAAAATAACAAAAAACAGAAGTTAAAGGAGAACTAAGTCCAATGTTTCTTTTATTTTTTCATGTTGACTCAAGTTTTAGCACATATTTCCAGATGTAATAGTACACATGCCTTTAATCCCATCTTTCTTTGAGTTCAAGGTCTGCCTGGTTTACACAGCAAGTTGCAGGCCAGCCAGGATACATAGTGAGACCCTGACTCAGACAGACAGACAGACAGACAGACAGACAGACAGACAGACAGACAAACTAACATAACTAACACCTTCATTTAACTACCTCTAAATTGGATTCTTTCTAAAATAGTATCATTGACTTTTTTTAAACATGCATTTCTGAATAAAATCTATGAGTCTGTTCTAGTTTCCACTGACGTTGAATATATCACAGGACTGGTTACATAGCCTCATACCTAGAGAGATTATCTATCTACATCTGGTGGGAATCAAACCTAAGATTTTGCAGCAAGAATGCGCCATCCCAGAGCGGCATCCCCAGCCAGTCTGACACCATCTTGGAATGCTTCCACTGTTGTGTTCTGCGTTGAGATTCTGGCCCAGCCATCCGAACGATTTGCTGGTTGGCTTATTAAGCAAGAACTGCTCTTGACCTTTCTCTTCTGTTTCTTCGATGTAAGGTATATCTTTCTGTCTCCATGGTGATTTAGTGCAGTTAAATAACTGTTAACTTGGTGTTGTATCTATATGAAGATTTTTAAGTTCAGGATTTTCAACAATGCAATTAACTTTGAATTAATTAGGAATCACAGTCCTGCTACTGCTGGCTTCTGTTCCCTTTGCCCAGAAAATGTCTGTCTTCTTTTTATTTCATTTTATTCTGTGTGATAGAATAATTATGTAAACATCAAAGCTTGGATTTGCAGGACAGTTAACAAATGTTTTGACAGAGAACAAAATGGCATATTGGAATATGGAAAGCTGTGCAAAGATTAATTGCATTTTAGTCATATTTAATTTTTTCTTGCCATTTTGGGTGGCATTTTCTGATGTAAAGCTCCATGATGTGTTGTTAAAGAGTCAATTTACAAACCTTTATTAGTTTTCAGCATATTTTACAGCACTATAAAGCCAGTTTACAGAAACAAGAAAAAGACACTTTGTGGTTGTATATGTAAATAAAAATAAATAAATAGAAAACTCATGGTTATGTAACTTTTACTATATAATTAGTATGCAATGTAACACATATCCAAACATGATTTTACTCTTTTGGATATAAGGACATTTTTATTCTTTGTTGTGTGGTTTGTTGTTGTTGTTTTGTTTTGGGGTTTTTTTTGTTTTGTTTTTTATCTTCATTTTTCAGGTTCTCCTCAGAAGGCTGATGATCCTAACAGTATGTTAGGTGAATTTCAAAAAAATAGAAATAAAACCCACCCAAGAGCAAGAGGAAGCTCTTACCCCTCATGTGATTGATGAGCGAAGTGGGCTGATATGTGGTTGCCCCCCCACACTGGAGGAGTAAGATAGATGGGAGAGGGGGTAGAGTGTGGGAGGGAGGAACCAAGAGGGGAGTAGGGAGGGGGCTGTGACTGAGATGTAACTTGAATTAATAAATAAACATATAAAAAGAAAGAAAGAAAAAGAAAAACCCTCAACAATGCAAAATGGTTTTAGTTTTATTTCAAAAATGTGCATTGGTGATATTGATTAGCAAAATTAAAGAAAAAAACTATCCTGCATGCTCCATTTTGGATGTGCACATTTTACAGTTAAGTTGAATGATATCAAATGAAAGATACTGGCTTCCATTGGGTGAGAAACAGGGAGAGCAAAAGCAACCACAGAAGTACTAACTAGTGAACCTTAGAGGGGTATATACAATTTTTGTAGAGTTGTTTTGTGTGTGTGTGTGTGTGTGCGCACGCGCAGATTTGAGGTATTTAAGAGGGAGCTAATATTTTCTGACATTTAAAAAATATTACAGTATTATATGGTGATCATTGCCAACCTGTATTTCCTTTAACAACCTGACTTTTCAGTATGCATGAATATTTTTGTATCTTAAGTTATTTCTTCAAAATGTAATTAAAAAGAGAACTCCAATCCACCTGTCTGCAATGCCTTAGGCATTGTTGTTTGCAGAAATAGGTCGCATACTCTGCCACAGGTGCTGATGATGGCCAACGAAACCAAGCAATTTGCCAAGTTCTCTGCCCTATGCCCTACATATGCAGCAATTCATGCTTGCTGAGTGGCAGAAGCTGCTGTGTCTGTTCATATTGGAATGTGGGTCATTTCCAGAAACCTAAGATGTGACATTTCTTTCAAAGCAAAAAGGACAAGTGTGAACATTACTGGACTATTTTAAGGGTTCTGAGAAAAAATGGAATCTGTGACTTTAAGCTGCTTTAAACATAAATGTCTATTTTACACCAAAAAGTGTCACTTTAAAACAGAGTGTTCAATGCATGTCTGGTGTGAGTACTTCCTGTGTCATTACATCAGGACAAATGCAGGGAAGGGACTGAATAGACAGCAATATTCAGTTGGCTGAAATCTATTCTTATTCTTACTACGTGTTGAAATGTGTGTGGTGTTCAGTGGGACTGTCAAATACCTTATGAGGCATGCAACAGCCAAGTACTGCTGAAGACAGGCTCAGTTAGACTTTGAGAAACTATTGAGTACTCACTACTATGCTTAATAATAAATGAAATTCATCTGAATTCATAAATTCATTTGGAATCACAAATAGAAGGAAACAAAAACTCTCAGAAATAAATAGGGAAACAGAATTTCAGAGAAAGAAACAAATTCAGAAAGCAAAAAGGGACCTATAGTGGAAAGGAGTCAAGAGCTTTCCCTAACCCCGTTTCCAGAGAAAACCATCACAGCTCTCTAGACATTTTCAACATCTGTGTGAGCTCACACTGTAAGAGTACAACCATCCTCACCATTCGCTCTTCAATTTTATTGTTTAGTTAACACGTATGGCTTATATGTCCCATTCTGGGATTATGATGGAGAGATGCACAGTCAGCAGGGGTGGGGCAAAGTTCAGATTCCAGGTTTAGGACAGGTAAATGACTGGAGAGCCCAGGAATCACGGTAGCCTGATGTTGAGAGACAGAGACTTGCTGAAGGAGTAGGTGCTGTAAGATGAAGAGGAGTAATATTTGAATGGGTGTATGTTCCATACTTACTGCACCTACTGATGTACTGGTGGACAGTTGGGGTTCTAACTCTTTGGCAAATTGCGAATAACGCAGCACAGAACATGAGTTATTAGCTATCCAGCTTTAAGTGTCTGGGATCTATATGCGGATATAGGATAAGATGAGAGATTGTATGGAAACTATACTTTTAATTATTTGAGGACCCTCCACCCACACTGTTTTATATAAGAGCAACATAGTTTTGTATCCTTACCAATAGTGCACAAGAGTTCTAACTTCATACTTTTTTCAAAAAATTTTTTTTCTATTCTTTTAATAGTAACAGTCCTTTGGAGTGTGTTGTCATTACCCGTGGTGGTTTTGTTCTTCATTTTCCCATTAATTAGTGACGCTGAGCATCGGGTCACATTTATTGGCCATTTTCTTGTACTCTTTGACCACAGTTTCTTCAGTCTTTTGAGGAATTTGGATAATGTTATTTATCCTTTCATTATGCCATTTCAGATATTTATTATGCAAATAGGATATTAGATAAAAGTCTTCTGTCATTTTCTCCCATTCTGTATCTTCTACACTTTATTGATCCCTAGGATAACTACAAATTTGTAGGTTTTATGTAGTACAATTTGTTTACTTTGTACTTCATTACCTATGCTTCTGATACTTAGGAGCTCCCTGCCAAGAACAATGTCATGCGCTATGAGTCAGCCATGTCATTGCCAGAAGCCAACTCAAATGGAATGTGGTTTAAAAAAAAATCTATACTTGGGAATTCTGAGAATATGATGAGAGCGGGCAATGTGTTGGTTAGGCTTTGGATTCAGTTATTTATAATGGCCAGCCTGGAGGATCAGTTCTGTTAGCATCAGCCCACACTGACTGATATTCCTCTGAGAACACTAGCGTATACCGTTGTGTAGGTTGACCTGATTTGAGATCTGGTCCAGGGAAAGTCACTTTGTAAAAGCAGCCAGAACCATGGCAGTAATTCTCCGATTAAAGTCACTCTTTAAAATATTAGCCACCAGGAAAGCATAGTGCTGATGATGAGCATGCTTGTGTCATGACCGAAGTCAATAACAAAGAAGGCTGCCCATGCTCTAGTGTCAGACCCACACTCAGGGCTCAGGCACTGTTTGTCTGTCACCACTCAGCACAGTTCCCTAGCAAGTGTGACCAGCATCGACATCACCAGGAACCCATCTGCAGCGTTCAGCATATGAGCATGGCTCATATTAACCCACTTAACAGATCATTAGTGGGAAAACAGCACTTGGGCAGGGAAGCAGAGCAGAGGGCTTGGAGAGTTGAATTGAGACTTTAAAATACCAACTCAGAGGAGAGAGTTGTCAAGGGGAGAGTTAGTGAACGTTCTGCTTCTGTGGACTAGTTATCATTTGCATTGGTTGTTTAAGCTTTCACAAATATTAGCTAGATAAATGTTTGCATTGCTCCCACTACAAACATAGTGTGCTACAGTTTTAAAAAGTGGATAAGGCCCAAAAGTCTAACTGAAATCTATTCTTATGACTTTGTTAAGGTGACTGAGCACATAAGAGAGCTGTGATGTGCATTGAACACTTCATCATATGCTGGCTGGAGGACCAAGAGTTTTATAAATGAGACACCTGACATTGTAACATGTAATTTGACAAATATATTTCATGTGAGAGGAAAGATGTATCTTCATCCTATAAATAAACATGTTCATAGGCACTTCTGTTTCAGGATAAAGGAGAGAAGAGTCAGATGCCTTGACCTTGCTCCTCAGTACAAAGATCTTACATTATTTTGTCTGTCACATATTACCTTGGGTAATTACATGACATTAAAGTACACAGTACAGTGAACTCATCACACTGGGGTTTTGTTGTTGTTATTTTCTTTTGTTTATTTTTTGTTTTTATGTACAAGTAACTGTCCTTGGTTCTTAGCAGAAAATAAGGATACTTGTGCTGTTTACCTCTTCAATTGTTTAGTGATAAGATTAGTAAAAATTTTCACGAAGAGTCTTTAAGGAAAAAAGAAATACAGAAACAGAGAGAAGTATGAAGTGACACTGCTCCACAGTACTGACACTATCAGAGATGAATGCTTCTGCAAGAGTACTTAAGGAAGCTCCTTATGCTAGTGACCCCAAACCAGCTCAAGCCAGAGACTGGACTACATCAGACAGTCTTTGCCCATCTTCACTCTGATGGACACAACTTCCAGACACCCAGCAGCCAAACTCATATGCCCTGTATCCTCTATGCACAGTATGAAAGGACAAAGCCTAGCAGGTTGTTTTAGTTTCTTCTGTCCTGGAGGCATTAGAAGAAGCAGGAGTCACTTCACCAAGACATACATTTACTAATCCACCATTTAATCTTAACTGACTAACTTGTGGACTTCAGTTGTTTTGGTGATGAGGTTGATGAAAATTTTATTTTCTTGTTATTTTTCTCCTTTGTTTTTAAAATAGGGTCTCACGTTGAAGCACCAGGCTGGCTTTAAATTTGCAGCGTAGGCTGGCTCAAACTTGTGGTGAGGCCCTTCCTTCAACTTCCCAAAATCTGAGGTTATAAGTGGACACATACCATAGTACCCAGCTCTTACTATGTCTTTCTAAAAGAAAAAAAGTGTCATGTGGAGGGATATTCAGTTTATAGTGCCTCCATTTCTCCTATCTCTCTGTGAGGATGAGAGATGGCTCTATCTGCTGAAGACGAGAAGGGCGGTCAGTACCTCGGTGGACCTTTTGCCCACATCAGGAGGCTTAGGGGTCTAACAAATAGAGGCAGAAAGCATTTAAGTGTACATTCCTACAACAATGAGCAATTTTGATGACATTCAGATTACTTAAAACACTGGTTCTCAACCTGTGGGTCACGACCCCACGGAGGTTCAAAGGACCCTTTCACAGTGTTTGACAAAGACCACCAGAAAACATAGATATGTACATTTAGATTTATAATGGCAAAATTAGACTTGTGAAGGGGCAACAAAACCACAACATGAGGAACTGTATTAAAGAGTCACAGCATTAGGAAGGTTGAGAACTACTGGCTTAGAGGAACAATATAGGACCCAAATATCAGAGCTATCTTTATTCCTGTGCAAGAATGTTTTCCTCAGGCACAGTCTCTGTACATCAGGGTAGAAAATAATGACAAGTCAGGCAACACTGTTAGTTATATTACCTGCAGAATCTTCAGAATGTTTTCAACAAGATGAATAATAACATTTTGCTTTAATAATAATTAAAAAGAACATTGTAAGAAAGATTGACTTATGAGGGAGAAAAATCTTTGATTATCTCATATGTATCCCCCAGACAGTGAATAGGCTTGTGATATTTTCATAAGAACTGGCCCTTAAATTAGTTTTGATCTAAATTAATTTTCATAAACAGCAGCTAAAACTTATAATGCTATTTGGAACTATTAAATCAACGATGAAGAAGATGCAAGCTCATCCCCAAATTAATTACCTTGATTACCAGTGTTTTAAATGTGTGTACAGCTTCCAGGAATCTAAACGCTTAAATGAATCTAACTTACATTTAAATCATGATCTCTCATTCTCTGTATAATATTAACAAACATGTATGTGGCCTGCAGATCTTTGATATTATTCAGATAAAGGTTTTACAATTAAAATATGTAACCAATTTCTGCTGAGACTTCATTTGTTTGCTGCAAGGCTAAACACTATGAGATAGGGACTGACTATAAAAGTTTAATGAAAAGATAAATTTTACAAAAGAGGCTGCAGAAGGGGAAGCTTACTCTTTAGCACATCGAAAACACAAAGTGATGGATTTAAATCACTTTTCAAATTCATCAAGAGAGAATGACAAAATAACTACTATTTTAATATCGCATCAAATTTATAGGCCAGGAAAATAAAAAAGAGATTCTATTTAACTACTGACACTATCCACACAAAATGAGATGTGCATGGATTATGATAAAGGAGTTAAATTTTAAAAAATTAAACTGGAAAAGAGGGGGTGAGTTGTAAATTTTTCCATGAGGAATTATTTTTAAATTTTGAGTTACTTAAGTAAGTCATAAAATTTGTGGGTGAAAAATGCTTTGCTGGTGGTTACTTTAAATACCTAATCATTTTGTTTTGCCTCATTCTTTTCAAACAGGGTGTTGCTTTTTATTCTAGACTGGCCTGATATTATGTACCTGAAGCTGGCCTTGAACAAATGGCAGTAACTCTTTCCTCAGCCTCTTGACTGCCGGCGACTTACAGGCATGCAGCATCACACTCCACTGAATATCTTTATTTTAAAAGTCAAATACAAACTATAAGGTGATCAGGAAGTGGAAAAATTATCTCCTGAAATTGCAGCAAAAGGGTTAACACTGTTACTACATGTGGGACGCAAAACTGACTCAGCAAAAACATTTGAATGATCAATAGAAGAAAGACAAAGGAGACATTTAAAGAACAATTCACAAAACAACATGAATGATATGAATGAGTAACAATCATATCAAGATTGTGTAGTAAATAAAGGAATGCACATTTACAAGAACAACAGGGTTCTGGCCCTTCTATTAACATTGTGAGCACAAGCTATGATTGGCCTCTCCTGTGTCTCTTCATTTGCTGCAGAAACACACACCCATGAAAATTCCGTATTTAACAATCCCAACATAGTTATCTATAGGTATCCTCTCAACCACTATGTGTGGGTTTCCAGGATCCTATTCAAGGAATAATATAAATTTGAGTAAGGCCCTGTGCTTTCAGAGGCCCATCAGAATTATTTATGATATGCAGAAAAAAAAATGTGAAGCTTCTTACATAGTATGTTTTATAAAATTGTATGAGCATTAAAAGTTTAAGAACTGAATGAAGAAAGTAAGATGTTTATTATACTTTAAGGTGAAACAACACCTGAGCTGTCTTTATGGTACACAATTACAACTTTGTAAAATTAAACACACAGGATGTAAAAGATGGAAATAAATACACCAAGGCATGATATTGCTTTCTTTGTCTAGATGATCACATTATTGTGGTCTTTTTTTTTTTAATGTTTATTTATTACTTTGTTACATCTCCATTGCCAACCCCTCCCTCCACTCCTTCCCGGCCCCTACCTCCCACCCTCTTTCCCCTCTCCCACCCCTCTCATGCCTCCGGTGTGGGGTGTCTCCGTGTATCAGCCCCCTCAGTTAGTTAGTTACATGAGGTCTAAGAGCTTCCTCTTGCACAGGAGGCATACATGGCAGCTCCACTAGGGTGGGATGTCCCCACTGACAGGTAACCAAGTCTATGTTCCTGCTCTTTTGGGTCTATTGATAGGAGGATGGTTATCCTATACTATAATGGCTGAAATTCAGTTATAAGTGAATATATGCCATGTGCATCTTTCTGAATCTGAGTTAGCTCACTCATGATGAGCTTTTCTAGTTCCATCCACTTAATTGCAAATTGCATGATTTCCTTGTTTCTGATAGCTGAATAGTATACCATTGTGTAAATGTACCACAGGTTTTTGTTTGTTTTGTTTTTCATCCATTATTCGGTTGAAGGACATCTGAGTTATCTACAGTTTCTAACTATTACAAATAAAGCTGCTATGAACATAGTTGAGGAGATGGCCTTGTAGATTGGTGAGGAATCTTTTGGATATATGTCCAGGAGTCGTATGGCTGGTTCTTGAGGTAGAGCTATTCCACGTTTTCTAAGATATTGCCACACAGATTTCCATAGTGGTTGTACAAGTTTGCACTCCCACTAGCAATAAAGGAATGTTCTCCTTTCTCCACAGCCTTGCCAGCATATGCTGTCTTTTGAGTTTTTGATCTTAGCCCTTCTGACAGGAGTGAGATGGAATCTCAGGATTGTTTTGAGTTGCATTACTCTGATAATTAAGGATGTTGAGCATATATTTCTTCAAACATCTCTCAGCCATTTTAGATTCCTCTTTTGTGAATTCTCTGTTTAGATCTGTTCCCCTATTGTGGTCTTTAATGCATTTTTAATTCTTTTTTAACAGTTTCTATATAGCATATATATATATATATATATAGCATATATATCATCATCTGATGATAAGGAAAAAACATTAAAAACACAAATGCTTTTTTTAATTATAAAATCAAGCCCAAATAATTATGCTTATTCTTAAGAGTCTTGGGCAAAAGCAAAATGTTTGTTCAGTGAACTCTCTCATCAGAACCATGGGGAGTGGGAATTCTTTCATCACTGAAACATTTCAGTAACAAATTACCCAGACTCCTGGAGCAATGAGAGCCAGTCAGCCAATCACAGCAGGGTCCAGTTCCCATAATGAAGGGCTTCCAATGCCCAGAGCTAAACCAGATTCTCTGTTAACAGCCAGCATCAGCAGCTCTGTCTCCTTTGTGTTCCTGCAATTCCACCTGTTATCAGTATTATGTCAATAGATCTGCACCAAAATCCCGTGAAGACAAGATGGTTGCCTGTATACATTGACTAGATGTCAACCCCCATCAGTCAGCATGCACACATATTCTTTGACACTTTTCATTAAGATAAGCTCTTATGGTTTCTGTATCTCTTTAGCAAATCTATGCCAGAAAACAAAACAAAATGCTCTGCTTTACCCACCACAGGTATCTGCTGTAGGCAGGGCCTCCTTCAAAGAAGTGGTCTACCCAGCACCATGCCATTGCAGAGAAAGATATTTTGAAATGGTACAAGGAGAAATTGCTCAGCTGATGCATTGGGTTGACTTATTGATTCTAAAATATTGACTTCCAAAATATAAGTAAAACCCTACTTGGGATTTCTGAGCATGCCCAGTTCTAACAGACTAGGTTAGGCATAGAGGCCAATAAAGAGTAGGGTTAAGAAAATGCACCAAGGTTCGTTAAGTGGAATTCTTCCAGGGTAATTATGATGTGTACATTATCCATCCATCCTACCCTTTCTCTTTATCGATTACATTTTTTCTCTTTTTTTTTTCTTTTAGTTTTTGAGACAGGGTTTCTCTGTGTGTAACCCTGGCTATCCTGGAATTCCCTCTGTAGACCAGGTTGGTTTTGACCTCACAGAGATCTGCCTGGCTCTGTTTCCCTAATACTGGGATTAAAGGTGTGCACCATCACACCCAGTTGACATTTACTTTTCTACAGAGCAGTCTTTATGCTTGAGATATCAAAACAAATTCTACTTATTTGGTGAATAAATTGTGTGCTGACTTTTTCTTACCTCATGAATAATCTAGATAATTAAAATGTAGATGTCAAATGAAGAGTGTAGCTCTAAACATTTTAACTGAGGAGAGGTTCATTGATGTGGGAAGAAATGATATGTACTATTATCTTGTAATTTTTTAAATCACAGATTTATAAATGTCATGACCCACTGTTTCACTTCTTTAACTTTTTTTGAAGACTGTACTCACTTTAAATAATACTGTGATTATTCACACGAATCCTCTTCCAATATCCACGATTTTGTGTTATATTTTACCATGCTATACAAGAAGAACTCTCATCATCTAACAAGTGAACAACTTTGCTTGGGGCCATAGGACAAGTGGGTGCTCAAATGTAAACTGAATGATTAAGGAAGACTTCTTCTGCTGGGGAAAGTAAATGCTCTAAAAAGATGACATATAGCATTTATGACATGTGAAAGTATAAACCAGCCCTGGGTCAAAACAACACAATTCACTCTGCAGAATTGGGACTTCTGCTCAAGCTATGTTAGTGATGGAAGGGTCATTTTGCAGCATGATCTGTCCACTGAAAATAAACTTGAGCAGTGCCTTCACCCCTCCAGCAATGACTCTCCTATGAGAACCCCTCTGGACCTTGCACCAATCCTCCGAGCATCTGCAATTCACCAGTGCCTCGCCTTCCTTCACATCATGAGCCATCATCTGTCTGCAAAGTGCAAAGATACTGCACGTGTGCTATACCTGTGTCTTCAGAGACTTTACTCATCTGCAGTGCTTGAGTGTTCTCAAAAATCCTCTTCCTTGTTGAGTTTTCATTTCTACATAGAAATAGGTTCAAATTGTATCCATATATAAAGGATTTCTTCTCTCTCTCATGTTTATTTATTACCTCATGTTACATCTCCACCAGAATCCTCTCCCTCCAACCCTCCTGGTCCCATCCTCCCACCCTCTCTCCCTTCTCCCACCTATCCTACTCCTGTGTGGGATGCCCTACACATCACTCCCCTTCAGTTCAGCAGTCATATGAGGGCTAAGAGCTTCCTCTTATACTGGGGGCCTACATGGCAGCTCCACTAGGGCAGAGTGTCCCACTAACAGGTAACAAAGTCTATATTCCTGTTCCTTTCTGTCTGTTGGCTGTAGGATAGTTATCATGTACTCTATGGCTAAAATCCAGTTATAAGTGAAAAGATGCCATGTGCATCTTTCTGGGTCTGGGTTAGATCACTCAATGGAAAAAGGACAGCATCTTCAACAAATGGTGCTGGTCTAACTGGATGCCAACATGCAAAGAATCCAAATAGACCAATATTTGTCACCTTGCACAAAACTTAAGTCCAAGTGAATCAAAGACCTTAACATAAAGCCTGACACATTAAATCTGATAGAAGAGAAAGTGGGGGAAAGCCTTGAACTCATTGGCATAGGGGACAACTTCTTGAGCAGAACTCCAATAGCTCAGGCTCTAAGAACAATGATTAATAAATGGGACCTCATGAAACTGAATAGCTTCTTAAGGCAAAGGACACTGTCATTCAAACAAACGGCAACCTACAGATTGGGAAAAGAGCTTTACTAACCCCACATCCAACAGAGGGGTAATTTCCAAAATTTATAAAGAACTCAAGAAATTTAACACCAGGAAACCAAATAATCCAATCAAAAAATGGGGAACAGAGCTAAACCAAGAATTCACAAAAGAGGAATATCTAATGGCTGAGAGACACTTGAAGAAATGCTCAGCATCCTTAATCATCAGAGAAATGCAACTCAAGACGACCCTGGGATTCCATATCACACCTGTCAGAATGGCTAAGATCAAAAGCTCAAATGACAGCACATGCTGGTGATGTTGTGGAGAAAGGGGAACCCTCCTCCATTGCTGGTCAGAGTGCAAGAGTGTACAACCACTATGGAAATCAGTGTGGCAATATCTTGGAATAGTTCTACCTCAACAGCCAACATTACCACTACTAGGTATCCATCCAGAAGATTCCTCACCAAACTACACTTTCAACTCCACCGGCATTCACTTTGGTTAGGGTTTTGATATTCCTTGTTCAGATAATAACAGTGGCTTTTAATGACCTTTCTTGCTTTCCAATTGCTACCTATTGAATCCAGCTCCCATTCTACTACTGGAATGATCTTCCTAAAGTGAAAATATTTAAAATCCTCTACTGCCTTTATTTTTCCACAGAAGAATCCAAACTGTGTTGCATGGACCAAAAAATAAAAATAAAAATAATCCTCTATTCATGTAATTTGTGATGATATTTCCATCCTAATTTTATCCAACTCCGGCCATGCTGCAATATTTTGACTTGACAAAGAATATATTTCATACTTTGTCAAAACTACGTGACTTTTTACTTCTTCTCTTTGCATGGCATCATTCATACCTTTGTATTTCTTCTGGCCAAATCACATTAAAGATATCAAAGATTACCCCAGACTTCCACTGAAGTCTTTGGCAATTACACCAAACTTCTTTAGACTTGCATTGATTTCTTTTTTTTTTTTTTTTTTGCCTTTTAAAATGTTTGCTTTACTGTATTTTAACACTTTTAATATTAATAGAAACAGTAATTAACTATGACTGATCCAGTTACTTTCTCCCAAGGAAAAAGTTTTTGTTTGGTCAATAAGAATTTGTTTTTATTTATTTTTTTTTTATAAATACTTTATTTTTTTTTCTTCAAGTTACATCTCAGTAACAAACCCCTCCCTATTCCCCCTTCCTAACCCGCCCTTCCACCCTCTTCCCTCCAGAGGTTTCCCCTTTCAGTCCAACAGCTGGTTCCTTCTCTTATAACAGTATTATACAAAATAATAGATATAAATATGCCACATTTATGAGATTAAATTGGCCCAGTATACCTTCCCAATGTTCAGTTTATACCTATTTGGCCCCTGACTTTAACATTCTACTATCTACCCAACTCCATGAGTTTAAAGGTCTATATGTGACTCAACATTCATACTATCTTGTAGCACACTTTTAAGAGTATCTTCTTAGATCTATAACACCCTCTTGATTCCTAAACAGTTCAAAATTTAACTATAAGATTCTATCTGTCTATTCTTCAACCACCTCAGAGACCTGAGAGGGATAAATATATTTGCTTATATAGGAAGTGCAGAGCCTGCAGCTTCCAAAACTAAGAAAGAACATACCAGTAACTGCCTGGACAGTTCCCATTTTCTCTCCATACATTCCAGCATCAATCTTCAGCCTTTGGGTCCTGTTTCTCTGACAGACATTTGTTGTAGAGCAGGGATTATGAAGGACTTACCTACCCTGTCTTGGCAGAGTTAGGCTGTCGACTTCCCTGCTACCAAGTTTTGTCCTTTTTGGACAGCAGTCTGTCTGCAGTTGGTGCAAGGGGTTTTTTCATTCTTATCCACTCTACTTCCCCAAAGTAGTGTCTTGATTTCCTACTTCATTTTTTAAAGAAAATTTTAGTAATAATATTTAATGCGAAATTTACCCTCAAGTGTGCACAATACATTATCATAAGTTACACACATATCATTGTACAATGTATTTCTATAATGTAATCATTTAAAATTATAGCAATTATGTTTTTCTTTCCATCAGTCCCTGAATACCACCATTCTACTCTGATTCTCTGACTTTGATTGTTTTAGACACCTCAGTAGAATTTTAAGGTTTCTGTTTTTGTTTTTTTTTTGTTGTTGTTGTTGTTTTGTTTTGTTTTTGTGTGTGTGTCTGGCTTTTTTTTTTTTTTACTTAATACAATGTTAACTCTCGTCCACATTAATGTACATTGCAGTATTTTGCTCACTTTTTTGGCTGCACTATTCCATTGTATATATTATTTTTCATCATCTATTTTTTTCTACTGGTGGATTTCTAGATGCTTTTCACATCTTAGCATGAATGGTGCTCTAATGATTTCAATTCTTTTGGATTTATACTCAGAAGTGATCTTGATGGGCTCTAATGATAAAGCTGTAGCAGCTTCTAGAACATCAGTATAAAGACAGGACAGGGACACTACAGGAGAAGGGAGGGTCCAGAGATAACTACACAGTGCTGATCTGTACAATATCTGACAAAATGTATCAGGGAAAGTTTGGCATCTTTACTATGTAATGTTGGAGTGGCTGGATAGTCAAGAGCAAAGCAGGTAAATGTACCTGCATTTTATACCATGTAAAAATGTCTGTGCAAAATGGACATTTAAAAAACAAAATCTATAAAAACAGGGAAAAACCAAAGTAGTAACTTCAAGAGGTTGATCATAGCAATAAGTTCATGGATTTGAGTTGATTCCAGAAGTCAAATAGATACTTCATAGGGTCTTGAAAGGAGCTTTAGAGCAGGTTTTTCAATTAAAGAGCATCTTTACAGCATGGTAAGCAGCCATAGATAAAACTTCGTCCTAGCATTTTTTTTCTTCTTTGTATTTATTGGTTTTATGGTATTTTCAGATGCATATGCATGTACACTTTGCTTGCTTACTTGACAGCCTGGCAAAACCAGATCATCTGAATACTCATGACCAAAGCTAGATGGCTATTCTTATCTTGGTGATTTGTGTACAGATGGGAAATAGAAAAAGAAAGAAAAATGAAAGAGGAAAAAGAATTGTCAGTGACTTTCCTAGAAAATTTCTTAGAATGTCTTCGTATGTCAAGGGATTACACTTTGTTTCCATTAGCCCATTATCTGGGAAAAAGAAGAACAAGGATCCATAGGAAAATTAGACCTTTTCTCTCAAAGTCAAGTCATGTTTTTTTGATGTTTTACATGAAAAGAGTTATACAGAACCAGGGGAAATTTTGTCTGAAGAATTATGTTTCCAATCTCTTCTTTCCTTTTCCTTCCCTTTCCTTCCTTTTCCTCCCCTTTCCTTCCCTTGTCTTTCCTTGCCTTCCCTTGTCTTGCCTTGCCTTGCCTTCCCTTACCTTACCTTTTCCTTTCCCTCCCTCCCTACTTCCCTCCCTCCCACTCTCCCTCCCTCCCTCCCTTCCTCCCCACCTCCTGCCCTCCCTTCCTCCCTTTCTTCCTTCCTCCCATCATACTTCAAATTCAGGACCAGAAGCTGAAGAGCATAAAAATGGAAGCACCTTACCTGAGGCAATACAAGTACAAAATCAAAGAAGAGATGACAAACAGCACAGTGTAGAGTCCCACTGTGATCACAGCACCGAGGATGGCTGGGTCATTGGTTCTCATGAACATCCAGTAGAGTTTAGCTGCATCTGCAACAGGACTCTCCCCATTATGTGCAAGTCGCTGAGAAAGGGAAGCAGAGATTGAAATAAGGAAGGAGACATTAACATGTCAGATTAATTTAAAGACATGAAACTCTACGGTACCATAATTTGTTTCTAAATTAAATCGTGTAAGTACTGAAAATTGCACAAAGGAAAGAGAAAAGAGGGTGGGTTTTGTGTGCTTGGTTTAGCAGATTTTTCTCATTTTCTCTTCCAAGGCTTGAAAGTATATGCACTTGACGTGCAATTCATGAAGCAAAAGCCATGTTTTATTTATGTGCTATTAACTCGTGAATTTAATGAGCATAAGATATAAAGAAATTAAATGTGACGGTGGAAAGCTTCCTTTATTTCTGAAGCAGATTTGATAGGAACTTAATTTGTGCTATGCATAAAAGGGATGGCTTATTTTAGAAACTTATAAAAAAAAAAAATTACCAGGCAGTTTAACATGAGCTTGGAAACTAAAGTTTACACTAGGTTAATTTAGAAACATGCTCTGATTTGAGAGGAGGAAACACATATTCTGCACTGGATTATAAATAAATGCAAAGCAATGAGGTCTTTAAAGACAATTCTGCATTGCAAAGAACCTACAGTGACATCATTGACCTCAGAATTGAATGGAACATGAATGTCCCTTAGCTGTGATTCCCATGATACTCAGTGGAAGTAATGCGCACAATAAAGTACGGATCTTTACTTCAGGCTGAGAGAGAGAGAGAGAGAGAGAGAGAGAGAGAGAGAGAGAGAGAGAGAACCATTTCTTTAGTATTTAAATTGGCAGTTATGTAAATATAGTTTTAAAAGGCACTTTTTAAAGTAGCTAATTCAAATTGCATATGTGAGAAGGAAACTGAAGACTAGACAGGTTAATTTGTATTTTCCCTGCACCAAAATACCTTTTGGTAATTGGGCAATGACTAGAATTTAGAAACACCAACTATCAACTACCTATTTCTTTACCACACCAAAGCTTCTATTTTATATCCTGTGTTTGTTAATCATTCTATCTGGCAAAGCGTGGCCTTGGTGCTAGACTCTGAGCAGCAGCTAGGCAAGTGATGTCGAGCAGAACTCCTTTCCCAGTTCTCTTTCTGCTTTTTTTAATGATCAATAGTTTAAAAGGACTCATTGAAGAAACAAGAAAACATAGCATATGTTTGACTCCAATAATGTTACCCCTGATTCTCACCCACTATAGTCAACAGGCTCCACAGCTTTGAGGCCTGAGAAGATGGAACACACTATAATAGGAAGCAAATGCTGGAACAAGTTTGCTGACCTCGCAACAGCCAGGAGAAAGGTAGAGATAAGGTGTCAGGGTCCCAGGTACCCCCTTCCAAAACCATGTATCCAAATGTCTTAACTTCCTCCCCTGGGCTGCACTTCCCAAAGGTTCCATTACCTCCTGCTAGCACTTCAGACTTGGAAACCGGCCTTTCAAAATGTGGGCCTATGGGGAACACTCAAGATCTGAACTGAGATGGGAGGGTCACGTGAGTTTTAAATATCTCTGTCAAAGTGCCACTTCTTTAGCAAAGAACTAAATGATGCAAAGAAAAAAGCCATGGACCTGTAATGGCATCCTTCACTCAACATATATGCTATGTCTGTGTGAGTGCTTTTGATTCTCTACATAGATTGTGAGTTCTTGTTTGAACCAACAGAGCAGGGCCTCTTCTATTGTGTGCTGTGCACATGGCATCGATTCATGACCTCATTATGCCCCTTGCATCATTATTCATTTGTAAAATAAGTGAATTCTTCAAGCTTTGTTCCTGCTTAGTCTCCCATTCGTTTCATCCAACAGTAGTGGGGGATGAATGAGGCAAATCATACTATTGATATGCATTACTACTTTCACACAGTGCTCATGTGTGAGCTGAAGGCTAAGGTGCTTGCCTATGTTAGCTGATCTCATATAGAACACAAATAGCAGACTGAGGACCAAAGAACAGCTCCCCATGACTTCAGCTCTGTGATTTCCTCCACCACTCTATCCATATATCTCTAAGAAGCATTATGATTTGATTGGGTCTCCAAAAGTTATGTGTTGGAAATATAATCCCCAATGAGACAGTGCTGGGACATGTGGTCTACTGGAAGGTTTTTATATCATGAGAAAAAGTAGCAAAAGTAGATGAAAAGTTGTGAAAGCTGAAAGATACCAGTTGGACAGTTGATCTGTGGGGACAGAGTAAATATAATTTTTTTCTTTGCAACCCAAAAAAAAATACAGTCACTAGATTCATCATCTGGCATTCATGTTAGCTTCTTCAGGAGAAGGCCACTCTAAGATGGCCACAATGGAGGCTGTCTTCCTATAGATTTCATTGGAGGCATCAGAATCAATTACCTATGCTCTCTTCATAAGCTTCCTTGTATAAAGTGGACCAGTTGGCTTTTCTTCTGCCTGAAGGACCTGATTGGAAGAAGGAAAGCCTTTCCCCAAGGGCTGCAGATGCTCTTTCTGAGAAGGTCTCAGAAGGCAATCAAGGACAGCTGCTTATTCTCCTCAGTTGACTTCCCCTGTGGCATCGAAGTAAGCTCAGCAGGAGGGCTATGCCTGCTGGATATGCCAATCAGGCCTTTGGGAGGAATTGTGAGATACCTCAGAATATGGTCTTCCCATAATGCAGATGGTGTCTTTACATCTCCTGCTCAACCAGGCTTAACGGTGCAGTCTTTTTCTTGCCTGCCTGGAGACTCATAAGCAAGACTGTGAACAGAATCCAGCTGCATCCAACTCAGCCCACTCCTCAGAATCACAATGAGGATAGCCGCCATGGTGAAAGCAACTAGAGATGAGATAGCACACTGCTGGCTCAAATAGCTCCCTCTCCCATCATGTCACCAAGGTGGATAACAGCACTGAGAATTCAGAGAGCAGCCACATCTGGCACGTGCAAGCAGAAGAAGATTGTGTGCCAAATACACATGGTTCCAGTCCATGTAACAAGATGACCTGAACACGCTCATGGACTAATCATGTGCACTTTGGGGTTCATTTCAATAATGTTAAACAATTGGCATGGTGATTATTTTCACAACTGCATCTCTCCAGTTCTAAGATACTAGCAGAGGTCATGTAAGAATACTGAATTCTCACAATATCCCAGTGGATTTGGAGCCTTGGGGACCCTCATTTGGTTGAGAGGATCCTAGCAATCCACCGGGAGCAAAGATTCAGCCTAGGAAACAGCAGCAGTAGGGAACGTACCCTTGACCACATATCTAGCAACATATGGCCTGGGAAGTGCATTACTGAGGTCATATAGGAGCAGGAGGATTACAGAATTCTTGACCCTTCCTGATAAGCCACAGTGGCCACTCTGGGGCTCACAGACTTCCAAGTCTTAAAAGGAGCCCTTTTATCCTGTTATCCCTTTTCTCCTTCTCCCAGGCTGTGCAGCCCTGAACTCCCTGCTCTGACACCTGAGGTGCAGAATGCCCCCATGGCTGCATTGTAGACTATGCTTTGGACTTTATTTTTAATACTATGTGGTTGGGAACAGGAATTTCAGACATAGTTAACAGTAGAGTCCATCAAAACTCAAAGATCTGTTTGATTTAGTGATATAGACTAAGTTCACACACACAAGTTATCAAACCTTTCTTTCCATGTACCCCTGGTATGGGAAACATCAGTGCACAACTTCAGATAATCTTACGAATAAAAGTATGATCACAGTGAAGTAATTTTGAAGAGCCATTTGCCCATCCTTGGTGCTTTATATTATTACCAAGTATAGATATAAGAAGTTTAATTTAGATTTTCCTCTTTTTAAAAAATTTTAAATTGCTTAAGATTTTATTATTTCCAGATGGAAGTGTGTTTTGGTTTGAATTATCATGTTTTGGGCCCCTATCTTCAATTGTACCTCATTAATCTAATTTAGAACACTGGAAAGCTTGAATGAAATTTTGATAAAGGTGCTAGACTTTATCTTTAGTTGGAGTCACAGATAATAGACAGAAAAGCGAAGAGTGTGCCATTGTGCAACCTCTACGCTGAGCTTTTGTCTTCCGAGATATATTAGTGTTTCTGAGTCCTCCCGGTATGCTCCTCAGAGCCTGCTGTGCACCTTAGACTTCAGGTTCTTAAACTGTGCTCCCGGACCAACGGGGTCCACATCAGGTGGGAGCTTAGTAGAAGCACAAATCTGTGCCCTTCTCCATATCCATAGATGAAGAAACCACAGTGTAGGGTCCAGAAAACTTTGTTTTTACCAGAATTTTGTAGAATTTACCAGAATAGGTTCTGATACAACATAAAGATCAAGAATTGCCTATTTCAGATACTGGTGATATAACTCAGTAGTAGAGTGCTTGCCTACCATGTGCACAGCCTTAGGTTTGCCCCTTAATGCTGGAAATTGCATGTTGTACAAACTCAAAGCAACCAGAGATCTGGATGTGGCAATAAATTCACAAGAACAGCCATAGAAATTTCTAAATCAAAATTTTAGCCCACATATCCATTAGCAAATTAAATATTTTGTTGAGATTGAATAGTTATCATAAGAAAGAGTACATATTCAACTTCAGAGAATAATGCATGGACTTGAAGTTTTAAGGTGAGATTTTGATACAATGGGAGAAATACCAGCCTCAGAATCCAGGAAGAATCTGAGTCCTGGCTGTAACTACAACATGAGTCCTAGCTGTAACTACAACATGAGCTACATGTGACACTTTGGATAAGCAATAGAGTTCTATGTAACTATTTCTTCCAACTGTAAAATGGAGCGGCCACTTCCCTCATTAACGCAGCTTCATGCATATACAACAACGAAACTGTGCGACAATGGCTAAAATCACAGATTCCTTTCCCAATACTGTGATCCTGTCCTTCTATGCAGCATCATGAACTTTCGCACGTCACCAGGAATCACTCAGAATTGCAAGGCTGTATTTTAAGGTGAAGTGTGCTTGTCACTTCGAAATCATCACAAAAGTTGGAACAAATGCCTGAGGGGTGACTTTTGAAAAGTTCTGACTTCAAAATGTTCCACCAGCTCTTATCTCTAGCCTTTATATTTATTACATAAGCCTATCCCAGCATAAAGCTGATAGGCAGCCAGTCGCACTGAATGAACTAACTATGGCAGAAATCTTTTTCTGGAAAGTTTTTCTGTTAAAATCTTTAGTTTAAAAAAAAAAGCTACAAAAAGTTTTTATTTTTTGTAAAAGTGTAGGACTTCAGGAATAATTTTGAAAATGTGACAGCCAGTATGTATTTTATCTTCTAGGTAATTCCTTGCTTATTTTTAAGGTATTTATTTGCAATAGTTAAAATACATTTGAATCAATTATATGAGACAGCCACGATTTTTTTTCTTATGTGGAAAACCTTAATAACTTCAATTCAGGATGAATACTGAATGACATCATCATTGAAACATCCCATGTCAACCGAGTCATGCACTAAGCTGAGCTGCATGCCAGGGATTCATATCTCGGTTATTTCATTTGACTTACCCCCAGGAAAGTATCCACTATAAACACTGCCAATGGGTCTAGAACTGTCCATAGTCCCATCATGATGATTAGCTTTGACAAGGCATCCAGGCAGGAGGAAAACAGTAGCTGACAGCCCCATCTGATCAGAACCAAGGAGAATGTGATTGTGTGCAGAGCTAAAGGACCCAATACAATCACAGCTATCTCTTCTCCAACGTGAAGTGAAGAAATCGGGGAGCAGAGTTCAACAGTGTAGGAATAAAACTGGAATCTGTGGGGGGTGGGAACACAGGGACTCAGCAAGAGTTTCACAAAGGCCAAGTGTGCAAAGTAATGAATAGATCCAAGTGCTTTGCTCTCTATTAAAAATACAAAAAAAAAATCAAAAGACAAAAACAAAACAAACTAATCCAAAAAAACCCTTTACCCAAAATGGCATCTTAAATTGAGTGTTGGAAGGCATCAACCCTTCTTGACTACTAAGACAGTTTGCAATCATGGAAAGACAAGTAACCAAGTTCATTGTTTGCAAAACAAAAAACAAAAAGAAAAAAACAAAACAAAACTAGCATATTGAGCATCATATTGAGTATGCCCCTTGAGCCAGTCAGAGCCCTCTGTAAATCAGGAACTTCTTTGTAGTACACAGGAAATATTAGTGGCCAATTCTAAATGCAAAAACACTGTGGCCTTTCTAATGAATCAATGCCTTGTAAAACTGAGAGCTATACATAAATCTAACAATCTTTCAGAACGGGGCTGAAACTTATTGATTTTGCTTATGGCTTTTCTGGCGTGGCTTCCAACTTCCAACATCAAAACCACAAACATCACTAACAACTGAAACCTCATAGCAAAGGACTAATGGAAGAAACCATAGCCCTATGGATTAAATCCAATTCAAGTCACTAACTGAGGCTGCCTCCAGTGTGCCTTTGACAGCATCACTCCCTGCCACATGATGATGTGTTCATGCAAAGATCTCTCTCCAACTTGGGCTGTCTCAGATGGAGTTCACCCTTCTTGTGAATCACAAGAACTACATTAGAGAGAAGGCTTCATTTTATCCATTCTTCGGCTACTTCTTCAAAGGAGGCTCGATGTTTGGCTCTTGTGTTGTCATGGATATGAAATAGAATGATGTCAACTTTTTAGTATAGGACCTGGCACAGTGAGGGCAATATAAATGTTCATTATCGGTATTTTTACTGGTGTAGTTCACAACTGAGATGAGGCTTTTCACAAAGTCTTAAAATTCTTCATAATCATCTTAATGTAAAATATACATGCATGTGTTTCTATCTGTACCATCTACATTTGAGTTAATGAATTTCACTTGCATTGTTATCTATGCTTATCTAGAGTGTCTATGGAATCATGTTATGGAGAGACAACCTTTAAAATATCATTTTCCCCCTACAGGATAATCCCCAGGAAACTGTCTGGGCTTGAGTTTGGAAATTGTTTGAATTCAATCATTTTGTAGGAGAAACGAACTTTGCTTTTCTGAGTATGGTAATAAATCAGACTTGCATTACTTCTGAAATACCTTCAGCCTATGTCACACTTATAAAATCAAAATAGAACAAAAACATCATTGTCAAATTCCTTCTTGGGTCTTGCTGAGATATCAGAACATATTTGAATGTGTTGAATTTAAAATAAATATTGATACATGAGTTAAGTACTTGTGTATACAGAGCCAACCACAGCCTGAGACTATAACTATAATAAAAAGCTCCTGCTCCCAGGTAAAGACTTTTTTTTTTTTGTCTCTTCAAATCAAGCCTCCATTTTAGGTCTTCCAGTAAGTGAACAGGGAAAGGTATTTTGTACTTTGCCCTTGCAAGACAAAAACACATTCCCTTGACTTGCAGGTGAAAGCACTTACTTTGTAACTGGCTTTGAAAGGGCCCAGAGGAAAAGCCACTGGCCCACGTAATGCAGTAGAGCCTCAGGAACCAGAGAGAAGCCATCAGCAGAAGGATGTACCAGAAGCTCTGATTTTGCCATTGCGCTAACTCAAGCTCTGAAAACAGGGACATCAATGCAAAATGGAGGTGCTTGGATAACTCTCCAGATCCACAGCCATCTACAACTGAAGGGAAGCTGCAAGCAAAGAATCATTGGTAAATTCAGGACCTACAGTATTCCCCAAAGGGAACAGGATTGAATGAAATTATTTCTAAATACTCAGAAGGCAAATACATTTACGATGCTGTTGTTGCTGCAATGGATGTCTGAAGGCAACATGGGTAAATGTGAATTAGGGTAATGTAAATGAAAATCATGTGACATGAATCCGTCTTCTTCCCAAGGCTTATTAAAAACAACAAGAAGAACAAGACAGGAGAAAAATCTCAAGCATTGCTATTAGAACTCTTGAGCCCTAACTGGAACATAAAAACCGTAAACTACTGTGGAAACCAGTATGGTGTATATAACACTGAAATTAAAAACTTAACTACCATCTGGCCCACCAATCCCAATTATGAATCCATACCCAGAGGGATAGAAAGCAGAATAGAGACATGAGATCCACACCCCTGCTCATGGTGGCAGCATCTTCAGCAGCCTAGACGTGACAGCAACACTCATGCCCAGTGGAGAATGAATGAAGGGAACAGACCTGATAATACACAATAAAGTATTGCTCAACATTATATAAATAAAGCAACTTGGACACATGTTACAATGTGAATGAGCCTTGAGAACAGTCAAAGAGAAATAACTAATCCTCTCACAAAAGGAGAGAAACTACAGGAGTCAGCTACATGCCCTTTCTATTGTAGATAAAGAAAGGCAGGAAAAGCAAATGTTGAATGGTGTCCAGAAAAATAATCCTTTCTTGCTGTGGAATGGGTCACAGGTTAGACTTTGCAAGATGCAACATTCCTGAGATCAGATGCCCAGCAACATAAATCCACAGGTCACTGAGTTACATGCTTATGTCATGAAATACAGAAAGAACTTGTTATAAATAGTAAATTTAATTTTTCTGGAACAATTTGAAAATCTAAAGTATATTCCCTCTTATCTCACCTGCTCACAATATCAGAAATACTTAAGAGCAGGTTTGCTTATTGGGACCGGTGGGATGGTTCAACAAGTAAGGGGTATTTGTTGGCATGCCTGACAAACTGAATTTTGTCCCTGGGACCCACATGGTAGAACAAAAGAATCAACTCCCAAAAGGTGTCCTTTGGCCACCACTGTACACACATGCATACACACACACACACACACACACACACACACTCACACACAAATCAAAAGTGATAAAAATTAGGTTTTAAAAATGAACTATTTCACATTTGAAACTGACAGGAGTTATGTATATACCACTAAAATACACAAATAAGAATTCAAAAATAAGTGATTATTTAACAGAACAGTATAGAAATCGTGGGCACCTTCAAAAGATTTTACTTAAGAAAGCTCACCACTGTCTAAAGACTGACAGGTACAATGACAAGCATGCCACAGGAAGAGAAGATAAGTTATGTCAACACGAGTCTGATGACACAATAGCAACAAGTAGGGACAGGGCTATGACCTCCTGGTCTTCACAGACCAGCAAATCGCCAAAGCTGACATTGCCAGTTACACAAGAGTTTTGGGTGGAGAAGTGGACTGTCACCCACTTTTGTACTGAGCAAGCCTTTCAACCACACAAATGAAGAACAGTAAAATAAGAAACAGAACACACACACACACACACACACACACACACACACACACACACACACACACACCTTTCAGGGGGCCTTGGTTACAGGCAGAGATACTGTTGTGGTTGAAGTTTCTTATGAGAGAACTCCAGAATACCTTACTGCTTTTCCATCATGGGAAATGAAACCCAGACCTTGCTACACCACACAAGCAAAAATATCCTGCACATGATCTCTTCCATTAATTACTCCATCACTGTTTCGCCTCTTCAAAGGAAGAAGAAATCAGATGCAGGTTTCACATTGTGTTGTTTGCAGGAAGTTGGAAAATCTCCAAAGGTGCAAAATGGAAAAGATGGAAGCTTATTTGATGAGTGAAATTTTCCATTCTTCTTTTCACATCCATTGACATTAGTGACTAAGCAATTCAAGTCCTTATGCACAGAAACCACCCCAAAGCCTCACTCCCAGTTAGTTTCATGAATTAAGTATACCTACTCACACTTAGAAACAAATCTTTGCTTGTCAGAGATTTGATTTAGGAAAACAATAAAACCCAGATTACAATAACTACATTCATATGTCACTCAAAATAATCATTTGTTCTGAATTACTACAAATCAGTATTAGTCTTCATTCATTTAATGGTGGTAACTCTGCATGTGGGTTCAAAGAACTTACAAAAAGTTAATCATCTGATCCTCAAATTTTTATATGCCTAAAAATTTGGTATTAATGAAAGAATTGGTGGTGTTAGTTGATTGTAAATAAAATGGGAATTAAATTTATTAAAGAAGCTAGTGAGGCACAGTCTTATAACTGACACCCCTATTACTTTATGCAGCAGCTCTTGCCTTATAGAGTTTGCACCTGAGTCTCGATGCACAGTTATATAGAATTACTCTTGCCATATAGAGTTTGCACCTGAGTCTCGATGCACAGTTATATAGAATTACATCTACAATTGTCTCTCCATAGATCATGTTTAAAATGCACTTCATTCAGCGCATTCCCACTTCCATGTTTCATAAATGCTTTGCTAGAGCCTCTTTGTCAGGCTTGTGAACACACAATGCACTTTACAAGATGCCTGGTGTTTGTAGAACATTACGATCCACATTTCCACCTTTCCTCCCTTCTTTTGTAATCTTTCCCAGTTATGTACAAAGAGTCTGACCATCAAAGGGATAATAAATGGCATCTACCATTGGGGTGTGTAATACGTAGAGTGGGAATTGATTTGTTGGTTATGAAGGAAGCCATGGAGCACACAGATCACCAGAAAATCACATTGAGGCCAGCAGCCCCTCCTCGGTGCACTCAGATGCCACTCCATTGCTCAGGGGTGAGCTGCCAGAGGGAGAGGGGAATAGAGAGGCCATCCAGTCTTCAGCTATTAAATGAAACCTATTTCTCTGAACTTCAGCCACATTTCATATGACACCCATATATTCCCCTTGCATGCCCAATCTTTATAGAGACCTGAAATCAAACAAGATTTCTACAATCCGTCAGTGTAATAATAATAAAATAAAAAGGACCAAAATTGCTTTGGAGAGGAAAAGTATGAAATGCATTCTTAAACTCTCTTCTGTGGTGAACATAAACCCTAAAGAATCTGCGCACTATAAAGAATCATCAGCTTGCCATGATAACCCTTATTTTAAAATCAGTACCAAAAGATGGCACTAAAATTTTCAGTCCTTTCTGATATAACAAAATATAATCCACACATAAATTTTTAAAATGTCATGATTGCAGATAGACATTCATTTAGTTGGGTCATTTTAAATTTTCCACTGTCTCCTATTCATCATGAGGTTGTTTTTATTTTATGTATGTATATATGTCTCTTTGTGTTTGTGTGTGCATTTGAGGGGTATGTGGGGGGGGTCACAGGATAACCATGGGCGTCAGTTCTTTCCTTCCATCTTGTTTGAGACAAGGTCTCTTATTTTTCACCACCATGTATGCCAGTCTAGCTGGCCTGTGAGCTTCCAGGTTCCTCAGCCTCCATCTCCATTCTCACTCCATGCATGCTGAGATTACAGATTCATGCTACTAAACATGACTTTCTGTGGCTTCTGGGGACCCAAACTCAGCTCCTCACATTTAGGAGACAAGTCCATTATCAACTGAGTATTTCTCTAGTCCTCTGAATGGTTTTTTTTTCCCCTCTCTTTTTAATCAAACATGCTCAGTGATTCTGAGGCTTTCTGAGACTTTATTCAGTATTTCAAGGAGCCGCTAAAATGAAGATATAAATTGTTTTAAATAAATAAAATTAAGACATAAAGGAACATGCAGAGGTCACATCCAAATCTCTCCAGTGATCACAGAAACAGAACTAAAACCCAAGTTATGCGATTTGCTCAAGGTAACATGGCTGGTAACCAGGAATGTTCCTGTCTGTCTGTTCCTGACTTCCCATCACCTATTGAATGAGTTTATCAGAAAAACCTCAAGATCAAGAGACACAAGGAGACTGATAACACCTTGCCCTGAAACCTGAAAAGAGTATTTCTTTCTTTAAAGAATTCTGGTTATTCCTAGATCACTAGATCATGCCAGGCCCTAAGATGGTATTATAGGAAGACTAGTACCTATGAAAATATCACTTGTCTTAACCTACACAATCTGTGATTATGTGAAATTATATGGCAGTGGTGAATTAAGAAACAGAAGAAATTTTGGTTACAGCTTAAAATAAGACTATGCTAAAGTATTTTGGAGGAAACCAATGTAATTACAAGGCCCTCCAAAGATTGGAAGATAACAGCCAAAGAGACAGAGAGAGAAGCAGAGGGGCAGCCAGGAAGATGGCAGTGGGTAAAACCTTGGTCTGAATTTGTAGCCTATGAATATGTAAATGATTATGCAATAAGGACCAATTTTAGAGTGGAAAAGAGCAAGAAAACATTGTCCCATGGCACCTCTAGAAAAACTCAGCCCTGCTTACACCTTCATTTCCACCCAAAACATATCTCAGATATCTGTCCTTCAGAAGTGCAATGTCAGAACTCTTTGTTGCTCTAAGTCACAAGCGTGCATGATTTGTCCCAGCAGCAATGGAATATGAGAGTAGTTTCAAGATGCACACAGATGAGGGGCTTTACCATCTGTTCATAGAACTTTTGGCCTATTAACAGATACAGACAAGTGCAAAGCACTAACATGGGGCTTAGATCCAGCACACAAATACTTTGAAGACATACACAGTGCTAAGAGGAAGCACAGGGCAAATTCCCATCTCAAACTGGATCAAAGGGAACTTCTGAGTTCTCTAAAATGACGAGAAATTAAGAAAGTAAAGGTGGAGGCTGAATATGAAGGAGGCATAGAACACCTCACCCCATCCCCAGTTCATGGAAGATTAAAGTCTAACTTTTAACTAAAAATACATTTAATCTACTTTATTTAATTTTAATTAACTTAAAATTAATCTACTTAATTTTATTAGTGTGTGTGTATGTGTGTGGTGTGGTGTGTGTGTGTGTGTGTGTGTGTGTGTGTGTGTGTGTGTGTGTGTG
>CAJQZJ010033130.1:7318633-7367846 GCA_907164525.1 Lophiomys imhausi
GTGTGTGTGTGTGTGTGTGTGTGTGTGTGTGTGTGTGTGTGTGTGTGTGTGTGTGTATGTGTGCCACAGCATATATATGGGACCCCTATGACAGACAACTTTATGAAACTGGTTCTCTCCTTCCAACTTTAGGTGACTTCTGGGAATTAGACTCAGGTTGTCAGGCTTACATGGAAAGTACCTTTATTTACTAAGCCATCTTGCTGGCCCATCATCTTATTTTTGAATACAAGAACCTCTCTCTGAACCTGGAACATATCTTTTTGTCTAGGCTAGATGGCCAGTGAGCCTGTGAAATCAAACTGTATTTCACCCCTCAATCTGGAGTTATTAGGACCCTTCATCTCTGTGTGTGTGTTTTTTTTTTAATGTTTATTACTTCAAGTTACATCTCTATCACAGTTCCTTCTCTCCACCCTTCCCAGTCCCACTCTCCAAACCTCTCCCCCCTCTTCCACCTACCCTATTCCTCTGGAGTGGGTTGGCCCTATATATATGAGCCCCCCTCAGTTCAACCTGTGTTTGTATGCATATGTTTGAGACTTAGACACATTTGAGACTCAGAACTTCATGCTAGTCTAGCCAACACATTACACACTGAATCATCTTCCTAATTCAAAGAAAATATATTTTCCAATATTGCCTTTGATGAGAAATGGGAGATAAAGTCATCTGTGGATATAAAGATAAGTATTTAGTTACATTTAGGAATTATATTTATTTAAGAAAATGGCAGTAGTAGGTTCTCTTCTAGGGTTTATGACTAGTCTCTTCATTCATGGGTAGTTAGATAGACTTACAGTACCAGGCATGTCTATCTATGGAGCAATTCTGATGTCTAACTAGACAGCTGTTGGTTACCCCCAAAACAAAAGTGCACTATTGCACAATTGGGATATTTTGTCACATCTGTCATTGTTGTGGTTCATAGACTTTACAGATGGGTGAGACTTTCAATCAATTGTTCCTCTTCCCTGGCAGCTTTTATAGCACCTTTCAATACTATGAGAGATAGACGTCAGGGGTGAGGCTTTAAGATCATTTCCAGTTTGATTCCTCCAATGTCTATGTCCAAAGTATGTGGTGTCATCAGGAATAGGGTTTTACATAAAGTTCTGGGAGTCAATCAAGGGCAAGAGCACTAGTCTATCTTTCTTGGAGAGTTTCTTGGACATTTCCTGACCAACAATTTAGCTGGAGGTTTTCTATGACTGGTATTAGGGTTTCTGTTAGATGGTCTGATTTTTAGGGAAAATATTACTGCTTAGTGTGATATAACTCCATTACACACACATACATTTATGTGTGCATATATTACATATACACTTATATGGGTATATATATATTCATATGTGAATATACTTATATATACATATTATTATAAAATAATGTCTCTCCATGGCTTTTTCTAACATCCTCAATGTTATTTATCTCTTCTCCTATCCTCTCTGTATTACTCTTTTTCCCTCTTCTCAGTTGAATTCCCCTGACTTTTTCCTTTCCATCTTCATAACCTCGATGTCCTTCAAGCCCACTCTCTAGAGCTCCTTCTTCTCCCTCCAATCATGGCTCCTTTCTACTTTCCTGACATCAATCTTTACCAAAGAAACCTCCAAATGGAGACTATCACACATGTACAATTGGTCAAAATGCACATAGCAAGTGATCTACAATACAAACACTACACCTAAGGCTGAGGGGACATTACAGAAGAAGGTGCAGAGAGATCATGCCAGACAGAGAATGAGGACATCAGCTTCAAAATATTATCTTCTAGACATGAAGGAAGCTAAACCCATGAAATCTCAATGATATGGTTGTATAAACAAGATGCACATAATTGTACCACCAGCTTACATGTCAGCATGGATGGCAAATTTCATAGTGTTCCACCCCTTAATAAGAGCTCTAGGTAGTCAGAGCTCTTACTGTTTACTGAAAGAGAGAGAATCTATATTCGCCAAGACAAGGCCCCAGACCCAAGTGGTCATCCCTAAATACCTGTACATATAAACAATGTTAAATGGACTCAGTAGGTTATAATACATGCATACATTCATACATACATACATGCATAGAGGTATATGTGTGTGTGTATATATACATATATATATGTATATATTGGACCAATAATTACATCATAATGAGTAATAATGTTCTCCCCAAGAGTCACAGACTACCTAACATAAATCTCAGTACCAGTTATGGGAAACATCTACTCGAGTCAGGAGAGTTCAAGAAAGCCCCCAAACAAGGTAGACTAATGCTATGGGCCTCAGCTGCCTTCCAGAACTTCAAGGCAAGGGCCTGTTCCTGGGACCACCACACATTTTGGACACAGATTTTGGAGGAACCAACTGTAACTGGCTTGGAAGCTTCCTTACTAAAGACTAGCTTTCAGAGTGTTGGAAGGTGCTGTACATGCTACCAACACAGAAGGGTAGTTGGTATAAATAAAGAAGAGGTGAGTTAATTGGTAAAATAAAGAAGAAGGGGTGACACATTTGAGAGGGAGTTGAAGAGGTAACCCAGAAGGAGTTGGAAGGGAAAAAAAGAGGGGTGGAAATCATGGGAATACTGTACTCATGTATGAAATTCTTCAAAAACATAAGGCCAGTCACACTAAACCTACTAGAAGAAAAAGTGGGAAAAACCCTCGAACTCATTGGCACAGGTGACAACTTCCTGAACAGAACACCAACAGCTCAGGATCTAAGACCAAACACCAATAAATGGGACCTCATGAAACTGAAAAGCTTCTGTAAGGCAAAAGACACTGTCATTCGAACAAAATGGCAGCCTACAGACTGGGAAAATATCTTCACCAACCCCACATCTGACAGAGGGCTAATATCCAAAATCTACAAAGAACTAAAGAAATTAAATGCCAAGAAACCAAATAATCCAATCAAAAAATGGGGGACGGAGCTAAATAGAGAATTCACAAAGGAGGAATCCCTAATGGCTGAGAGACACTTGAAGAAATGCTCAACATCCTTAATCATCAGAGAAATGCAACTCAAGACAACTCTGAGATTCCATCTCACACCTGTCAGAATGGCTAAGATCAAAAGCTCAAATGACAGCACATGCTGGCGAGGGTGTGCAGAAAGGGAAACCCTCCTCCATTGCTAGTGGGAGTGCAGGCTTGTGCAACCACTATGGAGGCCAGTCTGGCGATATCTTAGAAAACTTGGAATAGTTTTGCCTCAGGACCCAGCCATACCACTTCTGGGTATACATCCAAATGACTCCTCACCGAATCACAAGGAAGTTTCCTCATCTATGCTCATAGCAGCCTTATTTGTACTAGCTAAAAAGTAAAACATTTTTCAAACTCACATTTGTCCTGACCATGGACAAACATTTTTCCTTGTCACTACCCTGTGAGCAGCGGGGCTAATAACCACTGACACAGATTTATATAGTAGTAGTAGTAGTAGTAGTAGTAGTAGTAGTAGTAGTAGTAGTAGGTGTCCTGTTTGATCTGGAGATGATGCCAAAGGCTGTGAGGACATGGGTAGGTTCTATACACTCAGCAGGATCTCCTCTATTAGGGACCTGAGCACTTGAGGGCTTTAGTATCTGTGGGAGGTTTGGACTCCAAGCCCCCTTGACTATTCAAAAGCTTTAGTCTCCCACAGTTCTAGAGTATTAAAGCCTGACATGGAAGTGCCAACAAGATCACACACCCCTCAGAAGATGGTAGACCACACCCTCTCCCACCTGGGCACACTTTTAAAATCAAATTGTTCCTGATGTTTTCAGCCCACACAAAGCTCCATCAGACAGTCTATCCTTTAGTATACCCTTTTCAATATTCAAATAGCCCAGCCCCTCTTCTTGTCTTTGCCTAGTGCCTAAGACATTTGAAAACTACCCTGAGAATTTTCTAAAGGTCAGTTAAGGAAAACTTGGTGAACCCACAGCAGTGTATCATTAACCATTTTTGGCTTGCTGCCATTCTCTGGACAAGTTCATGGTGATCACATGTACAAGAGAATGAGGGAAAATATGTGACAATAAGAAGGTTCATCTTTTAAAACAGAATTTTATCCATCAAAAATTAATTCCTATAAAATTGCAATTATGTACTGAATATTGTATTAATGCTAATATATTAATTAACCATGGTGTCAGCTTTATTTTTAAGATATTACAATGTTTGTGTCTTCTCTGCTTTATCTTCCTTATTTCGAGCATTTGTATGAAATAAGTATGTTTTATACAAAGGTGTTTGCCTGTACATACACATTCACCTAAATATCCTGGTATAAAATCCTTACGTATTCTTTCAACTTTAAGAAAGCTGATGGAAGGAGTAATTTCCTGTTTATTGCAATGTGACCATTTTAAAACTGGAACATTCTCCTTAAAATTGTGCCTCCTTGGCCAATTTGGATATTATGCATTTAATATAACACACTTCACTTTTAACAGGTTTAATTCAATTTACAACAAATGCTTCTAATTAAGTTAAAAGATCTTTGAAAATTGCTAAATCTTAGGGGTAATATTACCACCACTGACACTGAAATAATTGATCTTTCCCACTGAGGCACAAAAGTATGAATGTTCTAATGAGAAAACAGGAATTGAAGTCTATAGAAAGAGTCCAAAGAGACTTCCAAAATCTTTAGGCTGTTATTTCCAATGAAAGTCTCTGAATGTGAGTGGGAAGCTTTGGAGACAGACAGGGACAGAGGCATGAAAAAAAAAATTGAGATCCAACTTCAAAACAAAGTCAGACTTAAAACCGACGTGAACAAAACCTGCTTTGCATTTTTTTTTGCAAATAATCTCTCTTTTGTTTAATACAGCATGTTTCTGATTTAGAATGTTAGTTCTGGCATCTACAAATAACATTTCTTGAGCACTTTGTGATAATACAGTTGCAATATTGGAAGTCATCTATTTACTATGCAAACCCATGGTCATGCAGAAACAGGGATAGGTAGGTCCAGTGCTTTGGGACCTATGGACAGTGGTTACTCTGACTGAATGGTGACACCTGAGCTGGAAGCAGAGAGCTGGGTTTTGCAGTTACTATTGTAACTTACCTCTTGCTTCATGCTAGTAAGTCACTCAACTTTGTTGAGTAGGAAGGGGAGCATTTACCTTCCTGCTCTTTTCCTGGCATAATTAGTTACAGTGTTTACAAAGTACTTCATAAGAGAAACTGGCTAAATACTTCATGCATAATGGAAGTTTTATTAATAATTTGAGCAATAATATAAAAGCCGTTAGCTCTGAAAACAATTATGTTGATGAGCAGCGTGAAAATGCATTAGTAAAGCAGTATAGGAAAAAAAAAAAAAAAACAGTAAAGCTCCCATACTCAGCCACAGAACACAGCAGGGTCTCCCCAGGTTATGCAAGACTCCTGTGCTAAGGATGGAAGAGATAATGCCCCTTTCAGCTGAGAGCCCAGGGACCAAACTGATTCCTGGATCTTCTCATTACAAGTTTTGAACTGTTTTGTGAGTTATCTAGTCTGTGAACCCCAGACACTTCCTTCCCTAATATAGACAATTGTACAGCTCATCTCTTCAAGTTATAAGGACCCAGGAGGAGAATGAGTTAGAGTTATATAGAAAGGGCTATGCCATTTTGAAGGAAGAATTACTCCTGATATAATCATAGAAGAGCACTGACTAGGTGAGGAATAGAATTCCAAGCCCTAAAGTCAGGTTTGAGTTCTCCATCTAGGCATCACAGGTGTGGCAGAAATGCTCAGACATTTATATTGAAAAGGAAAAAGCGGAATGATATATTCTTTTCTTTTGTATATTTCCTAGAAACAAAGTTTGGGTTATGTGTAACAGATGAACAAATACCATGCTCTTAAAAAATCCAAAAATGTAAAGGTTTTCCAAATCACAGGAAAACTAGATGCATTGAAACCAGGACAGGGGTTAGGGCCAAATAAATCCACAGTGTACATATGAGTTTAAATAAAGATCAGCAAGCTATTTTCATGTGTGAGTGTATGGGCACCCTGTGTGCACATAGGCATGGATGTGGGGGTCAGAAGACAATCCCTCCTCACACCACGTGGGGCCTGGGAATCCTCAGGCTTGGACACCCATGTCTACAGATCTATGTCACCAAGCTTCAAGCATGCAGAGTATACTGCCACAGTCTTTTTGGGGGATCTAGTTTAATTATCTCACAAATGTAGCACATGCCAAATACACCGGATCTCATGCAGTTCAACAACAGATCACCAGAGATGTCTAACACGGATACAGCTCATGTTAGACTCAATGTTTAGAGAAAGCCTGGGATATGAGCTTTCCAGTCTACCAATGTACGTATCAAGGAGCGACTCAGAGATCTGCTCAAGGAAGCAAGATGTGAATTAAAAAATGGATCAAGAATAGGCTTTGCTTACACATAGAGGGGATCCATGCAGATACATTTGATATCTAAACATAGCACCAATAGAAACCCTCTACCACAATTTAAAAATTAGGAATTCTCAAGCCAGATGGTATTGTTTCCAGCTTCCACTCCATCATGGACAAGTTCTGTACACCTGTACAGCACTTATTTCAGTGGACAATGGAGAAATTAAAAATCAGATACATATACAGCTATTAATAATGGTTACCTCATGCTAACTACTCAACTAATTTTAGCCAATAGAATTATTCTATCAACTTTTTGTGAATGATAATGGTGATATTTTTTCAACAAATAATAACACAAATAGCTGAAATTACACCATTGTTTCTGCTTATAGAGAATTGTCCGTCTATAGAGATAATATTTTAAAACTTCATATTATGTATGTCAAGAGAAATTTTAACAACATTAATTTGTATCTCCTTTTTAAATTCCTGAATACAGACCTATACCGGAGGAAAATATACCTTCATAATTCAGTGCAACAAACACAGAATATAAATATTAATTCTTTTGCTTTCCAATATAATCCTGAGTTGTTTTATTTAGTCACCTATTATAAAAAGTAATTTGTGCCGATAGCTCTGAGGAAATCTAGAAATTAAAGAGCTAATTAAATTTGTTCTGAGTAATTTTTGAGTCTCTGTGTCAATAAACACAGAGGCACACACTCCAACAGCTTTATTCTGTGAGACTTGTTGGGCCACTGATTTTCAACAAAAATAAAAACCCAAAAATAAATAAATAAATAATTCCCAAAATCCTCCCAAGGAAGATTTTCAGGAGCAAGATCTCTTATCACCTCACTTTGTCATCTTTATCACCATTTCTGACATTCTGACCCAGATGCATGGTCTATGATTTCTCTGGAAGTGTGACTTAAAGTGAGCTAGGCTAAAGACTTGGTCTTCCTCTTCCACTGGGGGCCTATATGGCAACTCCATTAGAGCAAACTGTCCCACTAACAGGTAACAAAATCTATGTTCCTGTTTCTTTTGGTGTGTTGGTTGTAGGATAGTTATCCTGTACTACATGCCTAAAATCCAATTATAAGTGAATAGATGCCATGTGCATCCTTCTGAGTCTGGGTTAGCTCACTCAGGATGAGCTTCTCTAGTTCCATCCATTTGGCTGAAAACTGCATGATTTCGTTGTTTCTGATGGCTGAGTAGTAGTCCATTGTGTAGATGTACCACAGTTTTTTTATCCATTCCTCAGTTGAGGGACATCTGGGTTGTTTCCAGTTTCCAGCTATTACAAATAAGGCTGCTATGAACATAGATGAGGAGATGTCCTTGTGGTTTGGTGAGGAATCATTTGGATGTATACCCAGGAGTGGTATGGCTGAGTCTTGAAGTATTCCAAGCTATTCCGAGTTTTCTAAGATATTGCCAGACTGATTTCCATAGTGGTTGTACAAGTTTGCACTCCACCAGCAATGAAGAAGTATTGCCCTTTCTCCACAACCTCAACAGCATGTGCTGTCATTTGAGTTTTTTATCTTAGCCATTCTTACAGATGTGAGATGGAATCTCAGGGTTGTGTTGAATTACATTTCTCTGTTGATTAAGGGTGTTGAGAATTTCTTCAAGTGTCTCTTGGCCATTAGAGATTCTTCCTTTGTGAATTGTCAGTTTAATCTGTTCCCCATTTTTTTGATTGGATTATTTAGTTTCTTGGTGTTTAAGTTCTTGAGTTCTTTATAAATTATGGATATTAGCCCTCTGTCAGATGTGGGATTGGTAAAGATCTTTTCCCACTCTGTAGGTTGCCATTTTGTTCGAATGACAGGTTTTTTGTTTGTTTGTTTGTTTTGTTTTGTTTTTGTTTTTATTTTTGTTTTTTTGCCTTACAGAAGCTTTTCAGTTTCATGAGGTCCCATTTGTTGATCACTGGTCTTAGAGCCTGAGCTATTGGTGTTCTGTTCAGGAAGTTGTCACCTGTGCTAATGAGTTTGAGGAATTTCCCCACTTTCTCTTCTATTAGATTTAGTATGTAGGTTTTATGTTAAGGTCTTTGATCTACTTGGAGTTAAGTTTTTTGCAAGGTGATGAGTATGGGTCAATTTGCATTCTGTTACATGTCAACATCCATGTAGACCAGCATCATTTGTTGAAGGTGCTGTCCTTTTTCCACTGTACAGTTTTGGCTTCTTTGTCAAAAATTAAGTGACCATAGGTGTGTGGGTTCATTTCTGGGTCTTCAATTAAATTCCATTGATCAAGTGATCTGTTTCTATACCAACACCATGCTGTTTCTAGTACTATTGCTCTGTAGTATAGTTTGAAATCAGGGATGGTGATACCTCCAGATGTGGTTTGGTTTTGTTTTTTTTTTTGTTTTTTTTGTTTTTTTTTTTTTGGTACAGAATTGATTTAGCTATTCTGGGTTTTTTGTTATTCCATATGAAGTTGAGAATAGTTCTTTCAAGATATGTAAGAATTGCATTGGTATTCTGATAGGAACTGCATTGAATCTGTATATAGCTCTTGGTAGGATGGCCATTTTTATTATGTTGATCCTACCTATCCATGAGCATGGGAGATCTATCTATATCTGATGTCCTCTTCAATTTCTTTCTTCAAGGACTTCAAGTTCTTGTCTTACAGGTCTTCACTTGGTTGGTTAGAGTTAGCCCCAAGTATTTTATATTGTTTGTGGCAATTGTGAAAGGTGTTGTGTCCCTAATTTCTTTCTCAGCCCATTTATCTTTTGTATAAAGAAGGTCTTCTGATTTTTTTTGAACTGATTTTGTATCCAGCCACCTTGCTGAAGGTGTAGTAGTTCTCTGGTGGACTTTTTGGGGTCACTTATATATATTATTATATCATCTGTGAATAGGGATAATTTAACTTCTTCCTTTACAATTTGTATCCCCTTAATCTTCTTTAGTTATCTTATTGCTCTAGCTAGAACTTCAAACACTATGTTGATGAGATGTGATGAAAGGGGGCATCCTTACCTTGTCCCTGATTTTAGAGGAAATGCCTTAAGTTTCTCTCCATTTCATTTGATGCTAGCTACTGACTTGCTATATATTGCCTTTATTATTTCTAGGTATGGTCCTTGTATGCCAGTTCTCTCCAGGACTTTTAGCATGAAGGGGTGTTGGGTTTTGTCAAATATTTTTTGAGCATCTAGCGAGATGATCATGTGTTTTTTTTTTTCTTTCAGCTTGTTTATATGGTGAATTATGTTGATGGATTTTCATACATTCAAGCAGCCCGCATTCCTGGGATGAAGCCTATTTGATCATGGTGTATGATACTTTTGATGTGTTCTTGGATTCAGTTTGCAAGTACTTTATTAAGTATGTTTGAGTCTATGATCATGAGGAAAATTGGTCTGAAGTTCTCCTTCTTTGTTGGGTCTTTGTATGGTTTAGGGATCACGGTGACTATGGTCTTGTAGAATGAGTTTGGCTGTGATCTTTTTTGTTTCTGTTTTGTACAAGAGGTGAAGAATATTGGTATTAGCTCTTCTTTGAAGGACTGGTAGAATTCTGTGCTGAAACCATCAGGCCATACGCTTTTATTGGTTGGGAGAATTTTAATGACAGTTTCTTTTTCCTTAGGGGTTATAGAACTGTTTAATTTGTTAAGCTGATTTTGATTTAACTTTCGTAGGTGAAATCAATCAAGAAAATTGTCCATTTCACTTAGGCTTTCAAATTTGGTGGAGTACAGATGTTTGAAGTAAGACCTAAAGATTATCTGGATTTCTTTGATGTCTGTTGTTATTTCTCCCTTTTCATTTCTGATTTTGTTGATTTGGGTATTTTTCCCTCTGCCTTTGCATTAGTTTGACCACGGGTTTGTATATTTTGTTGATTTTCTCAAAGAAACAATTCTTGGTTTCATTGATTCTTTGAATTGTTGGTTTTGTTTCTAAGTTGTTGATTTCAGCACTAAGTTTGATGATTTCCTGTCTTGTGTTCCTCTTGGGAATGTTTGCTTCTCTCTCTTTTTTTTTTTCCTAGCTCTTCCAGTTCAGCTGCTAAGTTGCTAATATGAGCTGTCACAATTTTCTTTTTGAAGGCACTTAGTGCTATGAACTTTCCTCATAGCACTGCTTTCATTGTGTCCCATAGGTTTGGGTATGTTGTGCCTTCGTTTTCATTGGATTTTTAGGAAGTTTTTGATTTCCTTCTTTATTTGTTCTCTGATCCGTGGTCATTGAGTAGAGAGTTGTTCAGTTTCCATGAATGTGTAGGCTTTTTGCTATTTCCGTTGTTGAAGTTCAGCTTTAATCCATGGTGGTCCGATAAGATACATGGGGTTATTTCAATTTTCTTGTATCTGTTGAGGCTTGCTTTGTGTCTGATTATATGGTCAATTTTGGAGAAGGTTCTATGAATTGCTGAAAAGAAGGTGTATTCTTTTATGTTTGAGTGAAATGTTTTGTAGATATCTGTTAGGTCAGTTAGGTTCATGACCTCTGTTAGGTTCATTATTTCTGTGTTTGGTTTCTGTCTTGATGACCTGTGCATTTGTATGAGTGGGATGCTGAAGTATCTCACTATTAATGTGTAGGGATCAATGTGTGGTTAAAGCTTTTGAAGATTTTCTTTTACAAATGTGGGTGCCCTTGTAAAAGGGGCATAGATATTCAGTATTGAATGTCATCTTGATGAACTTTTCCTTTAAAGAGTATGCAGTGCCCTTTCCTGTCTTTTTTAATTAACTTCAGTTGAAAGTCTATTTTATTTGATATTATGAGAGCTACTCTACCTTGCTTCCTAGGACTGTTTTCTTGAAAAACCTTTTCCCAGCCCTTTACTCTGAGGTAGAGTCTATCTTTGTTAATGAGATGTGTTTCTTGTATGCAGCAAAATGATGAGTCTTGTTTATGGATCCATTCTGTAAGCCTGTGTCTTTTTATTGGGGAGTTGAGTCCACTGATGTTGAGGGATATTAATGGCCATAAGTTGTTATTTCCTGTTATTTTGATGCAGGTGGTGGTTGTGTGTTTCTTTTGATATAGCTGCAGTGAGGTTTATGTTTCCTTTGTTTCCTTGGGGGTAGTTACCTTCTCTGGGTTGGAATTTTCCTTCTAGGATCTTCTGTACAGCTGGATTTGAGGATAGATACTGTTTAAATTTGGCTTTGTCATGGAATATCTTATTTCTCCATCTATGATTATAGAAAGTTTTGCTGGGTAAAGTAGTCTGCGCTGGCACCTATGTTGTCTTAGGGCCTAGGACATCTGCCCAGGCACTTCTGGCTTTTAAAGTTTCTGAGGAGAAGTCAGGTGTAATTCTGATGGGTCTGCCATTATATGTTACTCGACCTTTCTCTCTTATAGCCTCTAATATTCTTTCCTTTTTCTGTACATTTGGAATTTCAATTATTATGTAGCAAGAGGAATTTCCTTTCTCATGTAATCTATTTGGTGTTCTGTATGCCTCTTGGAATTTTACTGGCATCCCTTTCTTTAAATTTGGGAAGTTTTCTTCTATGATTTTGTTGAAGATGTTTCCTGTTCCTTGGAGTCTGGAGTCTTGTCTTTCATCTATGCCTATAATTCTTAGGTTCCATCTTTTCATTGAGTCCTTGATTTCTTGGATGTTGTGGGTGAGAACTTTTTTAGATTTCTCATTTTCTTGGTTGTTGTGCTGATTTCTCAATCAAATCTTCCATGCCTGAGATTCTGTTTTCCATCTCTTGTATCCTATTTGTGATGCTCATGTCTGTAGTTCCTGTTCTCTTTCCTTGGTTTTTCTACCTCCAGGATTGTCTCTGCTTGTATTTTCTTTATTGCTTTATTGTTGTTCTTTATTCCATTTCCAATTTTAAGTCTTGAACTGTTTTATACATTTTATACATTTCCTGCTCCAATTTAGATGTCTTTGTCTGCCAATCTTTCAAATCTTTTATAGCCTTGTCTTTTTCCCATTCATATTTGAATGAGTTAGCTTGGAGGTCTCTAATGGAATTCTCCATTGCTTTCATTTGTAAAATTGTAGATTCTTTAAATTCTTTCAGGGATTTAGTTTCTTCTTGTAAGACCTCCATCATTTTCCAAAGTATAGATTTGCCATCATTTTCATGTGTTTCAGCTGTGGTGGGATGGTCAGGGTACTAGCATAGCTGAATTTTATTGGAGTCTGACATATTTCCCTGACTTTTGTCAGTTCTGTTCTTTCACTGGCCTTTAGACATCTGGTTGTTCTTAGCTCTTTGTTTCTGGTGCCTTCTGGACTTGGTGCCAAGAAGGGAGCTTTGGTGTAGAGGCTGTATAACTTGGTGATCTGTAGCTCTCCACAGGCTGGATGGGTTCTTGGGTGGGGACTGGTTCTCAGTGCACCTCCCAGAGATCACACCTTCCTGTTGTGTCCCAGTTGGGAACTCAGGTCAGAGGTTGGGGTGGGATGTGTCATTTCTATCTGCAGGTTCCTGAAATCCAGCTGGTCTTCTTAGTGATGTCAGTGGGGGTTGGCAGGCCACAGACTGTAGGCTAGAGCTGCAGTTCCCCTGCAGCTTATGCATCAGGACTGTGATCGTGTTCCTCCCAAGCTGCTCTCAGAGGGTTCTCAGGCTCAATGTGTGCCTTATATCCAGAAGCACTGTGATCTGGTACAGCCCACGTCACCCAGGCAGTGACAATGATCCAGGTTATTGCACTGTTCCAGAGTTGGAGCTCTCTGTGTTGTACACTGGGTATTCAGCTGAGGCACAAGGAAGGTGCCAGCAGGGAGTTTGATGTGTAATTCACACCCTGTCCACAGTTCTTGGATTTGAGGAAGCTCAGCTATCTTTTCCCAGCCAGAATCACTGTGCTAGAGTCTAGCCTGCCTGTGCTGGCATGGCTTCTGGCAGTTTCCCTGTAGTTATGGTGTCAGGGCTGTGGTTATGGTCCTCAGATTTTGGGAAGTTTTTACTTTCATCGTCAAAAAAAAAAAAAAACAACTCTCAAATACAAGTAATTTGGCATCTTCAAAGTATGGCATTTTTACGAAAGACTTTGCTGCATATTTTTATGAAAAGTTTATAGGGCTGGGGATGTTGTTCAGTGGCCAAACATGTACCATGTAAACTCTGGCTTCAATCTCCGGCACTGCAAAAAGAAATTTTAAAATCACAACTGTGAAAGTATTGTATGAGTAAGTATTGACCCAAGAAAAGATGTGACCCTTCAGTGGCCATGTCTGAGAGGTTGGTGCCCTATGTCTGCGGTTCTCAGAGAGAGATGTTTCTCTTCTGGAAACAAGGACTTCAGGAACTTTACAGATTTTGAATTGTGTAATTTAAAATCCAATCATTGGGGGAGGAATCCCAAATGACTCACTAGGAAACCGTGTATTGGGGATACCCATTCCTCCTCTTCTTGTGGTTGCTTTTTTAGGATGTTCTCTCAATCATTTGAGGGCCACATTTTCAAGCAGGCACCTTGGCTACCTTTCTAAGAGAGGACATTCTGTCAGTCTCTTTGGTTAGAAGCTTCCAGATATAGGAAGTATGTCAGAACTGGTGGACTTCTTATTCACAGCTGTATCTCCTTTCTGACCCACCAAACCTTTCTACTTTCTGAGGCCATGTTCCACAGCTCCTGAGTTAATGCACAAACACTATAAATTTTCAGATAATGATCCTGACCATGGTCATATTGATACCAAATGCAATGCTGTATCTGGAATATGTGTTGAGCCTAGTGAAGCTGAACTGGTGCTCCTTCTGGGGAGAGGGGAAAGGGGCTCCAGTGTAGTGAGAAAAAGGCTCTGGCTGGGCTTGAGGTGTGATGTGCAATCTGGGACCGCAGTTCCCTCAATGGGTGGTGGGTGAGACATTAGGCACTAGTAAATAATGTAGCTGTTAATGATTGTCAGCACATACAGTCAAGATTGAGCAGAAGCCCCACCTGTACCCACGGAGCTTTTTGATCCTTGAAGCCATGGAGTCATTACTAATGATAGAGGGTGGCTTCTGTTAAATAATTATTTTGTCAGCTTGGTTTTTCAGTGTCTCTCTCTGGTGGTTGCCTCTTGCCATTTTTTTTTTTTTCAGGCAACATAGCAGTTTTCTTTTATACATGATCTTTCATTATGGTTTCATTTACCTACAGTCTATCATGGTAATAAACAAACAAACAAATGGAAAATTCCAGAAATAAACCACTCATAAGTTTTAAACTATCACAATGAGAAATATGAAGAAATTCCATGCAGTACTGCTCCCAGGGCATGAAAATCATGCCTGCATCCAGTGTATCCATACTCTATAAGATACTTCCGGCTAGTCATTCAGGAATTGTCTCAGTTACCAGACCCTAACATTGTCACAGTGCTGATGTTCAGGTGACCCTTATCTTGCTGAATAATGGCCCAAAAGGAGAACAGTGGTGATGCTGGTGGTTTTATTGAAGTACATTCTTATTTGTCTTCTGTTTCATCAGTATAGTGATGTCTGGGTTTCAGGGATCCACTAAGTGTCTTGGAACATTTCTCTGGTGGATAAGGAGGCTGTTATATAGACCTGTTTATACTTTTAATCCATCAAAAGTAAACCTACATTCTAGTTTCCCAAACTCCTCATACTGCATCTTTTCCCTTTCAGGTCCCTCATCGAGGCAGCCAGACTACTCTTATCTACCATGAGTCCCTATAAAATGTTTACTGGTCACATTTTACATTCAACAGGAATACAATGCCTACATACTTGTACCCACAAAAAGGCTAGCTAGTGGAGAGCTTTCTTCTGAGAACCAACCATCTGGCTTCTGCACTTTCTCCTTGCATCAGCTGGTCAGAAAGGCCTTCCTCCCTTGGGCTGACATAAGTATAAGCCCAGAGAGAGATGCAGGACTACCCACACTAAATTACAAGGGTTCTTATTCATCCAATCATGTGACTTCCTTTAAAAAAAGAATACAATCTAATAAAGGATGATTTCCTAGTAGTTTATCATGAGTGCATGCAGATGTCCAGCTCATTGGATTATATGTATATCTGTATATTTACATGTCCAGCTCATTGGATTATATGTATATCTACGTATGTATATCTGCATGCCCAGCTCATCAGATTATATGTATATCTGTGTATGTATATCTGCATGTCCAACTTATTGGATTATATACACTAAGCACATATAGTTTGTATGTCATTTTGTTTTTAAAAACTATGTGAAATAAGATGATGTAAGGAAACTAAATACTATGAAAATTTTGAGATATCAATAATATAATGTGGTAGTTATGGGCTGTCATGAAAGCATGGGAGGCTCTTCTCAGACAAGGGAGCATCTGATGAGACCTGGACGAGATAAACCAACTACATTTCCATGGGAGATGAGAACAGAGAAAGGGTCAGACATGGTCTTCAGCTGTGTATCCACAGATGCACTCACCATGCTCCAATAAAGAGTAGCAAACCCATGGTAATGCAGACAGCCCTGAGTAAACTCATTGGATCAAAAAATAATACAAAAAAACATGAATGTGGGAAAGGGATTTGTGGAGGTTAGTAACAAAAGTGGGAGAGAGATAAGGGAAGCTGGGGTGACATTAATGAGAGTACACTATACACGCACATACATACACACACACACACACACATATACATACATGCAGGAATTCTCTGATGAACAAAAGCAGAGAGAATGTGTAAATTTCAGCAGGGCATGGTGGAGATGCCCATGATCTCAGCATTTGGAATGCAGGTGAAAGAATAATTGCAAGACTGGTTGATTTGATTGTTGGGGTTGGTGCTGTGTAGTTTGTAGGAGATGACATGGTTATTAAGTAGACAGTGCACATATCATGAACAGTAAGTGCTACTTAGGTGGCAGGGAGGTTTCTCATCGAAATCATCTCTCAATGAAGCTGAAGTAGGTTTGTATATGCACACATGTTGTTTGTGTGTACACATATATGCATGTCTCTATGTGCTCATAGACAAGTCACTGCACCATACGGCCACACATGGCAGGGGGAAATTGGACAATGCACATTCAAATGTACTTAGAATCACAGTAAAGATCTGCTGTCATGAGGAATGTTCATTTCCTGTTCTGTTCCTTAAAATATTAGTGACCAAATTCAGCACAATGGAAACAATCCAAAAAAAAAATCACATGCACAGATCTCTCTGTGAGTAACTTAGGAGCACAGCATATTAAGTGGAAACAAGAGTATAGAATATGAAAAAAAGAGTATAGATATGGAAAACTGGATGCCTTATAAATGAAAACTCTGAAGGAAAACATATGGTGCTAACTTAGAAAATAAAAAAATTTCTGAATTAAGATTTCCAAAATGATGGGCACTGTAATAATCCTCATGCAAAGTAACTCACAATCAAGCATACTTGGGGCTAAAATTAACCCTGGACATTTGAACCCATGCCTTACAAAACCAAAAGAACAACATCACCTTTCACCTTAGTGGGAGATACTAGAAGAATAGGGCTAGAAATATCTAAATCTCATCTTTTAGCATCTTTGGATAAATCTGAAATCAATACTTATTTGAGTCTTATTTATATAGTAATTTATCACATTTTGAAGATTTCTTCATTATAATTTTAATGTATGTCTCTCTCTCTCTCTCTCTGTGTGTGTGTGTGTGTGTGTGTGTGTGTGTGCATAGTTTTATGCATGAGAGTACAGGTGACTGCAGACACAAGAAGAAGATGTTGGATTCCCCGGAACTGAAGAGGTTATGAGCCACCCAATATGGGTTTTGGGAACTTAACTCTGGTCCTCTTCAAGAGCAGTACATGCTGTTAACTGTCGCACCATCTCTCCAGTCCCCATCACATTGTTTTTAAAAATAGTTCATAATCAGGATGAGCGGGGTGCCATATACCTGTAATCTCAGCACTTGGAAAGTGGAGGCAAGATCAGAAGTTCAAAGTCATTCTCAGCTACACATGGAGTTCAAGACCAGGCTGGGCTACATGAGATTCTATTTCAAAAAGGTAGGTGTGAAGAGATAACTACTTGGGTAAAGTGTTACCATGTGAAGGTAAGGGCCTGAGCTCAGATCCCAAGAACCCATGTAAATGTTAGCACATAGATAGATAATAGAATATTAAAATCAGTTGCAAATATGTATGGACTGGGAATGTATGTTATACTTTATAATTTTCATAATTGTAGCCTAATTAGTCTTACTGTTTTGTATCGTATTTATTATTATAAGAAAAAGAGCCATTTATTGGACTAAAAGGGGGAGCTGTTGAGGGGGAAGATATACCTTACACTAAAAAAAAAAGTAGATAGGAGGGTGAGGGGGAAGAGGGTAGAAGGGTGGGACCGGATGGAGGGAGGAGGGAGGGGATTAGGATTAAGATGTAACTTGAAGAAATAAATTTTTTTAAAAAGTTAACTTGTGAATGTGTATAATTCCAGAGTTACTATAAGGAGTCAGGAGGCAGAGAAATGGGAATCTCCAGAGACTCATGGACTAGTTAGCCTGGTGTTTGCAGTCTTGAACAAAAGACTCTGTCTCAAATAAGGTAGAAGGTAACGAGATGAACCAAGTTGTTCTCTGACCCCTACATGTGCACTATAGCCTAAATACACCCACAGTCATGCACACCCACAAATACACATATGTGAAATAAATAGCTAAATAATTTATTTTAATAATTATAACTATAATAAAGCAATAACTAAAAGAGCTCATATTCTAAAATTATAATAGTTTACATTTTCAGGATTAGTAAAGCTTATAAACCATAAAACTTCTGTTTTTTTTCCCATCAAAATTGTTGTCACTGTGTTTTCATTTATTCTTCAGGAAGAATCAGAGAACAAGAAAGGGCAGATTGCCAAAACTGAGACTAGGGGTGTCCTTGAAGACAGCCTAAACCAAAATAAACACAAAAACAAACATGTCTACAATTAAAAGACAGTAACACTGCATTATAATTACTCCTCTCAGGAAGCGAAGATGTTTTCAGTTAACTGAATGGGTGACAATTACTTGGATTATTGTCATACTTAAGATGTCAGTGTTAAATGATTGCTTTAAGCACATAATAATAAATTCTGCATTCTTAAGTGGCAAATACAAGAAAGCCAAATACAGACAATGCTTTTCCTGGAAGCAAAATTAAACATTAACAAAAACCTGCAACACACATTTTGAAACAGGAACAAAAGGGGGGTGGCTGTAGACAAGTAAACATGAATCTGCTGTGTATGACTTTGATTAGAACAAGGAGTAGGTCAAAATTGAAAGAGAAAATCTGTTCAGGGGTATGCCCACCCTTTCAGAAGTAAATACATAAGGAAAGATGACTACAGAGAATTCTCTAGAACCTTAAAGACCTCTTACTGGAAATCTGGGTTAATTATAGCGTTTATGAAAATAGCACTGGTTAATTTCACACCTGCGATTAAATCCGACATGATTTCCTGGGATATGTCATGATCACACTGGAGTTCTGCACACTGTATTTTCCCCTTCATCAGTGTTAATTGTACAGGATTAACAGACAACAAGTATTGTTTTCTTATCCTGCCACTGCCTGTAATGTCTCTCCTTGAAGATTCTTCCTTCAGAATTCCCAAGCCCCAAGCAGGAGCCTCACCTCCCATGACTCAGTGGTGGCAGCTATTTCATACTGGAAACCATGGAGTATGCTATGTCTAAGTGCCAAATAGTGAGAAGGGACCATTTCTCCCTTTTAAAGTCGGAAGTCGATTGGATGTAAAGAGTACCTTTTATTCATCATATATAATTCAAATAACACCTTAGTAGGCAATTAAAGCAGTAGGGCAAAGGTGAATGGCCAGCTCTCCATTGTCTGTAGATTTGATCCATTGTGGATGGGAAATATATGTCATGAGAACTTTATGTTTACACTGAGCATGGGCAAGCTCTTCTACCACGAGTCTCAAACCATATAGTGCTGTAACTATTCCCACAGCCATTTAAGTCTTATCATGTACTATATGCAACCTCAAGATGATGAAAAGGATATTAGAGGAGGGCCCTTGGACACATACAAATGTTATTTTGTATACCAGACTTGAGCCTTAGATAAACAGGGCTTTTGACATTTACAAGGGTTCTGGAGAATTTCTTCTGACAAAAAAAAAAAAAAAAAGAAAGAAAAGAAAAGAAAAAGGTTCTCTCTTCTGTGTGAGTCTCCTAGAAAGACAGGAAAGCTACATCCAAGATACCCCAACAACATGGCTGCCTAAACAAGACCTGAACAATGACAGCACCCACTGATATACTAACACAGAAGGGGGACATCTACTGAGGTCTCACCCCTAAAGAAAGAATTGCAGGGAACTAAAGACTGCTGAGAGAGAGGCAGAATTGCTCTTTCTAGAGTATGATCCCCCTAACTGGGAATCCAAGATGAAGTGGTCATCCCTAAAATGATAGATACATAAACAACACAAATAGACTTAGCAGGTTTATTGATGTGTTGATGACTTTATGTATTTGTCACAATAGTAATATAAAGAAAATGGGCTACCAACTTGAGAGAGAGACAGAGGTGGTGATTTAAGGGGGACTGGAGGAAAAAAGGGAAGGGGATTGATGTAATACAATTTTAATTAAAAATTTAAAAATAGTCACAGGAGATATTTCACAATGATAGGATTTTGGCTGGCAAAAGAGTAACAATTTGACTATTATAACAGTAAAAAGAAATTCAAAACAAGGAACTGGTTTTAGCCATGTCAGACCTGCAGCAGACACATAACCCAGGGCATCTATAAGTGTGGCCCAGCAAATGTGTAATTGACAATATCAAGTCTTTATCTCAAAAAGTCAGATAGTCCAGGTAACATAACAACACACACACCCTCACCTGCCTTCCATTTTCTTCATAGATAGAAAAAATGGTGTCTCTACCCAAGAAGGTTTGAGCATTAGGTAAATTTTTCAAAGACCTATTAGGCCTTGATTGTTAACATCCCAAACTGCATACTTCTCAAAGAAGAGAGAATTAGTTTAGACTGTCTACTTTTAAAAATCATATTGGGAGTTCCTTATTTCCAGGACTCTCCCTGCTACACAAGAACTCTGTTCTTCATCTCTCTCCTTCTTAAATCCTTATCTATAAATCTAAAATATATATCTCCCTAAAACTAAAAAGAATCCTATTGTTTTTATATTGGATCAACTTATTCTGTTATTTCTCTCTTGGAATTTACACAGCTGTTCAGGGAATCCAACTTAGAGACTTGAAGGAAAAAAAATCTGTCTTCTTTTCAAATTGAACCTTTTTTTGGAAAAGTTTGGTTTAATAATAAAAAATAAATAAACTCCCAGCAGACACCCTAAACAATGAAACCAGAAAGCATTATGTATGTACATTTAATCATAACCCAGGCCACACACAAATGAACAAATGGTGCCATGTGGCTCCGTCACACACAAAATTTGGCTAACCTGAAATAATGACTCCCACATTGTGGTGAAGTGTAAATACGTAACGTGCCACCCGCTGTGTGGGTGCCACTTAATGTGACCACAACTTATTTGTGCTAGTTTTGAAATAGGGAGAAAATGGGAACCATAAATCAGATGGCTTTTCCAAAAGTTTTTCCAATTCTCTGCCTGAGCCGTGGAAAGATGGTGGACTTCAGGTTCACTGGGGTCACCCTGAGCAGGCATGTGCTGGGGTGCAGCCATGTGATGGGGATAGACTGCTTTATCCAGCCTGCAGCTTCGTCCACTTTTAAAACAGGAAGTCAGACATGACAACGCTTCTTGGGAAAATCTGGGAGGAAATGAGCTAAGCTGGCTCAGAGATATGTCAACGTAGAAGTGAAAATACAGTCACCTCTTGCCCACTCCTTAAACTGGACTGAGTGTCTGCAGCAGCGGTTCTCAACCAGTGGGTATGGATTCCTTTGGAGAGGTTGAACAGCCCTTTCACAAGGAGTCATCTAAGACCATCGGAAAACCCAGATATTTACATTATGGTTCATAACAGTAGCAAAAATTGCAGTTATGAAGTAGCAACGAAACAGTTTTATGTTTGGGGTCACCACAGCATGAGGACCTGTATTAAAGGGCTGGAGCATTAGGAGGGTTGAGAACCACTGGTCTGGGCGAACAAGGGGACCAGGTCACCAGATGTATTCACAGATGATATCTCAGGGAAGGAGGAAATGCTATGTGAGAAATGTGGGGAGTGAAGAGGTGGTGGGCACTCTGGAGCATGCCTCCTACCTGGTCATTTGCAGTTATCCAACTAATTTCTAATCCACGAAAACTTGGCAAGATGTCTATGGAATGAGGGGGAAGAATAAATCAAATGCTGGCAAAACCATCTCAAACATTTCTCAGGCTTCCCCTCCAGAAACATCTGACAAATAAGTATTCCATTTTTAATTAGTGAATAGAAAATACAGAACACTTAACACAAGCCAAAATGGTTTCCCTATGACTGCAGTGAATATTAATATTGGAAGATGGAATTATTAATGCCTTTATTTATACATGAGGCTTTGGTTCATTTAAATGTTTCTGTATAACAAAAAAGTTAAGATAGTTATTGGGGTAAGTGAGATATCCTGAGACATACTATTTCCATCCCATTTAAAACAGCACTTACAAATGTATATAAAGATTTATTTAATTATCACTGTCCTTGGCACTAGGTGAAGATCAATAAAATATATATGGATATACTCTTCAAAGCAATGTATTTTGAAGAATTACTTTTAAAGTGTCTTGAGTCTCTTTAAGAATTTCAAGAAATTATATGTTTGTTTACTTTTTCTAAAAACTTCACAATTTGGAAAAAGTCTTAAGTACTTACTGAAAGCCTCAAGAGTGTCAAATAAAATTCACAAATATCAATGCAATATTATTCCATGGCAAGGAAAGGTCCAGCATCTATTTAAGTTTTCTATTTTAAAAGAAGAACTAGAAACTACTTTAGTCAATATGTCTCAGAATACTTCTTATCTCTAATTGTCTCCCATTTTGTGAAGAGCAGGAAACCAAGTGCCACCAGGCACTAGTGCTGGTGTGACCACCTCCAGGAGACCAGGCTACCAAGGAGAATGCTTCCAAGTCAGAGCTGGCATCCAGGATGCCACACAGCAGCCACAGAAGGGTGGAAGTGGATGAATCAGCTGTAATGAAGTACTAAAAGTGTCATTTCCAAACAGTGCTTCTAGCAATAATTCAAATTTAAGAACTGGTTAAGACACAGCTCTGGAGCACACTCTTATTGAGAGTTCACTGAAGCAAAGATTAAAAGTAAAAGCGGGTCTAAGTATACATAGATTGCTGGATGCAGGGTGGTTCTCCATGGTGGCAAGTAGTGGGCATGTCAGATCCAACATTAGTTCCAGAGGTTTGAGATTCGAGAAAAAGAGAAACATGCTTCTATCTCATGGAAAGTCTAACTGGAAATGTCAAATTGCAGTTTCAATTAAAGGTTTTTGTGACAATGTGCAGGGTTTTGTCCAGAATCTATACCTTACAGAAGATCCAGATGGAAATCCACTTCGGTAAGGAAATTGTTCAAATGTCTACTTGTGTCTAGGGGCCTGTGTCTGTGGAAGAATTGAGAACACAGTCAGCATTCAATATACACTGCTGCCCAGGCTCAAAAAGCTGGAGCTCACCTCTCTAAGACCTCCTGTGATGTCTGTGATGGGTGTCAACATTGGTAAGAAACGTTGTCCATCTAAGAATCTCCTGCCCTGGAGAGTTCCAGAATGGAATCACCCAGAAGCAGGGCCAACTTATCTATTAAAAGGTTGGAACCAATGATATAATTTTCAGGCTTTAGGATAAAGAGGGTTTGGGGCATTTTGCTCAAAACATAGGAAGAAAAAAAATCTCTTAAAAATACTAAACTATAAAATTGTTCTTTTTTTATTGGCGCTATTCTCTCTTGACATGTTGTGATTTTTTTATATTTACTACTTAACGTCTAACTTCTCCGGACACACGGACTCCCATGCAGACTTGCATAGGTGTTTAGAAGTGTCATTCCATAATTCAGCCTATGTCACACCTACCCACTCATTGATAGAATCTCTTTCCTGACAGCTGCTGAACCAATGCACTGGGCTCCAGCTAGACTTGGCAAATATATTCTGTTAGTCCATTTTTCATTACTATAACAAAATAACCAAGTCAGGCTACTTTAGATTAAAAAAAAAAAGATGCTCATTGCTGTCATGGTTCTAGAGGTTCAAAATTATGTTATAGTGTGGTATATTGCTTAATTGCAGCTCATTTGTAGGAGAATGTACAAAAAAAGATGTCCATGTTTCTAGGAAACTAACTGGTTAGTGATCTGTCCTTGGATACCTCTGCTGTTCTCCAGTTCTTACACATGTGTGCACATGTATCATAGCATGCTCTGTGGCTATGCATCCCTGGGTAAACCCTAGACACTTACAAAATTCCTTCCCTCCCTCCCCAAGGCATCTGCACCTTAGCAATGTGATTTGAATGGACACCTACTTACTCATTAGGCGATGTGATTAAAAACGTTAAGCAACCCATATTTATTGCTGCTTATCTTGTGCTAGAGTTGAGACAAGATTTGTGTCCCCTAGAGCTCATGTGATAGAGGCTGGGTCTCCAATGTGACAATGTTGGGTAGTAGGGAGGGCTATTAGAGTTGGGGCTTAGTGTGGGAAGCTGGGTTATTGGTAGAGAAGCTCTCGGAGGGAATGGACAGAACCCTTGAGGTCTTGGCCTTTGAGGTCTCACTATTAGAGCAAGCTCTTTTGTGAGAGTAGGCCCAACCTGTAAGCTACTCTCTGACTCTTGCAAGGCTGTCTTCTGACTCCTCAGACACTCTTTCTGCACAGCATCAAACCAGAAGCCAAACAAAAGACAGTGACTGACTTGGACGTTTGCCTTTAAAATTGTGAATAAATAAAACTCTTCCTTTTTATAAAGTTAGTTTCAGGTATCTCATTAAAGTAGAAAAAAAAATGGACAAAGGCCCAGTGGCAACACATGAAGCAAAGCGGAAGAGAAGGTAACAATTAGCATGACGCCATGGCACAGATTGAAGAGGCAAGGCGCACTCATTCTCCGTGACACCCCCACAATCATTCTGAGCTCTGTGAATCAATCTGTTCTATAATTTCAGCTAATAGTTTTGAACTCATTTATGAAAACACCAAAAAAAATGTTTTCTGGATATAGAAGGGATTTTAAGGATATAAAATGTTAGGATTTCAGCTCTGCATTTTGAAAACTGTAGTACAATTATAAACCCATTTGTCTTTCCAAGAGTGAAAACTGTAATATGAGCACAAATTTTTGAATCCTTTATGTATTTTGAATTTACATCTCTATAGCATGTAGTAAGTGTGGATTGAAAATAGCAGATTAAGTAAACAAATAGCAGATTTGGCAATTGTCCCATTTGCAATATAAGGTCAAAATGTCTCCTATTATTTAAATAAAATTTCAAAGATATGGGTAATTTAGGGACCAACTAGTAAACAATGCATAGCAAATTACATCAGTAACTAGTTAAAAGCCCTGGAAAAATAGCTTACCTTCTACCCTACATAATGGGATTAATCAAGAACGTCCGAGACATTGAAATGTTGATTCACAGAAGACCTTCCTTAAAAAAAGAACCAGATAATCTTCCCAGTATCCCTACCCTCAGATTAACTTCTTGTTTAGATTGAAAGTTGAAAACATGATGTGACGCTTTCAGTGAATTCAAATGAAGGTCATAACCCCTGGACCACAATAGCTCATGACACTAAAGTGAGGAATTTCTTACTAGTTTTATCTTCCTAAACCCGGGGTGGGGGGGGGATCATCTATGGGGAATCAAGTCTTTGGCCTTTTGCAGGAAATATTAAACCAAATGGTATAAATTCTGACTTTAGTTACCTTTTTTGAATAAGTAGGTTCTTACTGGGAAAGAATGAGAACATTTTGACTGGAGATTAAACTTAGCAATTTATATAATATTTAACAGTTATTGTGATTGAAATGTTTTCCATCTTAAAATAATTTTGTGTAAATCCTTCTCTTTATTTTTCTTCCTCTTCTACTTGGACAGAAGACAGCAGTAGCTAGTGAATGAAAATCTAAAAAAAACAAACGTGATTTCATCAACTCATTGGACCTATAGCATGTGACCCAAAATGTGTGAATGGCTGAGAGTGGAGGTAAGAGGGAAAAAAAGGGGGTGGGGGACTAAGAGTGGATCTCTAATGGAATTAGCTATTATCTTTACAATTTACTAATTCTCAGGTTAAAACATTGTAAATTTGTTTTACTTAAAGCTTCAATAGTGGGGCCTGGAGAGATGGCTTAGAGATTAAGAGCACTGGCTGCTCTTCCAGGGATCCTGAGTTCAATTCCCAGCAACCACATGGTGGCTCACAACCATCTATAATGATATCTGGTGGTGTCTTCTGGCCTGCAGGCATACATGCAGACAGAACACTGTATACATAATAAATAAAATCTTTAAAAATAAATAAATAAAGCTCCAATAGTATATGGAGAAGGAAGATGGATTTTTTTTCCCAATGTAACTTAATTCAGCTACTAACTACTTACTGAGACTTTACTGTCATTCCGATGTTGTATGGAGTACTATAGTAACAATTACATCACAACTGAGACTTAAGGATCTCAGAGCTCCAAGATATTTTTGGATGCGTCTCTAGCTCCAATTATCCCTTACTTGGTATATATCCAGTAAGTTTTTGCTAAGTTTATTAACTAGCAGGGGAAATAACTACTGCATTTTTCAATATGCAGAAATTTATAAAGAAAAAAGACAGGGAATGATATTATCTTGAATCACTAAAGAAAGTTTCCAACAGCTGGGAAGACCTTTTAAAACCACTTATCCAAAGACAAGAAATACAAATCATATTATAAATGAAAGTGTTAGGGAGAATGGGCCTTTCTAGAAACCTAAGAAATAATAGTCAATATTATCTACAGTGCCCAGACACATGTCACTCTGTTCTCAGAGATTACATGAGTCCCTGGAGTTGTATAGTCTACTGCAATGTGTTCTTGAGCTCAACTGGAAATCCAAACAACCTGAAAAACTAGAATTACGCGTGTCTACCACAACCAAAACTGATAGCAGTATGTGCATCTAATTCACCATAATTAATGAATGAATGTGAACCGCTGAAGTTTATAATGAAGCATTTTGCTTAATTCAAGATATGCTTTGTAACCCTCACCTCTCAGAATGAAAAGACTGGTTAGAGCAAGCACGGTTGAACTGTGAGTTACTCTGTCTGTCTACTGCATAGACCAACCACCTTATGTAGCTCATCACTCATCAGGATGGCCCATGATCTTCCTATGTTACTCTAATCAAAAAGAGGTCCACATATCTGGAAATCAATCTTCTCCCACAGACTACCCTCTACCATCTATGAAGTATATTAGGTTGAGCAGTAACATGGTGGAAGTAGGGAGACTTTCCTCTTGGTCCTAATTATAAACTTGCTTGAAAATAGTAATCATCAGGACAAAATTGATCCCAGGAGACACTTGCCTCTAAGTTCCCATGGGTACTTAGTCTTCCTGGTTGACTGAATTCTAGGATTGATTTACAAACATATGGACCATAGTCCTACCATGGACTTGGAGCTGCTTAAGTTTGAGATTAGAGAGCAGAAAACAGGATGCTGAATTGGGTTACTAATCCCAGGTGGGTTACGAACAAGGAACATTTCCCTGCCCAGACACTTTAAATCACTCTGAAGTAATATAATTCATAAATACATAATGTCTTCAAAGAGCTTGTTTTTAACTTTTTAATTTTTATTATTACTTAATGGAATTAGGGAAACTATCACAAAGAAATTAGGTTAACCTATAGAAATCAGTCTTTTCTTTGTGCCAGACACTGCTCCACTTGCACTTTACACAAACTAATTTAATTGTTATAATATCTCTATGAGAGAGAGATTGTCATTATGCCTCAGGAAACTGAGACAAAGAGTGATCAAATTTGCTCAAGAATACTATTAAATGATAAAAACAAGATGTGAACCCAAGTAGTAAATCACATAACTTATAGTCCTCACCACTAAAGCCAAGTCATTTTTCTGGATTAAAACACCTCTAAGCAACATCCTAGAAAAGTATGGAAGAATAAAAACCACCTCAAACCAATAGTAATTGTGAGTTAAACCTTATGTTTTTCATAATTATAGTTGGTCTATGTGAAGTATAATGTGTTTTTTTCAATGTGTGGTTTCAAATATTTGGTTAAGTATCATTTTCAACTCTGAGGTTTGATGATGGTTTTAGTTCTTGAAAGGAAATAGTGCATGTTGATGTGATAACAGTACTTATTCTATTAAATCTGTATCCAAATACTTTGAGGAAGTCATACAAAAATATACTTTTTTAAATGAACTAGATGAAATATTAAAAGCACATAGTTTGCTCACTGTTTTTTAAACCTAGCTTTCTAAACTTAGGACTTAAACATTCTTACAAGTTCCTTGACTGTTTTTTTTTTTTTTTTTGACCAGCCCAACTACTAATCTGTTCCAGGAGTGGGGGGATTACAACAGCACGAAAAAAAAAAAAAAGGAAAAGTCTAAACTTAGTCTAAACTTGGTATAAAAAGTGTTGCTGATCTTTCCACTATCTTCTACCTTTAGAAGTATCTCTTTTTAAATGTTTTATTAGCATGTATTAACTATACATAGTAATGAAATTCATTATGACATTTTCACATAAGAACATCATGTTTTTCCCTTTTAATATATATTTTGTTTGTTCATTGAGAATTTCACACATTTATACCACTCACCCCTCCAAATTTTCCTGGGTCTACCCCATACCTCCTCCCAACTTCATGTCCTCTCTCTATATATATATATATAACCCACTGAGCCTAATTAGTGATGATTGGATACACATAGGTGTGAGACCACCAAGTGGTGAATGACCAAGCTACCAGAGACCACTCCCCTACAGAAAATTGACTCTTTCTAGCAGCTTTCAACTGTCAGGAATTTCTTAGCTAGTGGCTTTTGAGTGTGCTTCCTTCATCCATGATGGAATGTCAACTTGTCTGGTCTTGTGCATGTCTTGTGCAGACAATGACAGAGTTCATGAGTGCAGTGATCTTGTCATGTTCCAGAAGATCCTGTTTCATTCAGCCCTAAACGAAGTGTCTCTAATCCATCCCTGTTCCTCAAGGGCTTCGAACTTGTTTCTCTTTAAAAAAAAAATTTAGATGTATTTATTTTATTTTACATATATGAACATTTTGTCTGCATGCATGTATGTGCACCACATATGTGTCTGAGGCCTACAGAGGTCAGAAGAGGGTGTTGGATTGCCTGGAACTGGAGTTGCAGATGATTGTGACCCACCTTGTAGGTACTGGCACCTGGATCTGGGTCTGCTGCAAGAGCAACAGGGGCTCTTAACTGCTAAGCCACCTCTGCAGCTCTTTAGGGCCATTTCTTACTAAGCAAAAATCTCCTTTGCTTCCTCATGCAATCAGTGTCCCTTTTAGTTCCATACCCACTGAGAGAAAGTTATCACACATTCCTGTAGTTTCTTTATGGTTCAGTCACCTGACCCTACCTCCTTGTGCTGAGATCACATGATAGAATTAGAAGGGCTGGAACTAACTCCTAAATTTGGTAGTTATTAGGTGAGTAAACCTCCCTGACTTTTAGTTATTATAACTACAACCTGGTTGTACCTAGAAATAATGAACTGAGTGGTTTGGAGTAAACTGCCAGAGGCGGCCTCTGATGCATTTTGTATTCTCAGCATCTAGTTTGTATCAGTGTACTTAAGTGAGTGTATGCTAAATTCATACATAAAAAAAATGACCTTCCCTTTGCAAAAATGAGCTCCAGACTTCCTTAGACAAATCCTGTTAGTCCCCAGTTTCTTCATATGTGCTGACATCTGAGTCTGAACATTTCTACGAGCTTTTGGAACTGGATTCCATCATTACACAAAGTCATATGGGCTTGATCTGACGCTTTTGTTTCTTTGATTATTTTTCCATGCACCACTCCGAACTAGTAACTCAATCAAAGCTCAAGGCATCATCATAAAAATTAAACTCTTCTCTCATGGACAGCTTTGTTTTTTTTCCCCCATTAGATAGTCAAGCATCACTGAAAGCTCTAAGGCAGTCTTTCCAACAAATGCTGATGGTTGGCTGAAGTACATGAACAAACTGACTCAGAAATGGCTTGATAGCTTCCCTACTGGAGCCACATTGCATTATGAGCTGGCACAAAGTTAGGTCAGACATGGCCAACACCTGGAAAACTTACAGAGGCATCCAAATACTGTCATCCATGGCAGACAACCAACATTAGGAGCTGAATTTCCTCCATATTCCTCATTCCAATAATACACAGTTGGATAAGGAGACAGCAGTTCTCATTAAGTTGGTGAGCACATCATCAGGCAGCTCAGGACATGAAAAGGATGCAGCATCAAGACAGACATGAAAATTCACGTCTCCAAAGCTGTTATGTCCACACAATTACCTTAATGTGTCCCAGATTCAAACCCTACATAGCTGGTCCTGTTAGTTACTGGATCTAATCCATGAGAGCTGCTGAAGCACCCCCTCTCCAAGTGGAATGATGGTGTCAAATCTCTAACAGTAAGTCCTGGACCATATCCAGCCCTCAGATGTTGAGGCCAATCTAATCAAATGGTAGTACATTGGGAAAGGGGCCTGTCAGCAGAGTGGATGAAAAGGCAGTTCGAGAACTTTTGATGACGATCTACAGAGGGTTAAAAGGACACAGAGTGAGAGACTCATCTCCTGAAACTCCAGCATGTACTCAGTGAACAACTGCAACTGTTGTCATTGTCCCGGGTAATGCTGTGCACACAGCCATGACGGTGCATGACCTCAGCCTACAAGGAAGCTGATATGCAAGTGGGGACATCTATGGGAGAAAGGAAAAAGCACTCTTGCCTGCTGTTGTTTTAAATCAAATGATTTATATTTCTCCAATTTCCTTATCTCCATAATAGATAAAAGTCATTCTCCAGGATACAGAAAGGGGGAAACTGGTTTTCTATGTGAGTTATCCATAAAGTTATGCTCTAATTGGATGTATATATAGTAAAGGCAGCATAAATTTTAAACCAGAAAGAAGAAAATGTTAGAGAATGTCATTATAATAGAGGGTGTAGCAAAGTTTTTTTTAACATAACTCAACAAAAACACAAGCCATAGTTGATACAAGGAATTAGATAAATTATAATTAAAAGTTTCAACTTAACACAAGTCACACAGAAAAAAAACTAGGAGACAGATGGCTGAGAAAAGGCATAGGACAGATGATATATCAGAAAAACATGTCAAAATCTGATACAAGGTAAAAAAAAAATACCAAAAATGTATAAGACATTTCCACACGTTAATAAAATAATGCCAAATTCTTCATATAAAACAACAAAGATAAGCAAACAAGCTCCTCCGAGAAGCTCCAACAACAGCAAGTTCAAGCCAGCTTGGTCTACATAGTGCATTTCAGGACAGCCCATACTGCATAGAGAGATCCTGTCTCCAAAACACCAAAAAATAAAAAGATAATGCAATAATGAGATGTCACTTGATGGAACACATCGGAAGACCAGACACTGGAGCACAGAGAGCCTATTGAGAGCAGAGCCTTCCTACATTGTTGGGAAGTAGAAGATACATGCAGTTATTCTTCAGCTCCTCTTTCTAATAACAGTTGTGCAGGTCAGGCATGAGGCAAGTCCCCACAATCCCAGCACTTGAGAAGTAAACGGGAAGATCAGGAGTTCCAGGTCATCCTGTTACATGGCAAGTTTAAGGTCATCCTGAGTCATGTGAAATCTCATGCTAATAAGCAAATAAAGCTCGTCTATCCATTAGGAACCAGCAATCCAATGGATGGATATATATATATATATATATATATATATATCGCAGAGACCTCACAAAGGACCATGAAGATACATGTTCTCTTTGATACTGTTTCTGACAGTCCAACTGGAAGTAGTATACTCTCCACCAAGAGAGAAAACGGACAGTATGAAACATTGGATGGTTATCAGTTCTAAAATATACTCATCATTCTAGCTCTTTTTAATATTATCTGCATTATGCTAGATATTAGAATATCACACACATTGTGATGGCTATTGACATATGACATGCATTATGCTAGCTTTCAATTAGAAAATCTCATGCATCAACAAGATAGACTTAAAGCCATAGGGCTGAAGAGAAGGCACAAGTAACAGAACAAGTAACAATCTATAACTTCACATCTTTTATGAAACCCCATATGAAATAAAAAAGCGTTGGTTATAGTGATAGTTTAAAACACATATCAAATGCATTGCAAAGTAATATAAGCATTTTATTCATCTTTCTCTATCAAGAACCTACCACATTTGTAGTTGGCTAACAAATGCATCTTGAATAAATAAACAACAAAATACAGAGAGCAAATATAGAGAATATTCAAAATTATAAAATATTCAAAATTATCCCAAGCCTTGAACAGGTGCTACAGCAGAGAGAGGGTGTGTGAAAATGCCATAGTTGTCACATTAGAGAAGAGCCTGGGGTGCTGAGGGAGGTTGGTAGCTTTAGGCTCTGAATCTTTTGATTTCAAATTCCTGAATAGTGACCTGGAAATTGATCTAAGCCTGGAGCTCAGGAGATGTTTAGGTTTGAGTCTTGGTTGCTAGATGATATTTGAAGTGAAGGAAGATAAAGAAGCAGAGAGGAACTTATGTGTTGTAGTTACATGATAACATCAACATATTAAAAATTGTACAAGATGGTGGAAGATGGCATGGGACTGAGAAGAATTAAGTAGATAAGTGGAGAATGGCTATCGATTAATGTCCAAGGACAGAGGGGTGAGAAGAGATGCAGTGAGGGGTTCGGGCAGCAAAAGGTGTGTCAATCTATGTCTCGAGGCAGGATGCCAGAACAAGCCAAACTCCTTGACCTGCTATTTGCTTAGAGGTAAAATTAAAGCTGACAGATTTGGGAGGGGGTGAGCAGGGAGGTGAGAAATCAAATTTAACACAAGAATAAAAATCTCCACCCCCAAATCCATAAACTGAATTATCTAGAGGAGACTACCGAAGCCTGATAAATCCCTGAACGACTTTAATTTAAAATATCCCGAGATTCACTGTTCTCCAGTTATCCCCTAGCTCCAATCTGCTGTCAGCCAGAATCAAGAAGGGACCCAAGATAAGAATAAATGTAAGATGTACTCTTATTGAGTCCAATTCTCCTGCTTTAGGTCCATGGGGAACAACAAATGATCTTCCTAAGAAGCAAAAGAAAAAGGGGGAAAAACATAAAAGGAAATTCACACCTGTGCTCCAGTGCCAGTGTCCCATTTCTAAGGTCTTCCCACAATTCATAGCTTTGCTTGCAGACAGGTTTGAACTGCATGGTTCACTGGTCCTATCAATAAGCTACGACCCCTCTCACCCCAGGCTACTTAGAATTAACGCCTATTAAATAGTGTAGACACTCATTTTCTGGATTTGAAAATCATAAAGTGACCAGAAGAAAGGAAAAAAAGATTATCTGGTAGAGGTGCTACAAGGAAACAACATAGGATGATGAAGATTTGGTTTGACCCTGGAGACCCATGTATCTCAAAAGTAAAACAGCATGAAGAGGAACATTCACTTAATGAAAGGGCATTAAGAACTTTCTTGCAATTTCTGAAGTAGCTTGATATCAGAATGTCCTCTCATTACCATCGGAAGCACAGAAGGTTGACATTAGCCCTACATTCAGGTACATTGAATGCAGGGAAGATTAGTGGATGGTGGGAAAGTAAGAAGTATTAGTATCAGTTTTTATCAACATGAGCAACATAGAAAAACACATTCTTGGCTTATATTTTCACATATTTTTATTGTTTTTATAAATGTATATACTATATTTGGGGCATATTCCCTTCATATAATCTTGCCCTATCATTTCTCCTCCACTACCTCTCATGAATACCTATTTTCTACCCAGTTTTAAATCTATTTTTATACCATTTATACGTGCATAATTTTATGCATCTGTGTAAAACCTAGGAGCCAAAATGCAACATTTGCCTTTCGAAGATTAATATGACCACCCCTAGTTGCATCCACCTTCCTGCAAACAACACAACTTCATTCTTCCACTGAAAATGCCACTTTGTATACATGACATAGTTTCCTCAGCCATCCCTCTCTTGTTGACTTCGGGGGCTACTGCACAGCTGAGTTTGCAGTGACACCAGGGTTCAGAAGATGACATCCTCCAGCACCAACTCTCAGCCAGGTCAGAACCAGGATCTGAGAACTATGTCCTGTCTAAGAAAGTTTATGAGTATCATGTAGTGATGAGGAGCTGTAGTATGACATCTGGGTTTTGATAGTTATAAAATCAAAATGGACATTGGTGGGCAACTGGCCCCTTAATGAACTATCTTTCTCAAGCATGGAGAGATTTAAGACTTAAGATGAGACAAGGGAGAAGAGTCACATGGGACCATCATGTCTGCAAATTGTGAATATACCTGTGCTGGGTAGCTTTATGTCAACTTGACACAGGGGAGGGTCATCTGAGAGGAGGGAAACTCTACTGAGAAACTGTTTCCTTAAGATGGGCTGTGGGAAAGCCAATATGGGATTTCCTTAATTAGTGATTGATGGAGAGGGCAGCTCGTTGTGGGTGGTATCTGTGGGCTGGTGGTCCTGGGTTCTGTAAGAAAGAAGGCCAAGGAAGCCATGAACAATCCAGGAAATAGCATTCTCTCACTACTGCCTCTGCCTAAGCTCCTGCCTCCAGGTTCCTGTCCTGTTTGAGTCCCTTCTTGACTTCCTTTGATGATGAACAGTGATGTGGAAGTGTAAGCTGAATAAACCCTTTCCTCCCCACATTGCTTTGGTCATGGTGGTTCATCACAGCAATCATAACCCTAACTGAGACAACACCCAATACTATAAGCTCTCTTCATACATCTTGTAACAAGATTATGGTCAAGGACAAATCACAGAGCTGAAAAATCCCATTTGTTAATTAAGTAGTCATGGTTGTAATGTTATGAAGAAATGTATTGTTGCTTATAACACTTCTATGCAGAGCTGGGTAGCATTAGTGTTACATTTCTACTCACTAAGGGATGACTGAAGAAGATGGTGGGAAATATTGAAATTTCAGTAAAATAATCAAGTGACTTAATTGATCCAAATGGTGTTTAAAATGTTATATCCTGAGACAAGTAGGTGTGTAGATATGATATGCACACACAGATTTAATGGTAGGCCAATGGTTTGTTTTTATCTGATGTTTTAGTGAGCAAAACTGATATTAATCATTTAAAAACTAGCATCATAGATTTTTCACATTAAGAACTTTCAACCTGTGCCTAATGAACTAAGGGGGACTGATATGTGGGGCACCCCACACCAGAGGAGTAGGATAGGTGGGAGATGGGGAAAAGAGTAGACGGGTGGGACCAGGAGGGGTGGAGGGAGGGAGCTGTGATAGAGATGTAACTTGAAATAATAAATAAATGTTATAAAAAAGAACTTTCAACCAGAAAAATTTCTCGAGATGAATTGGAAATAATAATAAGTGAGACAGGCCAGAGAGTGTTCACACTAATACAGACTGTGACAATTGAGCAGAGGCTGCCAATGGCTCTCAAGTTTAAGGTAGTGAGGACTATAGCTGAAGGGAGGTGAGGAGGCCAAGTAAAATACTAAATGTACCTATAGTACATCTCTGACATTTTCCTGTAAAATTCACACAAAAACTATTTAAAAAGTCCCAAAAATTTAAATAACCTTGGCTCTATTCTTTGTTCTGTACTACATAAGATTTCAGTTGTTAAACCGTAGATAAATTCAAGGTACCTGTGCATTTGTCTCCATAAAGGGAACATGAAACAGCCTTGATTTTTCTATGCACTTAGCTTCTATGCACTGAGTCTTCACCATGACTCAGTAGGTAAATATCCCGCTGATGTTTATTTTCGATGTGTTTATGTCACATCGTCACACTTAAAACCCTTAAGTTTGCACTTGTTTTAGAGAGACGAGGGAGTAACTTCTACGTGCTGAAAACACCCATTGAATTAATGATTCTGAAATCATATAAGCTATTGCCATATCACAATTTGAGTAAGACAAAATCCAAAGCTGTTTAGGTGACATAAAACACTGAATAATCATGAAAATTAGTGGATTGTGAAATGAATGACCACCTACCGTCACCAATGAGGCTGGCCCAAGACTCGCCAGTTTATTAAAGAAGGCATAAAGTATATGAGAGTGAAAGAATTTACAATGCCTGAAGCTCCAAATACACCCACTCAATTGTTTTCTTGATGTTGTTTGCAAACTATTACAACAGTGCATTATCAGTTTTACTAGTCATTTGAGTTTTGGCATCAAATAAATCCCTACATTGCTTTGTGCCCAGCTTTGCCCTTTCATCATTTAAATCATGCAGCTTGAGTTTGGACTGACCCATAAGCTGAAGGTCCTGGATATTTAAGTCTTATCACCGATGTCATGTTAGGTTTCCAGACAGTTGACTAAATTAATTCTGCTCACCTCATTCTCCACCTTCCCGACTGAATCGGTGTGGTGTCTATGCAGAAGAGTCTCCTGTGACACATTGTGCTCATTTTCCAAGACATATTAAACAAAAAATAACTACTGATACACTATGTTTTAGTGAGTCCTGGACAAAAATGCAATCGTTGCTATATTACATATCCAGAGGATGGGATACAACTCAAACCTGCCCAATGCTGGATGAAAAGAGTGAACCCCTGTATGTAAGAACACACTACACAAGAAACATATTTATACAGGTTCATTGGCTGGCTCAACAATGCTTTCCAGCTCCTAGCAACTAAATGCTCATCTGAGAGTTTTGAACAAACGTTCTTTTCATGATCTCATGTATTGGAATTTTTAAACAAGTAAAAGAAGTTTAGAAGTACAAGTTCAATATGACAGGTGCTGGGTTGAATGCTCTCCTACTTCTTCCTCTCCTATTACATGACACCCATAGCAGTTCCCAGTATCATAATCTATCACAATGACTTGAATGAGAAGGGGGCAAAAGGAGCTTTCTTCCTCTTTAAAAGGAAGGAAACTCACACTGGTACTTCCTCACACCCCAGGTGCCAGAACCAAATACCCAACTACTCACATGGAATAATAGACTCCTATCTACCACTTTCATTGGAGATAGCATCATTGATAAGAAACATTAAAGAGAGGCCAGTAGGATCTCCCACTAAGCCTGAAGACCTCAGTTCAATCATGAACCCACATGGTAAAAAGAAAGTACTCCCATGGGTTATTCTCTGACCTTCACGCACATTGTCATAACATTCTTACTCATATAAATGCATACATACATATATATACAAAGTAAATAAAAATTTTTAAATCTTAAAAACAAAAATAAATAAACATGGAAATGAGATAGATGATGAGGACCAACCTACAGAATACAACTCTTTTTTTTTTTTGCTTTTATTTTTTTTTATTTATAAATACTTTATTTTTTTTTCTTCAAGTTACATCTCAGTAACAAACCCCTCCCTATTCCCCCTTCCTAACCCGCCCTTCCACCCTCTTCCCTCCAGAGGTTTCCCCTTTCAGTCCAACAGCTGGTTCCTTCTCTTATAACAGTAAGTATTATACAGAACAATAGATATAAATATGCCACATTTATGAGATTAAATTGGCCCAGTATACCTTCCCAATGTTCAGTTTATACCTATTTGGCCCCTGACTTCAGAATACAACTCTTAATCTTAAACATGAAGGAAATCAGAGAGATCAAAGCTTTGGCTCCTCAAGGATGTCAGTGGAAACTAAATTCCCTGTTGTTATATTATTTATATGGAAGCAAATTAGGTCAAAAGTGCTGTGATTTTTCTTGTCAATCTAACAGTCTAGTAGATTAAGGGGTCTAAGAAGCAAGGCCATTTATCAGAGCCATTATGGCTTTGTACATATGTAAAAATTAATGATCAGGGAGAGGTCTTGTTAGGGAATATCTCTTCAGTGAGTTTCCTAAAAATCAACACCATGGCAGAAAATAAGCATGCAACTTAGCTCCCAAAGAGGAAAAAAAAAAGTGATGCTCATAAAAGCAGACTCAGAATCCAGCTGAAAAAGAGAGAGTAGATCTAGGCAGATGAGAAGCTAGAGAGAGTATGGTCACATTGTCATGGCACCAAAAAAGAAGAGCGAAGCTGAAGAGTATTCAAAGAGGAAGAGGGAGTACGTGGACCATGTGCTTGGATTATCAGAGAACAACATGGTGTTTCAACCTCAGGTCTATGCATAGGACGGAAAGGCAGAATAGACCACAATCTCCCATGCAGGCTGGTTAATTCTAGAAGCAGAAGAGAAACAGTCACTGCGACCACAAAAGCAGTAGCCTGTCCCCACCAACTTCCTAGGAGAGATAGATTCCCCTGAGATACCTGTTACTCTTGCCTCCCATGATTCCCTTCCCTGAAATGAAGGTGGGACTGATTAGAGACTTCTAGTCAGTGGAAAATGGTAAAGGTGAAGGCATTTTGTAAAATTAATTGGTTTCTAATTCACCCTGTTTCCTTTGTGACTGATAATGTACCTACCACTATTTTCCTTTCTACTTTTGTTTTTACTCCATCCACTGTGTTCTCTATAGGAGGTAAATCATTTTGGTTCTTGGTGTCTGTGGAGTTTGTTGTTGTTGTTGTTGTTTTGGCGGTTGGTTGGTTTGTTTTGAAAAAGAAAATGGAAAATCACCTTCCTGGCTTAGCATTTGAGAGAATGGACTCACCTGGGGTGAGACTCCCTTGAGTAACTCATAGAACAATTGATTAGACAGAAGTCCGCATCAGACAGAACAGCAGTTGGCCTGCCAGGAGCAGCGAGCAGCATGCAGCTTCCCAGTCAGAGCCAGCAAAACACTGGGGCTCCCTGCCACACAGCTGCAGATAATAAAATTCAGCTCATAATCTGAATGAGGGTGAGGGGGATTCCTCCTCACTCAATCCTCCAACTGTGAGCAATGCTAAAACCTCAAGCACACCTTGCAGAGATCGTGGCTAGAGACCAGCTGAGCTGTGTCTGGTAACTGAACTCATAGAAATGAGGAGCTTAAGACTATGTGTCTGTCTGTCATTGCTGCTGAACGAACCAACAGAAAAAGAACATATCAGGCCTATCCCTCTATCCTTCATCCCTGACATTCTATGGGCCAGTGGAAGATCTTTTGGTTACTAGCAAAATATTTTGCTTATTAAAAAATTCCTATTTCAATAGCTCAACTACAGGCAAGAAAACAGAAGATTGTAGAAAACAGTAAGAAATATGGCTAGTAATAATAGGCAGCAGTACTTGTAGCATTTATTCAGTGCTTACTATGTACTATGATCACTACTTAGATCCTGAAGATGGATCTCAGGCCTTTACAGACTCTAAGCATATTTCTGTACTACCGAGCTGTACATCCAGCCCCACTGTTCCCTATTTAAGTTTCATATTTGAATTTACGTTAAAAATAGGTGTGTGCTACTGTCTTCATTTTACTAATAAATCTGGGTAAAACAAACTAGAGAAACTTCATGGTTTTGTACACTCCTGACTTACCTAGCTGAACCCACACAGCGAACTAGTTTAAGGTGGCAGATTATGCTCGTAGAGCCTGAAGAATCAGCCTCTAAGAATTATATCTCCAGATAAACATATAGCCACACTTCACCCACATCTTATAAGATGAAAATATCAATCAATACATACCTACCCGTATGTGGCTCATGGGTCAAGTACTTTCAGGTATATGCCTCAAATAGTTCTTTATATTTGTTCTTTCAAGATGTTGCTGGGGACTCAACACAGGGCCTCCTGTAGGCAAGTCAAATGCTCCACTTCTGAACTGGCTCTACAGGGTTCTATACTTTGCTGGTTTTCTCTGAGACAGAGTTTTACTGAGTTATTCACGCTGGTTTTTGAGGAACTCTGTAAGTTGAGCTTCAGAGTTCCCTGCCTCAGTCTCCCTAGAGGTCCCATTAACAGGCCTATGCTACCAAGCCCACTTCCCCATGGGAATTTCATTCTAAATCTGACACAGTAAACTTCTCTTCTCCATGGCTTCCTTTATTTCTTTATTTCTTCCATGCTATCCTGATTATGTGAATAGAGGATGTTTCAGAAAAACACAGAGTCTAACGCCTGTTCATGTCTCTGAGCCTGGGAAGGGAGGTGACAAAATACAATGAGAAAAAATGTCACAGTAGCACAGCAGGATCAGGTGAGTGCTGAAAAACATACTTGCTGATCCCTTGGGACTTATTTTAGACTCTGATGCATAGCAAGAATATGCAACGTCAGCTACTTGCAAATCTGGGGCAGGAGATAGCAAGTTCAAGGCCAGCCTGAGCAACTGTGTTAAACCTGGTCTCAAAATAGAAAATAAAAAGTGGGCCCAGACATGTAATTCAGTATTAAGACATTTTCCTAACCTGTATCAGCCTTTAAGTTCAATTCCAAGCTAAAACCAATCACATGACAATTATGTGCACCAAATGGGAGTGGGGGGGGGGTGATTGTTGAATGAGAAAGATTTAGAATGTGTAAAACTCTGTCTGTGATTAGTCTATTGTCACAGGTATGAACATACAGTGTTCCTTTCCATGAACTGTTCAGCAAAATTATGAAAGAAAAAAGAGAGAGGTCCTTGTTAAAGCTACTTAGCACAAGAGTTGTATATTTAAATTGACATTGAAAAATAAGGAAATAATATTACTCTCTGCCTACTTCAGACTACTTATTCTGCTTACAGTATGGGCCTATGTTGAACCATCTGAGGTTGGCTCTTTGGGGACAACACTGCCAGTTTTTGACCTGATAGATCTCAGGATATGTTTAACATCAAAAAGAAAAATTACATTTTGAGATCACGTATGTACCCAGACAATTCTGTTTGGTGAGATTACAGGTGTGGCTCTATTTAACTCCTAGGAAGGATCATGGGCATATCAAGAGAGACTTTTTTTCCAAATGGCAACATTAATTTTCAAGTGTTTAGATTGCTGAGACAAGGATTTCTCTCCAACGTACAATTCATCAGCCTCCTCACTCACTGTAAAATCAATCTGCTCTGCTTGTATGACATAAACAAATCATTTCTCAGGAATGAGACAGACCATATGTGAAGGTGTTTTTACGGAAGCACAATGGGGAATACGCCAATCAAAGAAGCATCTGCATTCTATTTCAATGTCAAGTCACATGTGTGTTATAAAAAAGGAAAATGTATCCCATGTATTAATGCTAGCTTTCCTGCAGAGTTCACTACACCTTCCCTAAGCAGCACACAGAGGGCAGCCACATAAGCTCTTAAAAAGAACACATAAAGGTCTCAGTGTGCATGGCCAGCAACGTTTGCCTTTTACAAACACCTGGGCATCTGTCCATCCCTTCCCTGACGGAAGGAAATTTACATTAATCCATTAAAAACACTTTCTCAAAAACCAGCACTTTCTTATCAATACGTTGATAAATATCAAAGCCTTATGCAATGGAGAGAAAGCAGGAAACCCTAAAAAAAAAAAAAAAAAAGAGCACCATTGTTCTCAAGAGAGCTTATGCTGTTCCAGTTGAGATGGATTGACATAGAAAGGAAGTGGGATCCAGCTCACTTCCAGCACTAACCAGGTCTATGACCTCAGGCAAGTCACTCTACTCCAACAGGTTCCAGCTTTATGCAACTTGTATGAACTGACAGGGCTGAACGAAGTCATCCCCAGATCCCTCCCTGCTCTGAATGCCTGTGAGTCTCCTGTTGCTTAGCCACCTGGTTGCATTTGAATAGTAATGGGATCATTTTAAGGTTGGCTCCTGACTGGAACCTTCTCCCAGTTGGAAGTTAGATACCTTGGAAAACTATGTTAACTTCTTTAAACCACTGGAGTGGTAGCTCTGCTTTCTAACACTCATTAGAGCAGCTTTCAGAGGTACTTAGCACATACCCTGGCTTTCTTGTTCAGAGAAATCACTGCATAAAGATTGAGGTGCTGCATTAGGAAGCCCGGAACCCAATTTGCTCTGCAGGCAATAATATTCCATGGCTGTGTTTAAACGGCCAAATGAGTGGTTATTTATGTAATTAACTGAATGGACATTATAAGCTTTCTCCCCAAAGTCTCTGCTTTCACAGGGGAAAAAAATTAAATTAGAGCTTCCCAGTGGACAATGTCTTTTTTTACCTAAAATAAAACAGGGCTCCTCCTTTTCTGTAAAGGATGTTTCTAAGACAGCACCCCACCACCAGCACCACCAGTGGATGCCTGAAGCCATGAGTGGGACCAAATTTCTGTATATTATGTTTCTCCTGTGCATACTTACCCATGGACAAGTTAAATGAACACATTAAGAACAGCAAGTTATTAAAAACTTTGTCTAATAGCAAAGGAGAACAATTACAGCAAGATACTGTATTAAAGATATGTGGAGATAGCCTCTCTCTCCAAATGTATTATCGAACTGTGATAATGCAGACAGTACGATGCCTGTGTGATGAGATGTTCAGAGATAAGTGACAGGCACTGCACACACTCGCGGGGCCACGGTCCAAGGGTTGCTTGAACACACATCCTGAGGTCCTATGACACTCAGTCTGGCAACTTAGATGGCAAAGTTACTAAGGATGGATGGTCATGTTGGCACAGAAACAACAGTCCATGATGGTTCATAGCTTGGGCTGGATACAAGGAGACAGTGCAAGATTACATTATTAACTCTGAGTTGCACACAGTTAAAAACATATGCACTGCTTATTTATAGAAACTTGAATTTCATGTTTTTCGGACTAACTGCGACCATGGAAGGCAACACAGAAGATCGGGGTGGGGCTATGTGTGTTTCTGTGTATTCCTATCACTTTCTCTCTGTCAGTCCATATTTATCATGTACTTCCTATCAGTCACCTCTCATTAGCCTTTTTAAAACCTTATATATACCACCTAGACTTAAAAAACTTAACAATTGTTGACAGACTTACATCTTTTAGTTTCAAGTTATTTATAATGGTAACTATGAACAAGAAGGAAAGTGTGGCCAATGAAAACGTTACCATATCAAGACCTTGAGAAGGAGAAGGGATTTCTAAGTAAAAAAAAACAAAACAAAACTCCAGGACAGTGTGTGGGAGCCTTCTTCAGATGGCCTGCCTATCCCTCATCCAATCACAGCGGTCACATGACCATCGTGCATGTCAGGCCAGGCCTTGGTTATGTAAGTATGAGGCCGGAGAGGTCTGTCATCAGAAGATGGGGCATTTCTAGACCGAAAGATGGCCAGTAGGAAGAAATAGTATCTGACACTTCTCAGCCTTTTGACAAACAACTATAGAGGAGACCTTAGCCCAGAATTCCTTCAAGTTTCTACAGAATTTTCCTCTGGAAATGCCAGTACTTTTAGCTTCTTGCTCATACGTCAGTTCCACAGGTATTTATTGAATCCTTGCAGTTTACAAAACTATTGGGTGGGGGGCATGTTTTGGATATCTCACAGTATCTGAACTGCAAGCAGATGACGGCCAAAGTATCATGCAAGTACATACATGAGAAAAAGCAATGTAAACATAATGTGCCACAGGCCTCGTGCACTAGAAGATACTGAGATGTAGCTCCTGCTGGGAGTGTCCCCAAGGAGTTACACCTGTGTTTCCAGGACTCTCCTGGCCCTCTGAGCGGACAATCACCATATTCTCTTCCACACTCACAGGCAAATTAATTGAATATCTTGTTGGCTGAGGTAGGGAAGCGCAACAGTCTTAAAATTGCATGGAAATGACTGGCAGCTACAAGTGAAATTTACATTTGACTAGCTAAAGTGTCCATATGTTGAAAGAGGGGGAAAAGGGTGACTATGGTTTACTGAAGATTTCAGAAATCTATCAACTTTTCCGAAATTGGTAGCTATAAAGGAGGCATAATGCTATCAGAATGAGTCAAAGTATAAAACAGATCACTCAAGACACGCACAGAGAAACAAACATCACTCAAACTTCTAGAGCGTGGCACACAATACCCACTTGACATCATATTTAGCTATGAAGCCAGGTAGTTCAGTGTTCTGTGCTAAAAGGATCTCATGAGGATTTGGAGAAGATTTAGGCAAAGGCTGTACATGATTTACTAGCTCTAATAAAAAAAAAATACAAGGAAATTGTTGAGATTGTATCTCAGACCAGTGAAAACGGAAGTTTATAGCAATACAGCAGTCCCCACATCCTCGGCTCAGGTTAAAAACAAAATGTTCAGAGTAGCTAATGCTTCCATATTACCTTTCTAAAAATGGCAGCAATTTCAAGTGAAGAAAATGGTTGGAAGTAAACTTATTGACGTGACAGCCAACAGGTGAGAAGGTGAGAGAAAAATGTCCACTCATTACCTAGCTGTCTATTTGTCTTCTCAGCATACAAGAACTGCTCAGATCAAATCATAGAGCAAGGACTGTAGGTGTTGGGCCTGAGACTCAGCTGTAAGCAGCTCCCAGGGGCTTCTACCTGTAGCTTTGGTGGACGGTGAGAGAGCAGAAATGAACAAATAAACAGAACATATTATTTTAAATTGCAGTAAATATGCAAAGGAAACTGATTGATAAGAAAGAAAAATAACAGAACAGAAGCAAACTACTTGTATGCATTATCACCAGGCATAGCCTGTCCTGGAAACTGATGGTAAGGTCTGTCATATGTGCTAACCACAGCACTAGGAAATGGGTGAACATTCCAGATAAAGAAGGCATGAAGCACAAAAGCCCTCATGTCACCCAGTGCTTAATGTGTCTGGCAGAGAAATAGACAGGCAGCTGTGGAGAATGACAAATCATCTTGAAGAGCCTACACCCATGTATTCATCATTGATTGGTCACTGCGACAAATTACCTGAGTTAAACATCAAAGAGAAAAGTGTTGTTTGGGCTTATGGTTTGAAAGCTTGCAGTTCACAGTTGTGTGGGCCTGTTTTGGGCCTCTGTCAGTTCAGTATATCATGACAGAGAACAGATCATGTGGTAGAGGCTCCTGACCTCATGATGGCTGACATCCAAAGAGAGGGACAAGAAAGAGCCTGAGTCCCAACTTCCCCATCAAAGGCATGCATCCAGTGACCAAACTCCCTTCCACTGGGCACATCTCCTAAGGCTCTACCATCCCATCTCTAGGTTCCCACAAGCTAGTGGGACCAGACGGGGCCATTCTGTGAGATACTCCTGACAATAGCTTCCCTTATTAAGAATCTGTGTGTTTCAGTCTTCATGTAAATTATCATTCAGCTCTCATAGTAACTAAAAGTCACAGGGGTAATTGGGAGTGGGGATTATCAGATGTGCTTGAGAAAAGAGAAAATAGCTACAAAAGGGATAAACACACTACCTCAGTGTCCTCAGAGATGGCAGAACTAGATTCATACCCAGGTTGATCTATCTACAAAGCCACCATGTTTTTGTGTTGTTTCTTGTAGGTTTGACTCTAGAAACAGCTACTGACCCCAGTGAAGTAGCTTCCTACCTAGGAATCAGTAAAGCAAAATGCAATGCATTAGATCATGTCTCCAAGACAGATGCACAGTGTCTTCTTTGCCAACTTGCTATCTTGCAATGGTTTGCACTCACTCTTTCCAATCCAAGACCATGCTCATCCAAGGCTCCAGTGCATAAAAATGGAAATTCACTTCAAAGTTTCCCTTTAAAAAAACAGAGTAAGAGAAGAGAGAGAGAGCTGTGGGGTGCACCACTATTCAAACAGGGCCACTTAAGAAAGTGTTCCTCCAAGTACAGCTATTCATTCAGATACTGCTGTAGTCACCTCTGCCTCCAGGTGTCCAGCTTCATCTTAGTCTGACAGCAGAACGTGGGGCTAGATTTCTCAGGCATGCCAAACATAAGTTATACGAAGACTAAGGATTGTACAAAGGTTGCAGGAAGGAAAACTGAAAGACCCTGAAGGCAGGAAATGCATACCTGGGTGGGATTGCCTGAATGGAGCTTCTCAGAGAGCTGCTTGTGAATATGAATCTACAGAGATGGAAGCCCAGCACTCACTTGGGTAGCAGAGACACTAAAATGGGAATTAGTGCCTTCATACACAAAAACACTTATCCCTGGAGACTGTAGCCCTGCCACTTTTAGAAAGCATGGTGAGTCAAGTGTATGCCAGCAGGAGGTACAGAACATGTCACTCGATGATGAGATTTGAGCTAATGTTATGACCTCAAGCCAGTAACCCTGGGTGGAAGAGTGCATGCAAACCTTGATAAATATACCCCAGGGCAGACATGCTACCCAATGGGAAAGCCATTCAAGTAAAAGACCTTGGGGTGAGCAGAGAGGCAGCGATGGGAACAGAGAGCCTTGACTGGCTCTCCTGTCTCTTCTCTTTTACAAGCTGGCTACCTCTGTCACACTGTTGCAGTGGTTCTTCCATGAACACATCATGAGAAAACCCTGGGTTCACTCTCTCTGGGAGCCGCCAGCCCTAACACTTTCCCACCTTGTTTTGTGTGGTACATGTGTTTGTACAATACAAACCACAAGCATGAGCCAAGTGATAAATAACAGCAATAGTTAAGGTCTTCCTGGATCTTAAGTGAACTGAGGCCCTCAGGATGTACACCCAGCCACATCACAGTTCAGTCCTCAGTTTCTGCCTCCAGCACACCACCGCTATTCCATACTGCAGACTCCTCTTTAAGACTTGACTCCAACTTTCTCAGAGGTCTTGTCCTCATTCTCTAGTAAATGTGGTCTTCTCTTCTACATGGCACTTTGTGAAAATATTTTTAAAAGCCATCCATCACAACATACTAATATACACATCCACATCTGTCGTTGAACTATGAACACTTCTAGGCCAGTGTAGGTTTGTGATAGTCTACAATGAGAATGTAATCAGTTTTTGTGGACTAAATAAATAAAAAGAGAATATGGCAAAGACAGATTTGTTGACGTGAAGGAATTTAAATAAAAATTTAAAAATCCAAAATGCAGACACTCACCAAACTGAAAATCGATGTTTCTCCAGTTCCTCCAGGTAAGACATATCCCCTGAATAATCTTCAGGATGTCCATGTCTCCACAGAGTAGATCTTTCCTTCACAGAATGAACAGTCAAATGATCACCCTTGTTGGGAGGATAAATGAAAAAAAAAAAAAATGAAGTACTTTGTTAATTGCAGATGAAATGTTCACCTCAATTCAAGAGTGTTTTCGACAGGATGACCTATGGAATCACTGATTACAAAACGAGTTAGTGAGACTTCTTGCATTGCTTCAGACGTGTTGTTCTCCCACCAAAAGCTTCTCTGCACAAGGGCAAGATGATGGGGAGTTCACTGTGTGAAAGCATGCCAAAGCACCAAAGGGCATCTGTAATTGTTCTTACAACTAAAAGGCAAAGATAACTATGATCATGCTATTACACTCAGTCAGGATTTTGGCTCTATGTTAAAAAAGGAATGTACCTTATGTCAGTTCTTAGCAAAAGACTTTTGAAAGGAGACTTAAATAACCAGTCTATAGAGAAAAAAGGGAGGTAGCTGGGTTTCATAAACAGGAAACAAGGATTTGTTGGAGTTCTTAAGACTCTCTCCACCTCCACTCCCTGCGTTAGCAGGCTTTTGTGTACCTGTTTTGCCTCCATTAGCATCTGTGTCCTATAACTTAGCACTCCTGTCAGCATAACCTACAGCTCAGCCCTTGCACAGTGTCTGTAAAGCTGCTAATGTATTAGAATTTGAAAGAATCAAGATGATGGGTGTGGAAACCTGTCATTTAATCTCTGATATTTGGGAGCCCTACTATGGTAGAAAGTGGATAGGGACATCTAACACACAGCAGGACCCTCTCTTCCACTTCTACCAAAACACCTCAAGTTTTGCCTGTCTCATGCATGGGACTCTCCCAGAAGATTTTAGTATAAATACTAGTTTAAAAAGAAAGTAGTTTGAAGAGTGTAGAGCCTACAGCAGCAGAGCACTGGGCGTTGAATTTACAACAGTTGCCTTAAAACCTTCTCTTCTTCATGCTTTAGGTTGTCATTTGTTAAGGGCCAGTTACTTGAAAGTCTTTTATCTCAGCTGATCCAAGTTTCAGCATAACTCAGCGTTTATTTTGCAATTGCAAAGTTCAGCTTGGGGTTGGCAGGTCGCAGTCTCCAGGAAAGCCTTAGAAACCCAGGTGGAGCCAATGCATCATCAAATCCCTAGTGAACCCAAGGAGGCTTATTTCTTTTATGCAGGATTGATTGGTTTGATTAGTTTAAGAAGAAAATCCAGTTGTGACAGCCATGAATTTGAAATACTTTTTATTGTGGTCCTTTTTTACCTTAGCCTGCAGAGCACTTAAAACAATAAAAATAGTTCTGATAAGATTATTCACACTGGTGTTCTTAATTACCTCATTGCTAAGGAAGTTGAAGAGTGTCAAAATTCTTGACAAAAATAAGAGATCTTTGAATTGCTGCTACATATGTCTTTGTAGCCACTTAAGTTATAAGGTGATTCCACTTTTTTGTGAATTGCTTGTTTAATTCTATATTCCTTGATAGAAAGTTGAAATGGACCTGGAGAGATTTCTCAGTGGTTAGAGCACAGGATGCTCTTCCAGAGGACCTGGGTTTGATTCCCAGCACCCACGTGGCAGCTCACAAGCATCTGTGACCCCAGTCCTAAGAGATCCAAAGGGAATCGGGAGTGTACACAGTGCAGAGACATACATACAGGAAACACTCATACACATAAAATTAATAAATAAAAATAAAAGAAAGCTAAAATGGATTCCAATATCTATCCTATTGATTAGGCTTATACACTCACCACCTTGACCTACAGATATGCAAGTATTTTTTCTAGAGACCATCGCATTGCTTTCTATCTGGTTAGTCTAAAAATATCTGTCCTGTTTATCAACTAAATTTATGACAAAAGTGGGATTCAGTATATCTCATTGGTTCATTCACAGCACCTAGTGTGTTAATAAGAACACACTAGATGTCAAGAAACCGTTATTAGGGCACATCACTCACATTACAACTAGCAATAATGAACATTGTCTCCAGCTGTTAAGTTATACAGAAAAATATGGACAAATCCTAAAACTCAAAAAAGTTCCTTAAACAAGAATAAAGCAAGGTTTTACTCTACAAAAAACTGTGAACCCATGTGGAGGAACCCCAGTTGAGAAGCTGTGTTTGTGTGCCAGCTTCCATGGCATCTAACACTCTCAGCAGTCCACTAAGCACCGATTTCAATCTTTACTCTATGGAAGATAAATAAGACTTCAACTAAAATAGGGTCAACACTTAAAAGACAGGAAAGACCCCCCTGGTCCATTCTAGATTTACGTCCTGCCTGAACCGTGAAGTAGAAGAATGCTGTCTTTAAAGACGGGAAACTTGTGGGTGGGTCTTCAAATAGTACTTCAGAAACATTACTATCTGTACTTTAGAAAGGAGACCAGTGTGTAAATCTGTTCTACAACGTCACAGTATAGACATTATTCATGAGGCTGTTCATATCCTGACCCACTACAGAAATAAAAAGCAAATATTTGAAGATAGATTTCTGCTTGGAATCTGATTTTCACATTGACGGACTAAATTGTGGGTCAACAAAGATTGTTACACAGATCCAGCATAGGCTAGGAAGCATGGAGAGACTGGTCTTCCACCTGCAGCATAAACCAAGTGGCAGACACATCTTGAGAGGTTTTTGGAAACCTTAATGCTTAGTGCCAATGCTGTAGTGACAAACTGAACAGATTACAATCAGAGGACGCACACACACACACACACACACACACACACACACACACACACACACAC
>CAJQZJ010033130.1:7375228-7392788 GCA_907164525.1 Lophiomys imhausi
TAGGCTTGCTGGGCTGTGGTTCTATGAGACCCCTATAGGCTTGCTGGTGTTAGCAGAATCTACCATGTCTCACATATTCCAGGTGCTTCTCTCTACTTTCAAGTCAATAGCAACAAGGCTCATCATTTTTTAAAATTTATATTTTATTTCTTCAAGTTACATCTCAATCGCAATCCCTTCCTACTCCCCCCTCCAGTCCCACACTCCCACCCTCTTCCCCCTCACCCCCATACCCTCCTTTTTTTTAAGTTTAAGGTATATACTTTCCCCCCAACAGCTCCCCCTTTCAGTCCAACAAATGGCTCTTTCTCTTTTTACAACAAATATAATACAAAACAACAGAAATAATTAGGCCACAATTATGAGAGTTATATGGCTTAGCATACATTCCCAATGTCCAGTCCATATGTATTTGGCACCTGACTTTAACATTCTACTATCTAACCATCTCCATGAGTTTAAAGTTCTATATCCACCTCAGCTTCTATCCTAACTCACATCACAATTTTAAAAACATCTTCTTATATCTAGAACACCCTCTTAATTCCTAAGCAACTCACAATTTAACTATGAGACTCTAGCTATCTAGTCTTCAAATGCCTCAGAGACATAAGAGGGATAAATATATCTGATTATACAGGAAGTGCAGAGCCAGCAGCTTCCAAAACTAAGAAATGACATACCAGTGGCTGCCTGGACAGTTCCCAATTTCTCTCCATACGTTACAGCTGTTTGGCCCCATTTCTCTGACAGATTGTAAAGCAGGAATTATGAAGGATTTGCCTACCCTGTCTTGGCAGAGCTAGGCCATTGACTTACCTGCTTCCAAGTTTGTACCTAGGTAATGCTTAAAAAAAATGAAATGAGAAGTTTCGGCCTTTTGCTACCAACTGTCATAAACTGTTTAGGATAATTAAGAAATGCAAACTAATAGTCATTCAAGTATGTCATTTTGTTAGGTACTAGGACAGTCTATCACAGTTATTTTCTAAGCTAATCAGAAATCACGTTGCTAAGAGACAAGAAACATTTGCTTATCCAAATATAAGAGATAGATAAGTGATCTTCAAAAACCTCAAGAGATCTGCAGAATATGGCATTCAAAGATGTTTTCTTAACTTAAGATTTTTTTTTGATATCGAGACACATCAGCTCCTGACAGCAACACATATTCTACTCCAAGTAGAAGATGAGCATTGAAGAATCTCCAATTGGAGATGGTTGAATTAGTGGCAAGCATATCTCTTGGCAAGAAAAATCCTTTGCTTCAACGTAGACAGAATGCTGTCCAAACAGGACAAAGGCTCATCATTTTTTAAAAAAGATTTATTTCATTTGTGTTATGTCTTTCTCTCTCTGTATGTATGTGTGTATGTGTATGTGTGTGTACACATGCACATAAACACAGTCACCGACAGAGGCCAAAAGAGGGCATCTGATCCTGTAGAGCTGGAGTTACTGGTGGTTGTGAGCACCTGATTGGGTGCTTAGAACTAAACTCTCATCCCCTGAAAGAGCAGCAAGTGGTCTTGACCCCTAATCCATCATGGCAGACTCAAGTCATATCTTTTCTTGCTTTGAATCTCCAGTTGCTTTGTTATTAGGAACCTAAGATAGCTCTCTACTTCTTTTTAGGTTAGGTTCACCTAAAGTCTGTTGTAACGTGTGACACTTGTTAAGAAGAGATGCAGCACATCTTCTGGACAAAGCCTTAAAACTCTGCCTACCTGAAACAATTGTGTGTTCCTTAAGCTAAAATGTAATATTGGGGCTGGAGAGGTAGCTCACTGGTTAATGGCCTCTGCTCTTCCAGAGGACCACAACTTGGCTTCCAGCACTTATATCAGTAGGCCCACAATCACCAGAGGATCCAACACCCTGTTCTGGCCTTCATGGGCACCTGTATATACATGTGTACACACACGTACAAACACATATACCATAAATACTAAATTAATATTTCAGAAAATATGAAAACTGTGTGCATGCTAAAGAAGTAAAGTAGTCATTGAAGAGACAGAAATCCAAAATTTTAACATTTTCTTAGTTCTCACACAAAGAAATTTCCTTTCCTATAATGCAAAGTAAGTGGATAGATGATAGATAGGTAGGTAGATAGATAGATAAGCAGATAGATGATAGGTAGATAGATAGGTAGGTAGATAGAGATATATAAATAGATAATGATAGATAGAATGATAGATAGATTGATAGATGATAGGTAGATAGATAGATAGATAGATAGATAGATAGATAGATAGAAAATCAATAGTATAGTAGGGGGTTTCTGGAAGCTTTGTTTTCCCAGTTCCCAGAATAGTGACTCTGAGACGTAAATATATTTACAAAAGCCTAGGCCAAGTTCTGCCACGTGGGTAGTTCCCACTTCTTCCTTCATGCATCTGTCTTCCTCAGTGTCCCAGAGCAAATATTCCCACACCTTACTCTATTCCATTCTTTCTATCAGAACTCTTTCCTCCTAATTCCTATTATCTTCCCTATAGGCCACCAGCTTTTTATTGACAGGTGAAGCTTCCATACAGTACATAAAAGATTCTCTCTACAAGATAAATAGATGACAGACAGACAGATAATAGGTATATAGATGATAGATGAATACTTTTAGCTTAAAAACAATCATGCCATACACTTTTACACAAACTTCTATTTTTAACTCAATGAGAAATTAATCATCTTTCCAAGACATGAATCTGTCTGTTTCCTTAAGTTGATTGTTTTTCCCTTGGTCTCCAGCATATTATGGCCAAGTTTTACATCATATCCAAGCTTTTCCTAACTCCACCTGCTCATGTAAGTCATGCTATGTTTGCCAACCTGTGTTTCATACCTCGAGTACACATGTATATGAAGGTATGCAAATCTGCATTGATAAAGGACATAAAGGACAAAAAACTTTTGCATGACTCTTCCTGTATTCCTTCTCATCCAACAATATCTGATGGAATACATTTTAAATCAGAAACTGAAGCTCCACTGTATTCTTCATTTAGTTCAGCATCATAACACCATGGAAACGTGGCATATTGAACAATTCTCTTCCAGTGAACATTCACTTATTTATTCCTTACTTATTTTTACTTTTCACCCAAAAGACCAAGACAATAAAACCATTTCAGCAGGGTTCATTTTGTGGAACTTCTGACACAAAGTAGTTCCTGTCTCAAATATTAATAGATGATGCTAAATAGCTCTTAAAATTTTCAACAGAGTTTCACTATGTAATCCAGGATACCTTCTCACTCATTATCACTCTGCCTAAGAGAGTCTCAAATGTTGGGATTATAGGTAGCAACTACAATAACCATCAGTATGCTAATTTTTCAAAGTATATTTTGGGCCCAGGAGATGACTGAGTGGACAAACCACTTGCCATTTCAGTTGCTCAGAATTTGCATAAATGGCAGGTGGGCTTGTTTGCCTACTTGAGATCTCAAGGAGATAAGGAGCCTTTTGGGACAAGCTGACTAGATAGACTAGGTGTATTGGAGAGCTTTTGGTTCAGTTGAGAGACTCCAACACAAAGAATAAGATGGAGAAACAATCAAGAAAGTGTTCCCACATTAACTTTGGGCTTTCCTAGGAATGAACACACATTCATACCTGGGCACATGCACACACAAATGTAGCTACATACATGCCAATATGCATACATCTGTGCACACCACACACACACATTCACATACACAATATATATAAGGGCAAACACTATATAATAAAATCCATTTGTCTAAATCCTTGCTACAAATAGACCACTTCTGAATTGCTAGTTGGTGTTATAACTAGAGAAGGTGACCTCTACCATTGAACTGTTATATATTTCTCCTGTATATAAAATCCTTGTCAGCTTTTTTGAATAATAAATCTGTCTTTTGTTGCCTGAAGATCTTATTGCTATTGAATATTTCCAATAAATTAAACATTTTATCACTAATATGCACTTCGTAAAAGGTTTAGATCTTTTAAAATATTAAATGCTAGGTTTCTGGGTGCTGGCATGCCTCTTCATATTTATTTTTATTCTATTTTTCTGCTATTTCTTGATTGATCCATAGGTATGCAACTTTTATTTATCATTCTCTTATATGTGTGTACTGTACACACTGTATAATCAGAATTTTCTTATTTACTCCTTTTGACAGTATATTTACTAGAGGAATTTTCCAATGTTATAAAACACAATTTATTTCTTTTTGCTGCTTTTCTACCTCATTTATTCTGATTCTCTGTATTGCTGGTTGAATTGAGTTGATATCATTTCTTTTTTCTTTCTTTCTTTCTTTTTTTTTTTTTTTGAACTTCCCTTCTTGAGGTCTGTGCTCTGCTGTGTGTCTCAACTCAATTCTGATATTTTCTTTTACCATGTACAGTTGTATACAAAGTGACAAAAGTTAGATGTGGACGGGTGGGTAATGGTTCTAGAAAAGGAGGTGGGAAGAGAGGCCAAAGCCCTGGGAAGTTGAAGGATATGGAAAGGAGTGTCTAAAAGAGCTCACAAGTCTCCCACTGGACAAAATTCAGCCTGGCAACTTCAGTGACCATACCAACACCAGGAAAGTGGGTCTCTCCTTCCGATCCCTGCACACACCAGTCATGAAGGCATCAGTGATGATGACATTAAGACACAGAATAGACACAAGAGTCACAAATAAAGAACACTGTGCCCAAGAGCTGTGGTATTGTCACAACTTTGCAGACCATCTTAAAGAAAACTGTGGGCAAGCAAGTGCCCTAACTCACTTGAAAACTTCTCTCATCATTATTAGTGGGGGCAAAACAAGAATGGAAAGTTTAAGATCAGAACTTGGTGCTGTGGTTCATCACAAACTCCTTCCATGCATGCTCACATCTCTGCGCTCCAGCCCTATGCTGCATGTTTAGGGCAAAAGGCAAGGACGGGTTTCCAACTTCAACAGTTGGGATGATGGTCAACCAGCAGCCTTGTGCCTACACACCATGCATTCATTACACCTGGCTACTTCAAAACACTTCAATTTAATCAGTACTTTGAAGTTCAAGTTATTAGCTTATGATTTAAACACCATAAACTGTACATATTTTACATGCATAGCTCACAGGGCTTGACAAATGAAAGCCCCTATGTTCCCACCCCACAAATCAAACATAAGACATTTCTATATCACACACACATACACAAAATCACACACTCACACAGACACACATGCACATGCTCATAGAAAAAAGTGATCTTATTTCTATCATTGTAAACTAGGAATTAGCACAAGAGTTTACATCTATAGAATGATGTAGTATTTGTTCCTAGCTCTGGCTCCTTCCACTCAGAAAATTGCTTATACAAAATGTTATTCACCATTCTTTCTGATTGAATAGTATTCCCCTTCATGGATAAAGTGTAATTTGTGTATTGTTATTTCAACTACTGATGAATACTTGACTCTTCCAAAGTCAAGACTGTTGTGAGCATTGATGCTAAGAAAAGACATGCCCATGTCTTCTCATGGACAAAACTTTTTAAATAACTTTTGCTAAATATAAAAAGAGTAACATGGTTTTCATTATTTGATAAATGCTCATTTAATTAAAAAACCCTTTAAGTCTTCCAAAATGTTTATCCCATGTTATAGTCTTAACAGTGACTTAAGAATATATACTCCAAAATATATATCATTTTCTTTATTTTTGTTCACATTTATTTATTTACTTGTTTGTTGCATAAATTGTCAATCTCTGCCATCTGTTGAGTATTGAGAATTATCTTAATAAGTTGTCTTTTTGTCTTTAGCTTAAAAATCTACATATAGATTCCAAATATTAAGTATTCATGTAAATATACCACCTTTTTATTGAAATCAATTTTTTCAGACAATATATTCTGATCAGTTTTCCCTTCTTCAACTCTTCCCACATCCCCCCCACCTCTCCATCTACTTCTTTCTCTTTTTCTAAAACAAATAGACAAACAAAAATACAAACCAGAATATAGAGAAGCAGAGAGAGAGAGAGAGAGAGAGAGAGAGGAGAAACCGTAAGAAACCCACACATACATGCAAAACAATAAAAACACAAAATCAGAACCCATAATATACAAACAAAAGAGTGGTTAGAAAAAAAAAGAAAAAAAAAAAGCCCAAACAAAGTGATATGAGAGAAAAAGACTACACAAATACCATTGAGTTCATTTGGTGTTAGCCATCTACTTCTGGGCATAGGGCCTGCCCTTAAGTGTGCCTCCAGTAAGATTCCACTGGGGAAAACTCAATTTTCCTTAGCAAGTTATTGGCGAGCCACTGGAGACAGCTTCTAGGTTAGGGATGAGGGGTTTTGTCCATTTTCCCCACTCAGCACTGGTCCCTGGTTTGAACCTGTGCAAGCCTTGGGCATGCTTCCACAGTCTCTGTGAGTTCACACGTGTGTGGTTGTGTTTATGTCTGGAAGACATTGTTTCCTGTCATCCTCAGTCCTCTCTGGCTCATATAATCTTTCTGCCTCCTCTTCCCCAGAGTTCCCTGAGCCCTGAGAGGAGGGGTTTGATGAAGACATTCCATTTAGGACTGAGTCCACCCCCCACCCCCATTCTCTACAGACCCAAATTTGTATCTTTTTAAAACTAATCCTTCAATTTGCATTGCCCAAACATTCTTTCTTGGGTATGTGGTCTTTTGCTGGAGCACAGTTAGGAGAAGCTACCCTTAGGAAAAACTTTCTCTCCTTCATGGCAGCTAACAACAGGCTGTAACTCCGTGGCTACGGCTGAGACTGTGCTTATTCTGACAGGGGCTTGAACAACCTTAGAGCATACTGTCCCAACCTATGTGAGTTTATGTCAGCCATTTTTTTTTTTGATAGCATTCTTTCCTTTCTAGAATTTGTTGATTTTCCCCTGCTTCTTACTGAAAGGATTTCCACTTCACACTGGAGGTTCAGCATGGCAGCCATGATGTTTTCAATACATGGATCCATGTTGCATTTTTGGCATTCAGTTTAACTGAGGATGTTAACTCTGTGAGGTTTTTTTGTTTTTTTTTTTGTTTTTGGTTTTTGGTTTGTTTTTCAATTTGGGAATTTTCTAGTTTCTTTTCTACATTTCAGAGTGGTTGATTTCTATTGTTCTGTCTCCAAGTTCATGATGTCTTCATTTTGCTGTTCTAATCTACTGTTAAATTTATTGAATGAATTTCTTACTGCAGGCTTAGAATTTCAGTTTTGTGTCTGGTTAGATTTTGTTTGTTTGTTTTGTTTTGAGGGGGTTTGTTTTGTTGAGTGATAATTTTCTGTCTATGGAAAAATACAGACTCAAACACAGATGACTCCACTCTCAAGAGACACAGTCGTGTTTTTTGATACCAGCATCATTGGCAGTAGCTTTAGTTTTCCTCTTTAGTTTGGTGGTGGATTATATTGGAGGATCTAGTACAGTACTGGCTGCCCTATGATAATTAAAACCAGAAGTAGAAAAATGGCTTAATATCTTAATTAAAAGATTGAAATGAATACATGTCCTTGTCTGGGCTACCTATGGTCCATTTTATGTGTTAATAATATGAATGCAGGTTAATTATTTTGGAAGTCCCCTTAATTTTATGGAATGGTGTTTGACTTAATGATCACATCCTGTTATGTTGTGAAAAAGATAAAATGTTTACATATAACAGGAACCTGCAAATACCTTTGGAGTATGTCAGTTGGTGACATCCAAACAAAATAAATGGAACAGTCATATTTTTAATAATACATGAGGAACAAAAGGAAAACACTTGTCAAATTGTATAATATTACAGTACCGTCTCTGTATATAAATGCATATATTTATAAAAGTGTATTTTCTCCCTCTATGCTAATCTTTTTTACTTGGCATGTTTTTTAATGGTTTTTTCCAAATGACCTTTCGAAAATTAATCAAGGATCTGACACTGTCCTTTGGAGAAATACAAAGAAAGAATGCTGCTCATAATAACTTTTGCATGAAAAACAGCCAGAGAATGACAAAACAGAGAAAACATTAATACTGAAGAAAAAAAATTAAACATTGAGAGGGAAGCCCACTGAAAAATCATCACTTCTTGTCAGAAGCATTTTTATGGGTCTCTGAAATTCCATTTCCCCTTTATTTTCTATCCTATTGTTTTTATTGCTTGAAATTGACAGATTTTTCAAAACAATTCACTAAGTAAAACATACCATGTTTTCTTAAGCACTCTGATGCTGAGAAGCATCTCAGATTAAAGATTAATAAAACGTACAGAAAGTGTGTATAAAAATATAAATATGAAGAAAGAAAAAAATGCCTGCGATTAGACAAGATGGAAATCTAAGCAGAAATTAAATTCAGTTGTATTACATTTCCTATTCTTTTCTTAGAGAAAATTACAACTGAAGTGAGGCGTTTTTTCCCCCCTGTAATTTAAATGTTAAGCTGCCAGATGTGTGTCCCATGCTTCAAGAGGGAAGCTTTGCATTATTTAGCATATTAAGAATCACAGAATTTTAAAAAGGGCTCCTTTTTTGCCTGGAGGTTCCAATTAAGTAAACCTTAGCCGGGTACATTTAAAACTTGCTGTTCATGAGATCTGCCTCCTTTTCTAGCCGCCGTCGAGTCTCATCTATATAATAAATAAGGAAAATCTTTGAGATGACATAATTTTTCTTTTGCTTGAGGAATTAAACCTATCTATTATTTTAAGAAGTTTTTAATAGAGGCCAGCAATCTCGAAGACAACTGAAGGCTCAAAATACTTTTTTTAATCATAGAAAGTTGAGTCTCCTATTTATGCCAAGGGAATCCATGCTTTATAAAGGCAAAACTGCCCCATCGATCCAGTTTCTTCTTTCTGACTCTCTCTGCTTCCTCTGTGTTCCACCAACTTCTACTCTTGTGAGACTAGGCAGATGTAAGGAACACTAAGGTCACCGTTTTTGAATCAAGACTATGATTTTGTGCTTGTATAAATGTTTGTCCCTCTGTCATGGACTATCTGATCATGCAGCACTAATTAGCTGCCCTTTCAGCAGATTGTGGAAGGAGCTTTGGTAGCTAAGCTAAAATCCAGAATGAGACGGAGGTTCTGGAGGCACACAACATTCATAAATCATAGCCTTAACTACAGCCATTTTTGCCATTTTAGAAAATGTCAAAGGTGTCAACTCTGTCCAAATATACCGCTTAACAGTGACTATTTTAGTAAATTGACTTGAAATGCATTCAGCTAACTGACAGTCAGAAGCATATAATCTAGTTCACAGGACAAATGAACAGTTTAAAGGCCAAAAATAAGCAACAAACTACAAATTCTTAACAGCATGTTACAATGACCATGGCTGCAGCCACAGGCCAAAATCCTAGTACTAATGTGTTTATGAGCTTCAAAAGTACTGACTCCAAATTTTGGAAATGTGCTGGTTAAGACAACAAACAGCTTAACCAGATTCAAAACTACAGTCAAACATCTAACTAAAAATTTACACAGCAAATAAATTAGGATTTATATAAACACAAATGAAAGTTGACAGCATTCTGCGCTATTAGTACGATTTGACCCAATAAGTGACAACTGCGAAGATGCTTCAAATATAAGTACATCAGCATGGCCACAATGTTAAGAAACAAGCAAGCTTCTTGTGTTGTTTTATCAGGAGGAAAATAGGATTAACAGGTGGAGTTGGACAGATGGCTCAGTAGTTAGGAGGGATTGCTGCTCTTGCTGAGAACCCAAGTTTAGTTCACAGTACCCATGTCAGGTGCTTGTAACCAATTGCAACTCCATTTCCAGGTGATCCAATGGCCTCTCCTGACCTCTGCTAATATCCACACACTTGAGTGGGTACACTCTACCTCAACATGCACAAACACACACACACACACACACACACACAATAAATCTTTAAAATAAAATAAAACTTAAATGCTTCAGTTCACAAAAGTATTAACATATTGAGTGTTTAACCTACATTCCCTAACACCCAAAGTATTTAGTGAATTATAGAATATGTCTAATATTTTATTAACTATTTTCCTAGAAATGTGAAAAGACCTAATGATTTAATAGTTAAGGATATTTTAATGTAATTGGAAGCAAGACTACAATGAAGTTATCCTTAAGTTCAACCTGTCTAAACCATCAAGCCCACATCCTTCCCACTTGGATGGGCATACCAAAGCAGCCTTGAGGGATACTTATGAACATCTACAGTCAGTTAGTTAAGAAGAATATTCACCTACACAGTAGAATGCAGTTTGCAAGGACATTTTCACATGTTATTTATTTAGTTCAGGTTGTTCATGAACTTCATAGCCAGCAGAGAAAGTCTACCAACATATTACTAATATTTGAACCATTATCATCCATAAGGTTATATAAGGTTTGTGCATGCATGCCTTACCTAATAAAATATTACCATAATATAGAAATTAGATATACTTTGTTATTTTTTTTAGGAATAACCTTCAAATATCTCCCAATTCTGCAATATGTAAGAACATTCTATCCTTTTATGAAAACCAGCTTCTTTTTTCCCATAAGTCTTAAAAATATTAAACTCTCCATTTTGCATACAATGAAAGAATCCAGAAATTTTAATATGGTGTTTGTGAGTTTTTCCTGCTTGTCATCAATTAACACTTCCAGTGAACTTAGAATAGTCAAAGCTATTTGGAATAATGAGCTACTGTCCTACTTGAGTTACTATTGATACTAGAAAATTAGAGAGAGGAATGGATGACATCATAGGCTATTACCCCAATTCAGCAAGGTCTATACATAACAAATTGTATATCTAGTATGATAGAAATCTGCTGAATAGCAAGAAAGCAGCCTCATGAGCACCTGTCAACATTCAACCTCATGGGGCCAACAGATGAACGTGCGTGATCACAACAAATTTGAATTAGCAATCAAAATGGAAAGACAGAATGAAAATTGTTAGGCAATCATCAATCAAACTCTTAGAAATAACCTATAGGTAAAAGAGAAAGTCTTCAAGAGGGCTTGCCTACTTCGTCATTCAAGAGAAGTTGCACTGAGTCCTGGGTAAGGATGACCCAGGACCCAGACTGGAGCTCTCCTCTCCTGCTGCCTGAGACATTTCTTTCATAGAACGACCACATATTTCCAGGCAGTACCAGCATGAAAGATCCCACTACAAGTGCCTGACACAAGTAACTCTTAGCATGAGACTAGAGAATACCTCTCAACTCTACACACTAGGTGGCTCCTCTATGGAAGCCCTTCATCCTCCTAGGCATTCCCAGAAATTCCTCAGTGGGAAACAAAGAAGTAAAAATCAGATTATGCGGAGTAGAATAATTCAGGATGCCTCAAATTCTAACTGCAAAATTTTCTCAGTCACAAATTTTATTGATAATTATCATTAAAGAGTGAAGGAGAAAATACATTCTCAGATGAATGAAAGCTTAAGGAACAAAGTCACTAGAATAACTATCCTTGAAGAGTGATTAGACATAAAGAAAATGGAGGTAAAGGAACCAATAGGTATCTGGAAGGAAAAAAGATAAATGGAAGAGCTTCAGACATGAACACATGTATAAGGCACTAACCTTTCTCTTATTAGCTTCAAAAATCATATTTGATGATCATAACAAAATTTATAATACAAGTTGGGCATGATGGCACATGCCTTTAATCCCAGCACTCAGGAGGGAGAAGCAGGGGGATCTCTGGGAGTTTGAGGACAGCCTGGTCTATAAGGTGAGTCCAGGAGGGCCAGGGCTACTATACAGAAAAACCTTGTCTTGGAAACAAAACAACAATGACAACAACAAAGGGAAAAAATTTATAGTGCCATGTGTCACTCAAGAAAATGATATTTTAAAGAGAGAAAGAGTGCGAGGCCTGGGATAGAAGCCAGACATGCACTGATTCAAGTGGTAAGATACGGTCAGGGAAAACTGATGACATATCTGCACAGGATCATTTGGATGCTGCTGCTGCTGCTGCGGCGGCTGGTGATGATGGACAGGAGATCACCTGTGAGGCGAGTTTGTCATTGTACAAGCATCATAGAAGATACTTGCATGAAGAAGGTTGAGATAGAGGATGTTTGGGGATGTAATCTCATGGGACTACTGCCCAATAATCAGCCTGCTGTTGACAAAAGTGTTGATACGTGCATGGCCAGTGGAAGAGAACAGCAGCAGAAACAATAAGAAAAAGATTTTAAAATGTCAGTCTTATTTTCTGTCATATTAATAATTATCTTAAATGTAGAGGCTATTTCAATCAAAAGATAGATGTTGGCAAAAAGGGCTTTTGAAAAATGTCCAGATTATGTAATAATTATTATTATATAATAATGATTATTCAATGGAATAAACTCAAGTTAAAAATTGAACTATTGAATCATCTACTCACTAATATTAAAAAATCAGGATTGACTATATTCATTTAAGATTCAAAAAGGAATTCAGAGCAAAAAAAATCACTACATATAAAGAAAATTATACAATAACCTAATTATCAGAGTATCAATAAGATGTTACAATCTCAAGAATTTATGGAGAATCAGTAGATCTTCAACAACCACAAAACAAAAATAGGGCTGAAGAAGGAATGAATTATCAACTATAGTTAAGGAATTTAATACTCCCTTTCCCCAGATGATAGAATCACAGAATAATCAAACTACAACAAAGATATAGCTGGTCTGACAAACACACCCAATAAACAGAATCTATCCACATACACATATATGCATATCAGTCCCCACCAAGTGCCCATGGATAATTCACAAACACATTTTGGACCATGAAGGAAGGATCATCAAATTTGGAAGAAATGAAATCATACAGAACATGTTCCATGATTATAATAAAACTGAACTAGAGATCAAAAACAGGAAGGTAAGAAGAAAAATTGTAAGCAGCTAGCAATTAAAAGTACAATTCTAAATAACCTGTAGTTTAAAGTGAAAGTCTTAATGGAAATTCAAGAAAAAAACAACAATAAAACTCACATTAATGGGATGAGTTAAAGCCATGCTGAGAAGAAATTTTATAGCATTAAAATTTGTGTTGGAAAAGAAAATCAATCATCTAAGGTCCCACCTGAAAAGCAACAACAAAAATCCAGAGCAAGTAGAAGGAAGAAAATGATCATAATATGAATATAAACCAATGAATGCAATATCAAGAAAGGCAGAAACAATAGAACAAAAGTTAGATCTTTAAAAACAATAAAGCTTGAATTAAGGGGGCCAAGATGGCAGTGACCTACACTGACACATTTTGAACGCGGGGAAAAAAGAGCCATAAAAAACACAGAGTTATTGGGCACCGTGCAAAAACCGGAGGGGCTAGACCCCCCCCCCGAACACTCACAGCTCCCAAGGGACTGTTAAAAGTCCCTGGGCAAGGCTCTCCCCATCTCTCACAGACACGGAAGCCACTAAACCCGGGATTCGGGAAATTCCATTTGGAGAGGTGCCTGGTAAGATTGATCCCAACTTACAGCAGGCAGAATCAGGGTCCACTTGGCCATAGATCGCTGGCCTATGGGGCTCCCCACACATCAGGTTGAACTTATACCCACTTAAAAAACTTTGCGAGATAGTGGAAGGCTTAGCAAGGAACAAACAGGGGGCTCAGCGGGTGGTCCGCAGCCGCTCATGAAGCGGAGGGCAGGAGGTTCTGAGAGAGCGTGGGAAGCTGGGAACACAAAGGCGGGTGGGAGGGGCCAAATCCCGCACACTCACGGTAGCTCAGCTGAGGAGGGAAATCCCCGCGAAGCCACGGCAGGTCATCTGGGGAGAGAGAAAGGCGTGGGCGGGGCCAGGGATCCATGCACCCACGGCTGAGCTGCTGGGACGAGAGGTCCACTGAGGCAGCCGGAGGATCCGGGGCTTGGGGTACCCACAGGACCCGTGGCAGCGCAGACAGGAAGGGAATCAGGCACAGAGTCCAGCCCTGTGGCGAGAAGCCTAGAGAGAAACCAGAATCGGGACCATAGCTGTATCCTGGAAAATCCAGACATATTAGGTGTGGAGCCAGACCCTGTCAGCCTCCGTGACGACAAACAAAGCCCACAGAATCTGTGCCTGGGCAAACAGGCCCATACCATCAGAACCATTACAGGCTGATAACTCAGAGTGCAACATAGGGAAGTCTGAATTGGGAGCAATGAAACAATCCTGGTCCATTACTAACAACCTGGGAATAGGCTGCACCAGCTCACAGTGCCTCAGGCGATTAAAACCACAGTGACCTTGAAATCCCCCTGTAAGCAATGACAGATAGCCAAGTAACTCATCCCCTGCACCAAATCATCCACTGTGGTTCCAAGCACAGAAAACAGACAGCTAAACGCATCCAATGGTGAAAGGTAAAAAGAAAAATAGAAATCAAGGAATTATGACTCCAACAAAGCAGAATCATCCTAGCTCATCCAATTCGGATGACGACACACCAACAGAAACACATGAAAACATTGACAATTCTGCATTATGGAAAGTGATAGAGTCCCTGCAAGAAGAACTTAAACCTATGAAGGAATTCAAAGAAGCCACAATTCTACAAATCAAAACAAGGAACAACACCATTAAAGAGCTCCAAGCCAAGGTGACAGAGCTTGAACAGGAAAAGGAAAAAGCCATGAAAGATTTTCATACAAAAAAACCAAGCAAGCTGGAGAAGGAAATGTACAAAACGAACAAAACCATACAAGACATGAAAATAGAAATAGAAACAATAAAGAAAACACAGGCAGAGTTAAAAGAGGACGTGGAGAACCAAGGTAAGAGAACAGGAACTACGGATGTGAGTATCAACAATAGGATGCAAGAGATGGAAGACAGGATGTCAGGCATGGAAGATTCAGTGGAAGAAATCAGTACAACATCCAAAGAAAATGAGAAGGCTAAAAAATCTCTCACCCACAACATCCAAGAAATCAGGGACTCAATGAAAAGACGGAACCTAAGAATTATAGGTATAGAGGAAAGAGAGGACTCCCGACTCCAAGGTCCAGGAAATATCTTCAACAAAAACATAGAGGAAAACTTCCCAAACCTGAAAAAAGAGATGCCAATAAAAATCCAAGAGGCTTACAGAACACCAAACAGATTAGACCAGAAAAGAAACTCCTCTCGCCACATAATAATTGAAACTCCAAATGTACAGAACAAAGAAAGAATATTAAAAGCTGTAAGAGAAAAAGGTCTAGTCACATACAATGGCAGACCCACCTGAATTACGCCTGACTTCTCCCCAGAAACGTTAAAAGCTAGAAGGGCCTGGTCAGATATACTACAAGTCCTGAGAGATCATAGGTGCCCAGCCAGACTACTTTACCCAGCAAAACTCTCTATCAACATAGATGGAGAAAACAAGATATTCCATGACAAAATCAAATTTAAACAATATATACCCACAAACCCAGCCCTACAGAAAATCCTAGAAGGAAAATCCCAACCCAGAGAAGAAAACTCCACCCAAGAAAATAAAGGGAATAGAAAACCCATCAGCAACTAAATCAAAAGAGGCACAGGACCACCACCTATACCAAACTAATGGGAAATAACAACCCCAGGTCACTAATATCCATCAACATCAATGGACTCAACTCCCCAATAAAAAGACATAGGTTTACAGAGTGGATCCGCAAGCAAGACCCTTCCTTATGCTGTATACAAGAGACACATCTAACTACGAAAGATAGACACTGCCTTAGAGTAAAGGGCTGGGAAAAGGTTTTCCAAGCAAATGTACCCAGGAAGCAAGCTGGAGTAGCCATCCTAATATCAAAAAAACAGACTTCCAACTGAAGTTAATGAAGAAAGACAAAGAAGGGCACTATATACTCATTAAAGGGAATGTTCATCAAGAGGAAATCTCAATACTGAACATCTATGCCCCAAATACAAAGGCACCTACTTTCGTAAAAGAAACACTTCTAAAACTTAAAGCGCACGTCGATCACAACACATTAGTAGTGGGAGACTTCAACACCCCACTCACAACAAAGGACAGATCATCAAGACAGAAGACAAACAGAGAAATATTGAGTCTAACAGAGATCATGAAACAAATGGACCTAACAGATATCTACAGAACGTTTCACCCAAACACAAAGGAATACACCTTTTTCTCAGCACCCCACGGAACCTTCTCCAAAATCGACCACATAATTGGTCACAAGGATAGTCTCAATAGATACAAGAAAATTGAAATAACACCTTGTATCTTATCAGACCACCACAGAATAAAGCTGGTCTTCAACAGCAAAAGAATCAACAGAAAGCCTACACACATGGAAATTGAAGATCTCCTTACTGGATGACCACTGGGTCAGGGAAGAAATAAAGAAGGAAATCAAAGACTTCTTAAAATCCAACGACAATGAAGATACAACATACCCAAACCTATGGGATACATTGAAAGCTGTGCTACGAGGAAAGTTCATAGCACTAAGTGCTTTCAAAAGAAAATTGTGACAGCTCATATTAGTGAACTAACAGCTAAGCTGGGTGAATTGGAAAAAAAAGAAACAAACACTCCCAAGAAGAGCAGAAGACAGGAAATCATCAAACTTAGACCTGAAATCAACAACTTAGAATCAAAAAGAACTATACAAAGAATTAATGAAACCAAGAGTTGGTTCTTTGAGAAAATCAACAAAATAGACAGACCCCTAGCCAAATTAACTAAAAGGCAAAGGGAAAGAACACAAATCAACAAAATCAGAAATGAAAAGGGAGAAATAACAACAGACATTGAGGGGATCCAGAAAATATTCGGGCATTACTTTAAAAATCTATATTCCACTAAATTTGAAAACCTAAGCGAAATGGACAATTTCCTCGATAAATTCCACCTACCAAAACTAAATCAAAATCAAATTAACAGCTTAAACAGCCCAATAACACCTAAGGAAATAGAAACAGTCATTAATAATCTCCCAACCAAAAAAAGCCCAGGGCCAGATGGCTTTAGCACGGAATTCTACCAGACCTTCAAAGAGGAACTAACACCATTTCTTTTCAAACTCTTCCACCACATAGAAACAGAAAGATCACTGCCAAACTCATTCTATGAGGCCACTGTCATTCTGATTCCTAAACCACACAAAGACCCAACAAAGAAAGAGAACTTCAGACCAATCTCCCTCATGAACATAGATGCAAAAATATTTAATAAAATACTAGCAAACCGAATTCAAGAACACATCAAAAGTATCATACACCATGATCAAGTAGGCTTCATCCCTGGAATGCAGGGATGGTTCAATATACGAAAGTCCATCAATGTAATTCACCACATAAACAAGGTGAAAGAAAAAAACCACATGATAATCTCGCTAGATGCAGAAAAAGCATTTGACAAACTCCAACACCCCTTCATGCTAAAAATACTGGAGAGAACGGGCATACAAGGACCATACCTAGAAATAATAAAGGCAATATACAGCAAGCCAGTAGCCAACATCAAATTAAATGGAGAGAAGCTTGAAGCATTTCCTCTAAACTCAGGGACAAGACAAGGATGTCCACTTTCACCATATCTCTTCAATATAGTACTTGAAGTCCTTGCTAGAGCAATAAGACAACTAAAGGA
>CAJQZJ010033130.1:7397788-7421809 GCA_907164525.1 Lophiomys imhausi
CTCAGGACCCAGCCATACCACTTCTGGGTATACACCCAAAGGACCTCTCACGGAGACATAGGGAAGTCTCCTCATCTATGTTCATAGCAGCCTTATTTGTAATAGCTAGAAATTGGCAACAACCCAGATGTCCCTCAACTAAAGAATGGATTAAAAAAATTGTGGTACATCTATGCAATTGAATATTACTCAGCTATCAGAAACAATGAAATCATGCAATTTGCAACCAATGGATGGATCTAGAGGAGCTCATCCTGAGTGAGCTAACCCAGTCTCAGAAGGATGCACATGGCATCTATTCACTTATAGTAGGCTTTTAACTGTATCGTACAGGATATCTGTACTACAACCAACACACCAAAAGGAGCAAGGACATACTTTTTTTTATCTTTTTCTTTTTCCTTCTTTTTTTCTTTTTTCTTTTTCCTTTTCCCTTCTCTTTTTCCTCTCTTTTTTTTTTTGTTGATATTCTTTGTTTTTGTGGGTTTGTGTGTTTATTGGTCTTTTTTTTTAGTATTCCCCCAGTAGCAATGAAACACCATTCACTGGCAGTACTGCCTCCTAGGCCCCCGGTGAATGAAGAGGCTCTTGGCCCTCATATTACCCCTGATCTGTGGTGAGAGACTGTTAGGCAGGGACACTCCACCCCAGAGGAACAAGACAGAAGGGTCAGGGGGTAGAGCATGGGAGGGTGGGGCTGGGAAGTGGGAAAAGAGGACAATATGATAAGGATGTAACCTGAAGCACAAAACAAAGTAATTTATTAACTAAAAAAAAAAAAAAAAAAAAAAGGCAGGTGGCAGGGCTGAAACACTGTGAATGGAAAAGAGGATACAGCCATTCGGCCTGGTTTTGCAGACCTCCAGGTGTAGAGAAGACGTGGAGCTAAGGTAAAATACAAGAGAATTGTGGTATTGGCCCATGCCTTTGACTTCAGCGGAGACGGGGGGGGGGGGGGAGCACCGTATAGTTGGTGGTCTTATGTATTCTGGAGTCCTACGGAGCGTGGTGGTGAGGGTGCATACTCTTGGTCCCACCATCCAAGAAGAGTACACCCTTGGTCCCAGCTCCCAGCACACTGGATATAGAAAAGGGCAGATCCCGGAGCTCAGGGTCAGCCTGATGCAGGGCAAACTCTAAATAGAGAAAGACTTCGATCCAGGAGTGGTGGAACACATCTTTGATCCCTTCAGATGGGAAACACAGGTCCCTGATCCCAATAATTAGAGTTCAGAGACACACACATGGGATTTGGAGGGACCTAGGTTTGGAGGCTACTTACAAAAGGCCTTCTCGATGTAGGCAGATTGTCCTTTGGGATCTCAAAATATATACACTAGAGCTGGTTTAGCTCCAAGGTGACAGAATGATTTCTTCTTTAACCCGGATTGAAAGATAACGCTTTGTATGTTGTCAGAAGGCCAAATTTGCTTCAGGAGAAGTACTACCTAGCCCCCCCCCCCCCCCCCAAAAAAAGAGGGCAATTGTCCTAGGGTTGGGATTGGGGCAGGGCTCTGTGCTTATCGTTCCAGGAGAATCGAAGCGTCCATTAGGGGAGCCCGGGGACGGCTGGACAGCGGAATCCTCAGCAGAGAGCAGAATCAGGCACCAAGGAGGACGAGTGACCCAGTTGATTCTGCCTGGCAGACTTCCTCAAGAGCTGTCTCCATCGGGGGCCTGCAACCACCACAGCAATCCAATGTCACTGGGACCGTTCAGCTCTACACAATGCCCCAGCAGGAACCTCAGTGAAGCCTGAAAGATCACCTTCTGCCTACAAACCCCTTAGGTCATCTAAACAGCTGAGAACAGAAGGACTGAACATAAAAGGGGTGTACTAACATTTTTAATCATTTTTCCCATTTGGGTTCGGGCCCCAAACAGGTCTACTACGACCCAAATCAGCAGGAAGTCACTTTAAGAGAGCGATGTCCCATGCCCAGAGGGTGGGGAGGGTGTTTCTCTGCCCTTCTTTTTGGTTATTTGAAGGATAACTGAAAACTCTGATATGTAGGGGAAGAGACTACAAGCTGATAAATGGTCCTGTTAATGGGTTTTGGAGGTTAGCCACAGGGAATCCCTACTTTTCCTTTTCTCTATCCTTCTTCCTCTCCTATGTAGGAGTGCATGGGCTTGAGAAAAATGAGATATAGACATAGCACAGGAAGGTCCAAGAAGAAGGGGCAGATTATTGAATATGCTCTTATACCTTTGTATATTGATACAAAATTAGTAGTTTATTTGGCTAAAGTGGTATTGACCATTGTTTATTGTGCAAAAATGATTGTATTGGATTACATCGGTATTGATCTTTGTATATTGATACAAAATAAGATTATAGTTGGCCACAATGGTATTGACCCTTGCATATGGACGTAATATTAAGATTATATTGGGCTACATAGGCATTGATCTTGGTATATTGATACATAATTAAGAGTATATTTAACCACAATTGAATAGATCTTTGTATATTGATACAAATTTAAAGGTAACGCTTCCTAATGGTATCATACCTAGAGATACTTAAAAATAAAATGTGAAGCTCTGACCTCTTGATACCAACCGTCTAAAACGGTCTAGGATATTTAAAACAAACTCCTAGTCATGCAAACATGTCACTTTGTTAGCTACTATGACAGTCTATCACAGATATTCTCTAAACTACCCAGTAATCAAGTTGCTAAGAGATAAGCAACATTTGCTTATCTAAATACAAGAGATGGATAGGGCATCTTCAAAAACCTCTAGAGATCTGCAGAATATGGCATTCAAAGATGTTATCTTAAATCAAGATTTTTTTTTTGATATCGAGACATATCAGTGCCTGACAGCACCCCCTATTCTACTCCAAGTAGAAGATAAGCATCAAAGAACCTCCACTGTAAGATGGTTGAATTAGTGGCAAGCCTTTCTCTTGGCATGAAAAAACCCCTTGCACCAACTGCAGACAGACTGCTGTCCAAAAAGGACAAAACTTGGTAGCAGGGAAGTCGACAGCCCAAGTCTGCCAAGACAGGGTAGGTAAGTCCTTCATAATCCCTGCTCTACAACAAATGTCTGTCAGAGAAACAGGACCCAAAGGCTGAAGACTGATGCTGGAATGTATGGAGAGAAAATAGGAACTGTCCAGGCAGTCATTGGTATGTTCTTTCTTAGTTTTGGAAGCTGCAGGCCCTGCACTTCCTATATAAGCAAATATATTTATCCCTCTCAGGTCTCTGAGGTGGTTGAAGAATAGACAGCTAGAGTCTCATAGATAAATTTTGAATTGTTTAGGAATCAAGAGGGTGTTATAGATCTAAGAAGATACTCTTAAAAGTGTGTTGCAAGATAATATGAATGTTGAGTCACATATAGACTTTTAAACTCATGGAGTTGGTTAGATAGTAGAATGTTAAAGTCAGGGGCCAAATATGTATAAACTGGACATTGGGAAGGTATACTGGGCCATTTAACTCTCATAAATGTGGCATATTTATATCTATTGTTTTGTATAATACTTACTGTTATAAGAGTAGGAACCATCTGTTGGACTGAAAGGGGAAACTTCTGGGGGGAAGAGGGTGGAAGGGCAGGATAGGAAGGGGGAATAGGGAAGGGTTTGTTACTGAGATGTAGCTTGAAGAAAAAAAAACAAAGTATTTATTAAAAAAAAAACAATAAAGCTCATAAACTAGCAAGACTAACAAAGAAGATAAATGAGGATTCCAGTCCTCAATACCAGGAAGGAAAGGGAATTAAAAGAAAATTCAGGAAAAAACTGAAAAGAAATTAAAAGGAGCCTTCTAACAGTATCTTGCCCATACATTCAGTGACTAAGGAAAAAAGGACCAATTCCCACATACAATACATAGCAGCACTTGGTCTAGCCAGATTTTGTTTATTTGTTTGGATTTATGGTTTAAGTTTGTTGTTGCTTGTTTATTTGTTTGGGGATTTTTTGTTTGTTTTTTGGTTTTGAGGAATTTGGGGGGGGGTGTTTTGTTTTGTTTTAGAGATAGGGTATCTCTATGTAGTTTTGACTGTCTGGGGCTTGTTGTGTAGATCAAGTTGGTCTTGAGTAAAAATATATTTTGAACAGTCCTATAACCATTTTAAAAAGTTAAATTAGTAATATAAATCCTCAGAATCAGCATATCTTCTTGAAAATTCTACCAACGATTTAGAGAAAAAATATCCTCAATCTCATATAAGTCTACATATCAGTCATTTTTAGTGGCTCTGTGACAAAGCTGGCCTTAATAACTTACAAGGGGAGGGTTCACCTTAGCTCAAGGTTTCTGAGGTTTTGGTGCATGGTCATTTGACACCATGGACTCTAGAAGAACCATGGCAGACAGAGAGGACTGTTGGGGTGGTCTGAAAGCTGCTTGTATTCAATTGTTAATTGCTTGGACCCTGTCTCACTTACTGTACAAACCCACAGTCACGTACTCAAAATGACTTTTGTAACTCTTGCCTCGAAGTCATCTTTGATGGGTTAATTAACAGTAAGTAACTTTTGCTTGGACTGAGACAGAGAGAGAGGTAGGCAGAGCTGAAGTTCACGGACTTTTGGGAAAGGAGAAGGAGAGGAGAGAAGGAGCAGATCTCATGGAATAGGTGGAAGAGGAAAAGTGCACATAGCCAAGAGCAGCATGATCTGAGGACCAGGTCATATGGAATGCATGAGTATTTTGGGGTGTTTTGGCTGTGAGGTTGAAAGTTAGCTTAGAGGGTTAAGACTGCCCAGTCCCAGGTTTAGGCTTATTAAAAACGAACAGGTTTCTGTGTGTTTATTTATGAGTGGCGGGTTAAGGGATAACTATCAATTATAAATACTAGTAATTCCTGCAGCAGAGGGGAGTCTTCACCTCAAAGCTTGTGAGGAAGTAGAGATAAAACCAGATCAGGAATCACCTTTAAAGGCAGGAGTTGCCCCAGCTGTGGCCAGGCTCCTGAGTTTCTACCACCTCCCCCAGTGTCACCAAGTGGGGACTGGATAGTCAAAACATGAGCCAGTGAGGGACACTTCCTATTTAAACTACACATTCTGTTCTGGAAAGTAGAGGGAAACATATTTACTGACTCATTTTATGAAGCTACTATAATATGACATCAAAATCAGACAAAAGACATAATAAAGGACAGTGGACCAGTATCTCTAGCAGGAATAATCCTCTACAGATTGAATCTGAGCAAATTGAAATCCACACCAAAAGAAAAAAAATATGAACAAAGAAACTGGTATTTATTTTAGGTATGTAATGTGGATTCACATGTTTTCAACCTCCCATCTAAGCAGTCTCACTTACATTAGTCATCTGATTTTATTTATCAAACAAAACGAAATTCCATGGAATTCAAAATCTATTTCTACTAGCAGGAAATCCTTCATCTTGATTAAAAACAAAATTTTTGTTTGTTTGTTTGTTTTACCAGAAACTAGCAGGTATTTTCTTGTGTAGCCAGGAAAAAAAAAATGAATACTTCCCTTGTAAAGAAAACATCAAAGAAGACTAGAGAGGTGGCCATGTGGTACTACTGCTTGTTGTGAAAGTTTGAGAGCCCACGGGCCATCCATCCCCAGAACAAGTGGGAAAATCTGGGCATGGTGGCATATGCCTGTAACCTCAGCACTGAGGGAGGCAGACACTGGAGCAGGAGGATCCTGCAAGCAAATCTAGCCAAAACAGCAAGTTCCCATTCCAATGAGAGACCCTGTTTCAAAAAAAAAAAAAAAAAAAAAAAAGAGGAAGACAAGAAGATGCCCAACTTTAATCTCTGGTCTTCTTATGCACATGCACAGGTAAACACATGTGTATATACACATGCATGCACTACAACACACACACATATTTAGACATACATTACATAATAAAGGCATATTTTCTCACTACTTCTGTTAATGTAGTGTTGGGATTTCTGGCAATAATGAGTACTTTACCTTGACACAAGGATATAGGCATACAGTTTTTACTAGAAAAAAATGAAAACGATTATGTTAGAAGATAACATGATACTTAAAACTCCAAGTAATAGGGCTGGAGAGATGGCTCAGAAGGTAAGAAAGCCTGATGTTCTTGCAGAGGAGCTCAATATCGTTCCCAGCACCCATACTGTGCAACTTACAACTAACTACCTGTTCATCTGTATTAACTCTAGAGCCAAAAGATCAACCACTTTTTTCTGGCGCCTGAGGGTACCTGCATTCATGTACACGTGATATTTACACATAAGTGTAATGAAAAAAAAAAGTTTTCAGTGAACATACACAAAAATTTTATGAAAAAAACCCACTTAAATAAAATTACATTTCTGTATGCTAGCAATGAACTTGCTAAAACCAATATTAAAACCAAGAAATATTTGCAATTACTACATGGAAAATACAAGACTTAGGTATAACCTTCGCACTACATGTACAGAATTTTTGAACTCAAAATGACAAAATGTTGATTTATTTATTTAAACATATCTCACTGAACTAAAGAAAATTGAAAGATGTAACCAATATGTTAAAGATACCACCTTTCTCCAACTCAATTATAGATCCAATGAAAGTCCATCAACATACTAACATAGTTTTGGTATGGTAAACACAGGATTCCTCTAAAATTCATATGAAAAGTCACAGCCTTAAAATAATTGACATCGTCTCAACAAAAATAAATAAATAAATAAATAAATAAATGAGAGAAATCACTGACCCTGGTATCAAGCTCTATTACTCAGCTGTGGCAATCAAGACTCTTTGGACTTAGTATAGTGAAACTGCAACTTAGTTATCAATTATATTTATTAATAAGTATAAACTGTAATATTAGGCTGGGTGAGCAGCTGCAGCCAGCAGGCTGGCAGGAGACTGGCAAGCCTAGCTCGCCTTAACTGGAGGCTTGACCCATAATAGGGATAAAGCCCTGGACCAAGTTTAGCCTTCACTACCTGCAACCTAAACTCTGTTAACTAATATATTTATTAATAACTATAAATTATTATGTTAGGCAGAACAATTGGTGACCTGGCGAGAAACCGGCAGACCTGACTGCCCTTAGAGGCCTATAGGCCTGGTGGGGTGGCCTGGCAGGGTGGCTGTCGGGACAGTTGCTGGATATTTATTAATAAAAATAAACTGTTATATTAGTCCAGTGGAACAGCTGGTGGCAGCCTGGCAGGGTAGTTGCTGGGGCCTGCTGGGAGGCCTGTCGCTGGTAGCCTGTAGGCCTGCTTTAGCTAGAGGCCTGCAGGCTTTTCAACCTGAAACACATGTGGCCTTCTTCCCAATAATTAATTACACCAAGACCTTTTCATATTTCAATGCTTAGCCCTTAACTGGGCAGACTCTCAACTAGCTCATCTAAATTAATCCCAAACCACCTAATTCCAACCAGCCATGTGGGTTGCTGTACCTTCCAGAGCTCTCAGACACATCTATCTGCCTCTGCCTCTTTCTCCTGGGAGAAAGAAAGCTTCCTCTGCATAAACCCAGGGTTCCTTTCTTGGTCCCAGGAAGTCCCACCTTCCTATACTCTTTCTGCCCAGCTAATTGGCCATCAGTGACTTATATTAAATAATCAGAGAGTGCCTCAGAAAGGTTGTTAACCAGATCTCTGAGCACTGAAATCAGCCTCTGAGAACCAATGTATTAGACCTTCCTCTAACAGTATAGTCATGATTTAGTGGGGAAAGTAGGGGTAAGCCTGCAGAACTGCGCCCAGTTGCTAATTTTTTTTTAAAGATTTATTTTATTTTATGTACATGAGTGCTCTATCTGAACATACACCTGAAGCCAGAAGAGGGCATCAGATCACATTGTGGATGGTTGTGAGCCACCATGTGGTTGCTGGGAATTGAACTCAAGACCTTTGGAAGAGCACTAGAAAGTGCCTTTAACTGATGAGCCATCTCTCCAGCCCCCCCAGTTGCTAATTTTAAAAACAGGTACAGAACCAATTTGATGGGAGAAAGATGATTTTGAACTACTGGCATTGGGACAATCTGATATTTTCTTGGGGGAAAGAACTTAGCTAAGTGTCACCCCACATATATAAAAGCCTCAAAATATACTTGCATTAAAAAAAAAAATCTCAGGATATAAGGCTATCCAAACTGTTATTTGACTTGAAACCCAAAATAGGATCTATAAAAGGAGAAATTGTTAAATTAGAAAATTTAAAATCCTACGGTCATAGGGGAGGTAGCGACAGGTGGATAACCTGAATCTGAGGGGTCAGCTACCCTGCCATTCACAGCAGGAAGCAACAGTCCCTGTCCCAAGTAAAGCAGTCGGCAAGGATGACATCTGAGGTTGTTCTCTGGCCTTCATAGCCCAGCTGTGGCTTGTGTATGCACATATTCATATACAGAGCCATAAGACAGACTAAGTAAATGATAAAACGTTAATGATCCCTTTCCTCGTGTGAAGTCTCACAGTTTCATTTATCTTTCATTCATCAATTTGGGAAGAATGGCACTGGCCAAAGGAGATGCCACCTTCTATGGGCTTGCAGCAAGAGCCTGAACTAAATTCCAGCGACACAAACTGTAGCAACTGCAAGGCCCATCCAGCTGGCAGTCACCTTGTCATGACTCAAAGGCAAATCCTCATCAGCCAGTCTTGGTTTCGTTCATCACGACTCATGTGTTAATAAAAGTAGACTGAAGGTATATTTTATCCCTTTGGTTCCTTATTTCAACTCTCATTTGTGTTCAGCTCTCAGTACTCCTGGGAACCTCAGATTAAATAGTGAGGACAGAGATAAGTGGGACCCATCAAAGCACCACAGTAACTCTGCTTAAACTGCTGCTCCCAAGGTTATTTCAGAGTATTCTTATTGTCTGACCCTGGTAGAAAAATCACAGTGGCTCATATTCAGTCAAGAACCACAGCCATATGATTCATTGTCAATATCCACTCGTGTGTTACCATTTTAGACATTTGTCTAATTCTGAGGCACAGACTAAATGAGAGAAACTGACCAAAAACAAATGATATTATTTCAGGAGAGTATATTTTTATGAATGATTATTGAGTATATATTTGTACATTAAATACATATATGTATATGTATATATATATATATTATGATTGCACAGTGAACAAATTCATCTGAACATATTAAGGAACATATATACCATATACAACTCCATGAAACAGAATCACAAACCATAAAATAGAGTGAGAAGTAAAATACTGTCCTTTCTTTAAAGAGTGCTTGTAGAAAAATACATATTCTGGAAAATGTTTCCAAATAATTAAAATGTATCACATAACAAGCCTTTGGTAAGTGGCAGGCACAATAAATGATACTAGCTCTTCCCAACTACCCAGGTGTATTGGAGGCTCAACCATCTGGACTCATGCAAATATACTCTGCCATTCTAACAATGACAAAATTGCCTTGCAACCCATATCTCAGAACAAAACCCTGTTGTTAAGTGGTGCACAGTTGTTCTTTCAAAACTGACTTCCTTCCTCATTCCTAAAATACTGATAATCTGAGGAATTTTGGAATTGTCTACGACCATGCACAAGAAAAGAATGTCAAGGCAGTGTGGTTGACTATACAACACTCAGCCTTTGTATTTCTTTGCTGGACTATTTGATCAACATGGAGGATATATGAGGCCACACAAAACATTGAGCATATGAACGGGCCTGAAATCTCAAGCTGTAATGTGTCTTGAGTGGTGTGGAGTGTGGTGGACCCAAACACTATAGTTGGAAACACACACCACACACTGATGTGCTTCAGTAGGGGAGAAAATATTTATTTGAATCTTTTTCTCTAACCTAATTTTGACAATTTGCATGTGTCACATGTTTTTATTGCCACTTCTACTTTTGAAATCTCACCCACATTGGGGGAGGGGAGAGTTGGGGTTGGGGGAACAGGTGGTAGGGTTTTCTAAGGTAGCATCCCCCCAATGTTTTGACTCCTTGAACACCAACAGATGAGAGTGCTACTCTCCACGGGAAAGAACATAGCAGCAGCGTCTAACCTGCTGGAAACGTTTTAAGCCATCTCTCATATCTTTTTGACATACCCTCTTCCCTGCTTTCTTGGTATTAACTGGTTCTCCACTTCCTTTACATCAGTGGGAACACTTCTCATGTGAGTGTCAGGATCTCTGGAGGGGTCAGGGGCTGCCCTGCAGAGGAAATGACAAACTGTGAAAAGGAAAAGAGCAATTTCTTCCACATGTTCCCTCCTCCCAGGAGCAGTGAGGGGCTGTCAGCTAGCATCACTGTGGGCCCACAGAGGACTCTGCGTCACAGGCCTGTCAAAAGCAATCTACAGACCTGCAATGACTCTAAAGCCATCTCAGGTCCAGCAGGTTTGAGACATGGCTTTGAGATGGAAGTGGATCAAACAAAATGAAATGCAATTGACTGTGAGAGATGGTGGAGTATCCCAGAAAATAAATCCAAAATAAATTACAATGATTTTTTTTATGAAATATACTAACGGTAGGAGAGCTAATTAACCTCCAATTAACAGTGAGAAGAATTTTCTCAGTTAAGCCTGTTTAGGAATTTCCTTACTACAGTTACAAGAAGGCTTATTCTGTTTGTAAATAAAACTGAAAGGTGACAGCCTCAGAGCGTAAAGGAATGCAAGAGGAAGGGAAAGAAAGAGGAGGCTAGAGGACATGGGGATACAAGAGAAGAATCTATCCATTGCTACTCTTTTACAAAGATCTCAATTAAACAATTTTGAAGCTTTTCTGTGACTTACAGTATTTTACGCATTTCCATATCTTAAATAAAGGCATTTAAAATGCAGGTAATTAGCTCTTTATGCAGATTAATCACTTTGAAACATACTGTGGCTCCCCCAAGGCTCCATTTTGTACTCAGATGAAGGATTCGGATCTATTGATGTTATCTGAAAACAAAACAAAAACCTACAGACCAAATGCCACAGAGTCTAGTATTTGCTTTGAAGTTTTAACAAATGGTCATTCTTAAGCAATCTTTCAAAATTCTTCAAATTGTGACTATAAGTTATAAAAGTGCTCATGCTTTGAAAGAGGTTATGGTTGTCTGTAACCTGGAATCATCTCAATCTGTCCCTAAGCTCAGCCCTAACCATCAATAGCGAAACCCTGTGTACTGTTCTCAAGTTCCAGATTCATGATTGATTCTTCCACAAAAATGCAGTAACAACTGACAAATTATTGTATGTATGTATTGGTTACTACATATGCATTATATATTATATATATATCATATATATAATACACATACACACATATGATCTGGATAACTAATAATTTCTTAGAGGAGTCCTAGGAGATTGAGACAAGAGGATCATCAATTCAAGGCTGACACAAACCACTAGTGAGATTATATCTTGAAGAAACTATAATAATAGTAATAATAAATCTACAAGTAAAGAGGTGCTCTCCTTATCTAACCTCCGCAGGAATCACTGGCTGAGACTTTTGCAATGTAACATGGAGATCTATTGAAAACTGGGTACAGAAACTTGCTCCCAATGCTCACAGAACTGTCTCATCACTGGTAAGACAGCTAACCCTGGTAACTGTCCTAGCATAGTTCTTGCTCCCTGAGATTCCAGGTGAAGGGTCTTCATCTCAATGGAAATGGTCCTCACTGTGCTTCTGCTCCCACTACTAGTTTATTGGTCCGTTTGTCCTCTCACTGTCTTATTATGTTGGATGGACATAGAATTACATGCCAGGCACAGTCCTCTTATCAAGCTACCTAGAAAGTTCCTGAAATGAGAAAAAGAAGTAAGAAAAGAAAGAACAGAGAGAAGGAAGGAAAGAAAAATGTTAGCTTAAAAAATAATAAATGTATGACAAATTGATTTTTAAGTTACTAGTATATTAGTAAATCACTAACAAAGAAATTATAGCAAAAAAAATCCTTCATAAATAAGTGGCAAGTCCTTTTCTAGGGCTTAAACCCAAGAAAGGAGTAAATCATTGGTACTGAATAGTGAAATAGGGGAAACTGATTTCTGTATGCATTAAAAGTGACATAGGAAATTTTAGGAAACATTAAAAAAGTTGATCAACTGATTTTTGACCAGTATGCAAAGGCAAGTCAACCTTAAAACACATCTGTCCATGAAGGATGTTAGAAGTTCATATGCAAAGAACATCCCTAAGGTTAATCTCAACCTAATTCAAAACAGAACTTCAAATGGATCGTCCATTTAAAACTTTCAGAAGAAGACAGGAAGTCTTATGAACTGAAGTTAGGCAGAGTTCAAAGGCATGACACGAACCACACTTAACCTGCTGAAGAGAACTTAATCAAAATCCAGGAGGCTTACTCTACAAACGACAGGGCTATGAAACTAAACAGGTCAAAGGCAGGTGAGGAGAAAATATTCACAAGTAGCATATTCCTGAAAGGACTTGTCAGAAAAACTCAACATTAAGAAAACTAGAAGCATAATTAAAAATTGTAATGTCTGTCATGGACTCTGTTGCCTGTTACCTGCTGCCATGTTGGGCCCCAGTACAAGAGGAAGCTCTTAGCCCTCATGTGACTAATGAACTGAAGGGGTTTGATATGTGGTGGGCTTACTTCATCCAAAGAGGGGAGGAGGGAGAGGGAGAAGAGAATTGGGGGTAGAACCAGGAGAGGAGAAGGGAGAGGGCTGTGACCAAGATATAACTTGAATAAATAAATAAATGTTGAAAAAGAAAAAAATCATAACTTAGAAAAAAACTATAAATAAGAGCCAGAGATGTAGCTAGCACAAGTGGTAAAATATTTGCCTAGCAAACACGACATGAATTTCAATTCTGGGCACCATTCAAATCCAGTATGTGTGTACACTTTATACACTTATATTCAGAAGGTGAACCAGGAGAATCAGAAGTTGAAGGTCATCTTCAACTACATTATAAGTTCAAGATCAGCCTAGTCACCTTCACAATACTCTGTTTCAAAACAAGCAAACAAACAAGCAAATAAAGACTAGGAATGGGTGTGCCTGAACAAGCACATATGGAGATGTCTACGGTTGCTAGCATTTAAGAAATAAAAGAATTGGAAACCATAAGATGATGTTATGCAAAAATTAGAATGAGTTCTCAAAACCTTGTGAACACTTGATGCTAGTCAGCATGCAGAGCAACTGAAGTCCCAGAACAACTGGTGGACATGCAGGACAGACAGTATAGCCATTCTAGAAGAAAGAAAGTATAGTGAGAATTTTGGTTTCTTTAAAAACACAGAAATATTATGGGAATATGTTTTCATTTTAATCCCAGCTGTGGGATATGAGGCTGCTTCAGATTGTCCACAGCAGCTATGATTTGTCTCTTGCTCTAGCAGGGGTGTGATTTTGCCAGCTGCAGATAGTTTCTCCAAGTGTATGACATTTGGAATTCTTGGGACTCTTGAGAAGATATATAAAGGCTAGAGCCTTGAGATAGCTGCCTGAGGCTTTCAATGTTCCTTACTCCCAGGCCAGGGCCTTGCCATGGCTGCTGTTACTTCTCCTGCTGTTGCTGCTGCTGTTGCTGGTTGGTTGTGGTTTACTGTGGTTTGTCAAGTGGTTGTATGCAAAGAGACAAGAAGAAGAAATTGGATAGATCAACCCTGTCCCAAGGAACTTGACTACTATAATCAACAGGCAGTAGTCTAATGATATCAATTCCCCCTGTCCCCTCTATCCTTCTTTCTATCTAGTCTACCTAGTATTGGTAGGTTGGAAGGATGGAATAAGGGTGGAGAAGTTTGGAGGAGAGTAAGAAACCCAGAAAGTAGAAAATGTTGGCTACAAGGGAGTTTCTTACAGAGTTAAAAAAGACATGCTTGACATTTCATTTTTAAGTATTACTACGAACAATACCTTTAAGAAACATTACCCTTAATTTTGTATCAATATACAAAGATCAATACCAATGTGGCCAAATATAATCTTAATTTTGTATCAATATACAAAGATCAATACCAATGTAGCCCAATACAATCTTAATTTTACATTAATATACAAGGGTCAATACCATTGTGGCCAAATATAATCTTAATTTTGTATCAATATACAAAGATCAATACCGATGTAGCCCTATACAATCTTAATTTTGCATTAATATACAATGATCAATACCAATTTAGCCAAATATAATATCAATTTTGTATCAGTATACAAAGGTATAAGGCTATATTCCATAATTTGTCATTTTTTCTTGATCTTTCCTATACTATGTCTATGTCCCATTTTTCTCAAGTCTGTTCACTCCTATATAGGAGAGAAAGGAGGATACAGAAAAGAAAAAGAGAAAAGTCCCTGGGTCTAACCTCCAAAACCCATTTAACAAGACCATTTAACAGCTTGTAGTCTTTTCCCCTAAATAACAAAAATTTCTATTATCTATCAAATAACCAAAGTGGAGGGAACACCCTCCCCACCTTCTGGGGATGGGACGTTCTTCTCTTAAAATGACTTCCTGCTGATTTGGGACGTGGTAAACCTGTTTGGGGCCCAAATAAGAATGGAAAAATGGTTAAAAATGTTAATAGAATCATTTGATGTTCAGTCCTTTTGTGCTCAGCTATTTAGATGTCCTAAGACAGAAGCTGATCTTCAGAGCTTTACTGAAGATCTGGCTGGAGTAGTCTGTGGAGCTGAATGATCTTAGCGATTTTGAGTTGTTGTGGTTGTAGACTTTTGAGGAAACTGCTATTGAAGAAGTCTGCAAGGCTGGATCATCGGGGCCACTCATCTTCTTTGGTGTCTGATCTGTTTTCTGCTGAGGTTTCCGTTGTCCAGTTGTCCCTGGATTCCTTGAATGGATGCTTTAAATCTCCTGGAAAGATAAGAACAGAGCCCTGCCCTAATCCTAACTCTGGGACAATTACCTTTTTTTAGGGGGGGGTCAGGTAATATTTTTCCTGGAGCAAATTTTTTTTTGACAATATATAAAGTATTACCTTTCAATCCGGATTAAAGAAGAAATTATTTTGATATTTTGGAGCTAGACAAACCTTTAGTGTATATATTTTGATATCTCTAAGGACAATTTGTTTGAGTTGCAGCCTGCCTTTTGTAAGTAGCTTTTAAACTTAAATCTTTCCAAATCCTATGTGCCTGAGTCTGCATTCTAAGTTTTGGGATCAAAGACATGTGGTTCCTAACTGATGGGATTAAAGATGTGCTCCTCCACCCCTGAATCAAAGTTTTTCTCTGTTTAGAGCGTGTTTTGTATCAGGTGGCCTTGAGCTCTGAGATCTGCCTGTTTCTGTCTCTAGTGTGTTGGGATTAAGGGTGTATTCTTCCCCAATGATGGGACTAAGGGTGTGCGCCATCACCACCCTGTTTCTTGTAACTCTAGAATTTATAAGACAACTAATTCTATAGTGATCCTCCTGTCTCTACTGGAGGTAACGGCATGGGCTAACACCATGCATTATTTTACCTTAGCTCTAAGTTTTTTCAACTCTTGGAGGTTTGTAAAACCAGGTTGAACAGCTGTCACCTTTAATTTATTTACAGTGCTTTAAACCTGTTAAGGGTAATGTTTCTTAAAGGTATTGTTCGTAGTAATACTTAAAAATGAAATGTCAAGTTTTGACCTCTCGCTACCAACTGACATAAACTGTTTATAATAATTAAGAAACGGAAACTAATAATCATGAAAACATGTCATTTTGTTAGTTACTATGACAGTCTATCACAGTTATTTTCTAAGCTATTCAGAAATCAAGTTGCTAAGAGACAAGCAATATTTGCTTATCTAAATATAAGAGATAGATAGGGCATTTACAAAAACCTCAAGAGATCTGCAGATATGGCATTCAAAGATGTTTGCTTAACTTAAGATTTTTTGATATCGAGACATGTCAGCTCCTGACAGCACCCCCTATTCTACTCCAAGTAGAAGAGGAGCATTGAAGAATCTCCAGTGGGAGATGATTGAATTGGTGGTAAGCCGTTCTCTTGGCAAGAAAAACCCCTTGCTTCAACTGTAGACAGACTTCTGTCCAAAAAGGACAAAACTTGGAAGCAGATAAGTCGACAGCCTAGCTCTGCCAAGACAGGGTAGGTAAGCCCTTCATAATTCCTGCTCTACAATCAATGTCTGTCAGAGAAATGGAGCCAAATGGCTGAAGATTGATGCTGTAATGTATGGAGAGAAAATGGGAACTGTCCAGGCAGCCACTGGTATGTCATTTTTCAGTTTTGGAAGCTGCAGGCCCTGCACTTCCTATATAATCAGATACATTTATCCCTCTCAGGTCTCTGAGGTGGTTGAAGAATAGATAGCTAGAGTCTCATAGTTAAATTTTGAGTTGTTTAGGAATCAAGAGGGTGTTCTGGATCTAAGAAGATATTTTTAAAATTATGAGGCAAGTTAGTATGAAAGCTGAGTTAGATATAGAACTTTAAACACATGGAGATGGTTAGATAGTAGAATGTTAAAGTCAGGTGCCAAATACATATGGACTGGACTTTGGGAATGTATGCTAAGCCATATAACTCTTATAATTGTGGCCTAATTATTTCTGTTGTTTTGTATTGTATTTATAGTTATAAGAAAAAGAACCATTTTTTGGGCTGAAAGGGAGAGCTGTTGGGGGGAAAAAAGAAATACCTTAAACTGAAAAAAAAAAAAAGAAGGGAAGAGGATGGGGGGTTGAGGGGTAGGAGGGTGGAAGGGTGGGACTGGAGGGGGGAGTAGGGAGGGGATTGTGATTGACATGTAACTTGAAGAAACAATAAATAAATTATAAAAAAAATTAAAAAATTTAAAAAAAGAAATAAAAAGGCAACCAGTCCAATAATAAAAAACTTTTCATATTTTTCTTTCAAAAAAAAAGACATGCTATTTCACAATGGTTTTACTATAATCAGTAGCAAACCAGGATTTTCAACAAAAATTTTGATTCTGACTCCATATTGCCTTGCCTACTACCATAGTGTATTTGTCACATGAAAATAAGTCTTATGTATTTCATGGCTATATTAGTCCACAGTTGCCTAATGAATGCATCCATTCATTTATTCATTTAGCAAGTTCTTAACTGGGCAAATGTCTGGGTCAGGCACAGATTAGACTCCATAGACTTAGTCAATACTCATGAGGCTGGTTATCCACGCATGCAAATGGCATGTGCACAATGAAGAGAAAGAACACTGGGATCAGTCAGCATTGAGTAGGGGTTCTTTAAGAAGGAAATGTTATGCTATTGATGAGGACTGTTCATGATACAATAAAATTAAAGAATATCCAAAGATCAAACAAACCATTTTACATGTCTCAAGGAACTAAAGAAACTCAGAACTATCAATAGCGTCATATCAGACATTTGATTAGTTTGTGTCATAGTTAAGGTTACTATTGTTGTGATAATACACCATGACCAAAAAAGGAAGGTGGGGAGGAAATAGTTTATTCAGCTTACACTTCCACATTGCCGTTCATCATTGGAGGAAGTCTGGACAAGAACTCAAGCAGGGCAGAAGCCTGGAGGAAGTCTGTGGAGGGGTGATGTTTATTGGTTTACTTCACACAGCTTGCTCAGCCTACTTTCTTATAGAACCCAGGACGATCAGCCCAGGGATGGCACCACCGCCATAGACTGGGCCCTTCTGCATTGATCACTAATTGAGAAAATGCTTTACAGCTGGATGTCATTGAGGGATTTCCTCAATTGAGGCTCCTTCCTTTCTGATGACTCTAACTTGTGTCAAGTTGACACACAAAAACAGCCAGTACAAGCCTGTAGCAAGTGAATTTAAGAGAGCTAGGGTGCTGGCAGTACCTCCTCAAGACCATACTACCATTCTGTTGTCCACCATCATGAAAGAGAACCATGCTATCCATCACTAACCTGGGAAAATATCCCAACTCAGTACTGGACAGATAATTTCTACTGAATGCATATTGTTTCTTTGTTATTGTAAAGTGTAAAAATCCTAATTCTGGTCTTCAGATGTCAAAGATTCTATTATAATCCACCACGGTTCTTTGTTTCCTCTTTTAGTTGATGTCATTTGTAAGAACTGACAGGGAGTGGTAGGAGGGAGAGAGAGAGAGAAAGGGAGAGACCTTTGCCTCATTTAATACCCTTAAAACTAGTTTTCTCCCATAGTATGCTCAAGGGCTGGAGCCAATTGAGACAAAGCCCAAATATAATTCCTTGACAACACCCATTTCTCACAATTGTCCCCTCATCATACAACCAAATCCCTATTTAGTCTGCTGCACTTGCCTCTTTCCAGGCTTGGATTCTTCCCTGAAAGGTTTTGCTGACCCGTTATGGAAAGGATGCTAAAAGAGCCTGCCCCTCCTGCTGGCCACATAGGTACATGTTTGTCCCATAATGGAGCAGATGGCTCAAGTAAATCTCTGAAGATACTTTTGGCTTTACAACCCCACAGCATGTAGCAGTGTGGTTTGTTCATAGTGAGCACACAATACAATTCTCTTGGATTCAGTATCTCCCAGCACCCACAAACCTTTCCAGGTACTATTGCTCTTGCAAGAGAGCCATACACAAAACAAAATTATCAAATGCAATCATCATTTCCCTAGTGGTTATGCCAAAAATTAAAAACAACTCGAAAGAAGGCAATCACGAAAGTTATATCACAGATACTTTTGTTCAGTCTTCTATAAATATTTCCTGTTCCCAGGCATCCACATAGTAACAATGTTGACCACCATTATCAACTGTGGACTAAGTCTAAAATCTCCTTGGGAAAGAGTGTATACACATACACACTTGTAAGGGAACATGAAAGCCACTTTTTTTGTGATCTGGGGACAGTATAGTAAATTAGATAGATTACATATGGAGTCTACCGATGTAGAACAGCTTGTGGAAGATCATAAACAATTTTTTTTTCAGATAAAAACTCTGCAGCCATGAGTATACCACATGATCACTACTTCCCTACGTTTCCTTCCTTTACATGTAAATAGCCAGAACATCATCAAGTCAGAGTTTAATAAACTTTTAATTTGAAGTGAATTACCACATGTTGTGTTTGTTTACCCATTATTAAATTTCTTAGCAACACATCAGTGGCAGAAACAGCGCACTGTATCACAGCCCTGATACATTAGAAAACAAGCCCATGGGAGTTTTAACTACAAATAATAACCTTAGGAGGTTCCAAGAAAAATAAGTAAAAGTAAGCAATAGAGGAAGCTCGTACTGGAAGAAATTTTTGTGTTCTGCTTTTGTATAAAACTGTTCACAACAGGAGAAGACAGCCCTGTCTTTGAGTATGAGACTTACATTAGTCTCTGAACTCATAGCAAAGGAAAATAATAATCAGGTTTTTTTTTTTTTTTTTTTTTTTAGGCAAAGAATAAGAAATTATCCTCCCTGGTGCACACTGTATTTACATCCTGAATGTGCTGGTGTTCTGTTCTCCCAGAGTGCTACTTGTCCACTTTAAGGAAAGCACAGGGCAGCGGCAGCACTCTAAAAAACAAGTTCATAGCATGATGTGGTTCATCTAGGGAATGCAGCTACATTGCCCTAGGAAAGATGAGAAAGCAAGAAGGATATGGTGAAAAATGATCCAAAAGTAATTACTTCTAATCTTTAGACTCCTAAAAGTAGATAAAAATATCAGTGGCGTTAAGTACCATAAGTTAAGTCAGAACCCACTCTGTTAAAAGTTGAGAATTCTAAAATAAGACCATGTTGCACTAAAATATTTTTAAAAAGAAACACACTGTACAAGTGCACATATTTTACAGTGTTCAGTGACTTCAGAGTTGACCTTTGAACTTGATGTTTAAGCAAAATCAATGGAATGCTTTCTCTTCTTTTCTGTCCAATGAAGTCACAATCATTCCCTTTCTATTTCTCACTTTATTTTTCTTAGGATGATGATCTTCGACCATCAGAAGAAGCTTTGACACTGTCTCTCTTTTCAGCGTCTCAGATTTCTAGTACCTTAGTGCATTTCCTGTGGCTCCATTGCAACTTCTACATTGGAACATCTGTGAGGAAAAGCCTTTGTTTCTCACAGCTCTGGGGGTAGATGGTTCAACAGGCTGCGTCTAGTGAGTATCTTCAGGTTGGCTGGGACGTTGCAGAGGCCCTAGCAGTTTTAGGATTAAATACTGGGAGATTACAGACCTGTAATCTCATGACAAATGTAATTTCTCAATAACCTGTATCTATTAGTACATTCCTAAGGGCAGAACCATCAAGATCCAACCACCTCCTTAAAAACCAAAACCAAAACAAACAAAAACAAGACATCTCATCTTTCTCTGCTGAACTTCCTCTCTTTTCTCAAAAGCAAAGTACTTGCTACAGAAGTATAAAGATTTTTCTTTTTGATTCCCCAGGAGCCACATTAAAAAATATAGCTGTATATGGTGGCAAGTGTCTGTAATTTCAGTGCTGAGGGAGGCAGACTGAATGAGAAGGATCTCCAGAGCTCACTGTTAACCAGCCAGTCTAATAGAATCAGAGAGAGATGCTGCCTCAAAAAATAAGGTAGAGAGATGTCAATGAAGACACCCAATAGTGATCTCTGGCTTTCATGGCACACACACACATACACACACACACATGCATACACATATACATGCATGCATACACACAGACACACATAAATATGCATACATACCCATATATACACACGTGAATAGCCTTATATACACACATACATGCACATACACAGATAGGAAAAAGGAAAAGGTATAAGAGGAGGAGGGTAAAATTAAAAATTATGTAAAGGAAATACAGCAAAATAGAATTGTCAAAGTATAGAATGGAGTATTGGTGCATGTTATGTTATTTTCAATACCATATAATTAAATCATTTGATAATTTCAAAGAATATGTTTACTACAGGGTTTGCTACTGGTAACTAATATGAGTGCCACTCCTTGTCACAAGACTGTGACTACTAGTCCTACAGTAGCTGCCAATACATCCCATCCTATTGGGCAGGCTAATATTACTTACTGTTAGAGTATCCATCTGTTTACAGAAACCCATGACTAAACTCTTTGGTAAAGGTAATAAGTTTTTACTACAAAAGATAATTTTAAATGTGGCTCTTCTGAAAATTGAATGTTTGAATAAACATGATTTACCTTGTGTTTGATAAAACCAATATTCAAAATCAAATCCCTACAGCATAAACTATATACTACTTGAGAACTTTTTCCTGAGAATATTTTATCTTTTATACTCGTATTTTTGATTACAACACTCAAACAGATACAAGAAAGCTGAAAACTTAAACAGAAGACCCGAAAGAAGTCAAATAATCCCACATCTCCAAAAAATAGTGACAAAAAAGTCTATAAACAATGGTGTCATGGAGAAAAATATGTATTTCAAGAGAGTAATTTTATACTTATTTCCATAATAGTCAATGTGATATGAAAACTAATATTCTTGTCAATGGTTATATTCTTTCTCCATGACATAGTTTAGAAAATGCATTCTTAGAAAATAATTTCTTAATTAGCTTCATTCAATATGGCACAGTACTTAACACTGCATTGGAAAGCTGAAGAAAATGAGTCAACCAACCCTGAGAAGAGTGAATGGCGCCGCCCATTACAGCATGGGGTTCTTTCTTTGAAGGGCCGATTGTATTATCCAAATCGAATTCTGTGTTCTCTGTTTCCACCATTAACCACACAGGACGTTCGGGAGAAAGCTGCCTGTGGCTCTCGTGGCTTTTTTGATCATCCAAATGCAAAGGAGTTTTAATTACCTATTAGGAGATAAATCAGTTAATGGAAACTGTTGGAAATATTACCTCTGTAGTTAAATTTTCTCTAGAACAATTGGGGGATTTTGAGATATCCAAAAAGACAATTCAGTTTTCCAGACTCTGAAGGATTTTGCCTGGTTTATTATAAAGGTCAAATAATCACTTTAAATGTTGTCATGTGTTTTATATGTTTAATTTATTATTTTTAATATCCTGTAAGAAAACACTGTATGACTAAACTTCATATTGGAATGAAACTAGCAAATATTCATTAGGCTATTTTGGGTTTTTTTTGTTTGTTTGTTGTTTTATTTAAAATAGTAAGCCAAGAAAGAAATGACAAGACTGTGGATCACAGTGGTAAGTGAACAAGTGGGTATTCACTGCGCACTTTTTCACCACGAGTTAAAGATAACTTAAGGAAGCAGTGAAACACTGAGAGTGGTGGGGATCTGAAAGGAGAATTTCCTTGAGAAGTGTCAGCCTTCCTCGCTTCTACAGTCTTCCCTCTTCAGTCCTTGCACACGTGCTATGGGACTAAACTAGCGCTGCTTTCCAGCCTCCTCCTCAGGGCTCCCGTTACTATCCCTAATGACACGGACAGCAATAAAAGTCAGGGTAAAGTCATGAGGCCTGGTTCTGTCTGGTCCACTTGACAGCATTTTCCTCCCACCCATCGATCCTGCAGAAAAAGGAAGGAAGGGTTCCCTTGGATTTTTTAATCCTCTCTAAGCTTAAATTGCAAAAACATTTTTTCTGTTCCATCATCTGTTTTGTCCTCTTATGCCATTTGCTATTTTTTTTAAAGTATTTCCATCCACTACTTGATCAGAAATTTCCATACGGTTGGTTGATTGGTGGGTTGGTGTTTACTGTGTGCGTGTGCGTGTGTGCGTGCGTGCATGTGTGTTATGTGTGCCTGTCTGTGGAAGCCAGAGGTTGACATGGTGCATTTTCCTCAGTCACTCGACCTAAGTTTCTGAAGCAGAGAGACCACAAGGGTGACTCCCCAATAGGGATCCGCCATCTTTGACCCCGCCTCCTCCAGTGTTGGGGTCTAAGACATATGCTGCCCCTGTGCAGTGATATTTTGGGGTTTGAAAAAGGGAGTTGTTTTATTGGCATGCTTTGCGTTTATGCTAGGGATCCAAGCTCAGGTCCTCATGTTTGCTGGACAAGCACTTTACCATCTGAGCCATGTCTCCAGCTCTGATCATAACATTTTGTTCTTGAGAAAACTCTTGCTAGGAAAATTCAAATATTAGAGAAATTTACATGAACAAAACCAAAGTTTTGTATAAGAATGTTTTGTTTTCATCTTTAAGAAGGAGAAGAGAAGTGTCCGCATCACCACTCAATCAGAAAAATCATATAAAAATCATACACACTTTACTGACACCGTTCTTGTCAGTAAAATGGGCTTACTCCCCAAATAGAGATACAGAAAATGATCTTCCTAACATTGTCTAATAAATAAGAGTTGGTGATTAATCATATCTATGTGTGATATATATTGGACAAGTATAGTCTACAGGTAAATCAAAGCATCACTTTTCCTTGCTGTTTTACTTAATTAAAAAGGAGAAAAAGTTGGTCTTCCAGTCCAAGTAGATTGTGATCCAGCCAAATCATTTTAGTACTGTTTAATAATCAACCTTTTATCTTGTAGATTTTAAGTATTTATTTTAATATCAACATAAATAATCTTTGTGATTAATATCAGGACTATTTAAATTGTCTTTATAAATTTAGTGCTAACTTTCCAAGCCATAATTTTCAGAATTCTGGGCTGTAAGTACCAGTTTGTGTGAACACTAAAGGTTGGGGATACAGCTCAGAGGTAGTGCGGTTGCCTAGCATATGTGAAGCCTTGAGTTCTACCCAAAGCATGGGCAGTGAGGTGCAAGGGAAAGAAAAGAAGAAGAAAATAAAGAAAAGCAATAAAAAGCCTCAGGTGCTAGTGGTGAGGAGATGGCTCAGTGAGTGAAGACCTTGTCGTACATGTATGAGGACTTGGGTCTAGATCTTCAGTTCTCACATAAAAAGCCAAGTAAAGCAGCCCATGCCTGTGACCCTAGCAATGGGTAGAGTGGAGTAGGAGGTAGAAACAGGTGGATCCTAGGGGCTCACTGAACAGCCAGTCTAGCAAAAATAGCAAGCTCTGGATTTAACTGAGACCATGTCAAGTAAGAGAGGAAACATCCCAATTCAAGTTGTGTAAATGTACATAAGCTCATAGACACACACAACACATGCAGAGACACACACAACACACACAGAGACACACACAACACACAACACACACAGAGACACACACAACACACACAGAGACACACACAACACA
>CAJQZJ010033130.1:7421819-7476101 GCA_907164525.1 Lophiomys imhausi
ACACACACAACACACACAGAGACACACACAACACACACAGAGACACAAACACATACACTTACAGATAGATGCCTTTCATATTAACTATAATAAAATGCACTTCCTTTTGTGAATGTATTTAAATTTTCAGTTGATTTTGACTCATGGTATGATGTTTAAGACTATAATTTTAAAGCTGTTTTGTTATGAGGCTTTATAGTTATTTATATTCCTGTATCATTCTTTCATTTTAAGCTTATTCATATCAACCTTTCTGATTCTTAAGAGCTGGAAGTGATCTCTAACACTTGATGCACCACTACAAAATAATTGGTATAAATTCTCAGATGTGCGCAGCATCCGTGAGGATTTCGTTCTTAGTGAGACTAAAGGATAGTCAGATTTATCTCAGAATAGCACTGTTTCCACAATGACTAGGAAGACACATATCCAGGAGAGAACTATTTCCTAATAGTTCTCTAGACATCTCCAACATGGTATTTCAGCATAACACTATAATGAGATTCACTAAAAAGAAAATACCAGGTAATTTTACCCCAAATAGAAAGGTGACAGAAAACTCTAAAACATAAGGCCAAAATTGGACATTTTCTGGAATTATCTTTATCAGTGCCATCAATTAGATAAGTAGGTAGGTAAGTAGGTACGTAGGTAGACAAGTAGATAGATAGATGATGATAGATAGATAGGGGGAGGTAGATGGTAGACAGGTGGTAGATAATCAGATATTTAGACAAAGAATAAAATTTCATGGCACATTATGATATATTACACCTGGGAAAATACTATAATTATGAGCAAAAAGTTTAAACACAGAGAACAAAACAAATGGACTACAAACAGGTGGAAACCTTAATTCTTAACATATGCAACCATTTTCTTCTTGGATAATGACGTCTGCCTACAATGAACTTATATATTGGCATGTCTGTTAAAATTCTAGATTGAGCAATACACAGAAATCTAAACATATACAAATATGTATGTCTAGTTTATTTGCTTTAAGTATTTGTGTTTGACAAAAAGCATGCCTGGAAGGGGAGTGACTAAAGGAGACAGCTCTCTCATGGCCACTCTACCTCTGTAGAATTACCCTCTTGTAGGTGTCTATCTTGTCAAAGATGAGCATTCAGAAGGTAGAAGTCAAACCTCTTTTCTACAACCTATCGCAGGCAACTCCTAACACACAAGAGAAGCTTGGCCAGTACTTTTGATAAGGATATAAGTTATCCACCCTTGGGATGACAGGGTGAACTTACAGATTGTGAACCGCAGAGAACCAGGGGGCTCGGGCAGCTCTGATTCATCCAACATACAAGACTGTACTTAACTAACTTTCACTTTACCCGTGAACTTACAATTTAATTTCTTTTAAGTATTAATCAATGTCCATTTTCAGAAATCAGTTACCTGTTGTAATTACTTTTACCTTTTTAAAGAAACTTCAGTAAATTTTGCAACTGCAAGAAAGAAAGCTAATGGCTAGAAAGAGGTGACTTTGGAAAATACTTGAAATTGTTTTCCGGTTACAAACTCACATTTCATAGCTATAATCTTAGCTAGGTGGCACTCAAAAGGCTGAGGATGAAAAGTCTGAGGACAGCCTGTGCTGCAGGTGTAAATCTAATTTCAAGAAATTAATGAACAAAACCGTCATATTACAAACCTTAAAGTATAGATTGCACAGCCACTGGTCCAAGTCCTGGCAAATCAAATTTTCTATTTTTCTGAAACTGTCCAGTTTCTGGTCATAATGTCCTCAGAGAAGAGGACACTTGAATTTTCCCTCCACTATATGGAAGTTGTTATCACACACAGGAAAGACGGCCCAACCCATGACCAGATCATTGTAAACATGTGTTCCATGGAGAAGGAAGAGTTCAAACAAGAAAGACATTCCAGGCTTCACAGTTTTCCTTTGAGGAAGCACCTGGTAAAAAATATTAAGACAGGAGAATATCATGAGACTGCTATTTGATACCCAGTGATACTCAAGACCATTCAAAATTAAGTACAAACATGTTCTATATTCCTCCTATTGCCTTTGAATACTTACTCTTGGATGAATTTACAAATAATCTTCCTAGCTTCAGGTAATTTAGCAGCCATGCAACCATGAAAATGTGGCTCTGCCAGAGACTCCATGCTTAATAAGCTTCAGGAATCAAGCTTGTAGCATTCCAATTAACATGCTACTACGTATTTTCAATCCTATTGGCTTGAGTTGGTATGGCTGCTGTTGCTAAGATTTTAATGTGTCTATTCAATCAAAGTTCCTGTGCTGTAAACCTCATCCATTAATTCATATGTTAATGATGTATAGAGAAAGAGGCTGGGGAGATGGGATTAGATGAGGTCATGAGGGTGGGACCTTCAGAATGGCATCAGTGACTTTGTAAGAAAGGAATAAAGGTCTCAGAGTTAAACTAGTCGCTTGCCCTTTTCCACTGTGCCCTCCATCATACGATGCAATAAGAAGTCTCTCACCAGATGTCACCACAGTCTAGAATTTCCTGGCCTACAGAACCACCGGCCCACTAAACTGTTCTTTTGTCAATTATCACACCTGAAAGTACTCTGTTCATAGCACAGACACAGACTAATCTCATGACCATCTCTGTGTTTCCTCACGGCCATGATGTCATGACCCTGTTTTGGATCTTCTGGATCATTCAAGTACCTGGTTAATGTGTTTTACATAGAACAAATCTTGTCTATAAAGGTAGTTGAACAAATTATCACACTCAAGAAAAACTAACCCTATTTATGATGACAGTTAGAATTATTATTATAAGAAATAAAAAACAGAGATCATGTAGTTTTGTGACTACTGTTTATCCGAAGTGGCATTACAATGCACATCACTATAAGAGCCAAACAAACAGCAACAGGCAATGATGGATCCGTGGTCATATTGACCAAGTCATGTTCTTGGGTGTAGCAATGAAGTCCATTTCTCAGTTTAAAAATCATAAAAGTGTAAAGCATAAATAATTTTTTATTTTAAAAGATATTTTTCTTTACAAAATCTTATGTGAATAGATTTAAGTGGACAGAAAATTGCCTTGTCATAAACTATTTCGCAAAACATTTATCCAAAGTGCAGTTATATTTGTATGATTTATACGAATAGCTGAAGACTTAAGTTTAGGAATAAAATGTAACAGAGACATCTGTTGAAAACACCATAACCCTGTGGCAGCTGCTATTAAAACCATTAACGGGATCAGGTTTCATTTAAACCAGATTTACCATTTTCTACAGCAGCCCATGGGAAAGCTAAAGACATTAGGCAGAAATTACTGACACAAGAGATGTTTAATCAAGCTGTACTTTTCATTTGGCTAGCTGGCCATGAGTCACATTTCTAACACAAGAACAAGCACTAAGTGGAGGAGGAGAAATGGAGTCAGAACCCTAGTTGGAGCCACGATTTAAAAATAAAACTGAACCCATGCTGTCAACGGTGCTTTAGTTTTCTCACTGGATTTAGCAGTGAAAAATAGGACCTTCCTTGTGCTAAACCAGTGTTTCTCAACAACACATTTGAAGGAGCTGGAATAAGAATACGAAGTGCAGTGACAGTTGTGATGACTTTTATGGTGGCTTTATGTAAGTTTCTTCCCTTTTTTACACTCGAGCTTATATGCACGTGAGCTCCCTGAAAACCAGGAAAGGACTGCACATGTGGCTAAGTGAACAAGTCCTACCCACCACATGCAAGGTCCTGAATCCAACCTCAAGTGCCACAAATCTAAAATCTAAAATTACAATAAGAACCCCCAAGCCACATGATAGAAGTATGTTCTACACTGAGATGGCACATTTATGCCAAGTTAACAATGCTCAGGAAAATGTGAAGTGTGCATTAGTCTTACAATTGTATTTATGACTTATCCCAACCACTTCCTAGATGATATGTAACAAAAAGAAGATATTTGAGATTAGAATGTATTAGCAACCATGCCAAACATCCTCGTTCTTTTATCGCATGACATCTCCCTTGAAGTTACCAAGCTGGGTGTGGGAACACCATGCAGTACTGTGTCATCTACTGTAATAGAAAAACAAAGCTTCTTCATGTAAATCCATTCTGTAACAGAGAATGGTCATATACAGATGCCCTGACAGCTCCTGAAATTAAAAAGTAGAGGAACAGGGCAAATCAGTCTGTCCACTGGTTTTGGATAAAACAGAAGATAGGAGCTACACATTCTTTCATTATTAGTTAATTAATTAATTAATTAATTTTCATGAAATGTGTACGAGTGTTTTTGCTTGCATGCACGTGTGCCATATACATGCCCAGTGCCCAAAGACCTCAGATTCCCTGCAGTTGGAGTTACAGATGGATGTGAGCAACCATGTGGGTGCTTGGAATTGAACCCAGATCCTCTGGAAGAGTAGCCAGTGTTCTTAACAGCAGAACCACCTCTCTAGCCCCAAAGGTGTTTTATATGTTTCTAAAGAATGGAATCTAGTCTCAATGACAACAGGTATCTTTTCAGAATGCTTGGTTTGAGTGTTTTCCCTTACTGCTTGTTGTACAGGAGATCTTCGGCCCTGTAACGCATACCTTGAGATGGCTGCTTGTGCTTTTACAAGAAAGATCATAAGTTTTCTTGTTCCCCTCTCTCTGGGGCCCATTTCCGGGATCTGTAGTACTTCCACAGCTAGCCTATGAAAGGACACGTCTCTGAGTATCATTCATTAGCTTTGTATTTAAAAATTCTAATAGGAGCCCGTTTTCTCTGAGGTCAATGCCATCTCATAGTCAGAGTGCTGGTAGCAGAATGTCATAATGTCCTGGGAGGAGCTTCGTTTTCTGACCACCATGAGTAATTCTATGGATGAAGGAGATTTTACAGAGACAAACTTCACCGCTTTTTACAGTTGTGACGCCCTTGATCTTCCACATGAAGGGAGATGCACGTGGCAAAGAGTAAGGAAGTGGAACCTAAGAAGCAAATGAAAGTTTGCAAACTGAATGGCGAGTGGAGTGGAAATGAGAGAAATTATGTCTATTGGAACTCAGTTATATACAAATTATTAGTCTGGAGTGAGTGATGCTACAATATGGCTGCTATAGTTAGGTTTACCTGTCACCTTGATACAAACCTAGAGTCATCTGGGAAGAGGGCACCTCCATGAAGAATTGCTCACAGGTTGGCCTGTGACTATGTCTCTGGGGAATTTCTTAATTGTTAATTGATGTAAGTGGGCCCAGCCCACTGTGGGTGATACCAACCATAGGCAGATTGGGCTGCAATGTATAAGAAAGGTAAGTGAGCAGACCAAAGAAGGCAAGCCAGTAAGAGACCTCCCCTATGGAGCCTGCCTCTGCTTCTGCTGGAGTCCCTGCCCCGACTTTCCTCAGTGATGGACTTGTTACCTGGAAGAAAGAAACCCATTCTTTCCCAAGATGCTTTTGATCATGGTTTTTATCAAAGCAACAAGAAAGCAAACCAGAACAGGGATAAAAAGCGATGTTTGTAGTATGCTCCATGTTTCTGAACTTTCTGAAATGTTAGTAGACATAATGGTTTGGGTTACTCTTATTTATTAGTATTAATATTACGTTTTATATATATGGATGTTTTGCCTGCATATATGTCTAATGTCGCAAAGGCAAGAAGAAGGCATCGGATCTCTTGGCACTGAAGTTGCAGATGGTTGTGAGCCACCATGTGGATGCCAGGAATCAAATCCAGGTCCTCTGGAAGAGTAGCCATCATTCTTACCCATTGAGCCATCTCTCCAGCAAGGTATATAGTTTTCATTATCAAACAAATACTAATAAAACAGCTTTAAAACTAGAATGCCTTCAAATCCCATTTCTTGATATAATAGAGATAGATAGTCACAAACAGCCAACACTCACATCATGATAAGAAAAGGGCTGAGGACATAGCTCAGCAGAGCTTGGCCTAGCATATTCTATGACTGGTTTCATTACCAATACCAAAGGGGAGTGGGAGGGAAAACAGAATTAAGAAAAAAATAAGTTATTAAATTATATGACTGCAGGGCTTTCTGGGAGCTCAAGAGACAAACTTAAAGGAAACTAAATCCTGGGATCAGATGAAAGTGCAGACCTGTCACTGGATGCCAGGCACTGCAGGAGAAAGGAATAATTTAGCATATGAAGCCCAGATGTAGACCAACTCATTACTGTGGACCAATTTTTAACCCTAGGACCTTTACAAGTACTTGGTAGCATGTGGACAATTTGGTCTAGATATGAAGGCAGAGATTCTCAATGTCTCAGAAATCCTGTGGCAGCACTGGAGAGCCAAACATAATCAAAAAGTTGAATGGCAATTGGATAGCAAGCCCAAATGGAGAAATGGGCCTCTTATAACTTAAATCTATGGAACTCAGTGGGGCATTCAAACTAACTGAAGTTGTAATTCAGTTCCAGGTCAGCTCAGTTCCTGATGTGATCACAGAGGTCAGATCTTGATGAGGGAATTGATGTTTTCTATTTCATTCTCTGCAGTTTGTTTACACACACTGTCTACTGTATGGCATACAACTACAAGGTATCTATAGCAGCGGGATGTGAAGCACTGACCAATGAAAACTACCTAACGGATATAGATCCATGCACGATCAGAATCTAGAAATAACAAAAATTATATATTATTAACATCAAACATAGAGGAAAGAATGTAATATTTCACGGGAGGACTTGAAAGTATTTTAGAGGAGAAACAAAACATTTCGCATGGCAAAAACTATGACATGCGCTTTAGAGTACAAACAGACACGACAGCAAAGGCATGATGAATGTGGAAATGCAATCGACAGTGAACAGCATGAAAGATTTGTGGAATATTCCAGTATATATGAACCTGGAATCCTTAGAGGACACAGAGACAATGGTGCTGAAGACACTTGAAACAATAAATTAATAACACTGGTGAAAGACATGAGTCTACAACCAGAAATTCAGAAAATTCCACACAGAAAGCATAGAAACAATCTCTACATGTCTCAGATTCAATGATGAAAAACAAGATAAAGACAGAATCTTTAAAGTAAAAGACCATTGCTGAAATCTAAGTGAAAAGTCCATTTGGGACAGGCCAAGGGCTACCCTCAGTCACTGTCTCCAATTCCTAATCATAGAATGTTGAATTTAATGTAAAATATTATATAGCAGATGGAGAATTTAAGTTGCATTTCGTGGGTTAGTTCCTTTGCTTTGTTCTCTGGTCATGTGACATTATTCTGGGCACAGAACTAACCATTTCTAGAATCGCTGGATTATTCTAAACTCTGTCTTTAATCGCTTCATAGCCTGTTTCTTGGCTAACTGAATTCGTATTATATCCTGTGTTTACTACGGATATTGGAATGCCTTAGCATTGTGTTTATGATCCGAACATATGCAATCTCAATTTCTACTTGTATTTCCTATTAAATCAAATACATGTTAATGGACATGATACTGTTAGAGTTTGCTTCTCTGTTGCCATGATGGAACACTGACCAAAAAGGAAGGATTTATTTATTCTTATAGGTTATATAGCCCACCATAAATAGAATCCAAGACATGAACTCAAAGCAGGAGCTTGAGGAAGAAATCACAGAAGTGCTGCTTACTGGCTTGCTTTCCATGGCTTTCTCAGTTGCTTTTGGTATACAGCCAACCTCCATCTACCTGGAGGTGGCACTTCCCACAGTGGTATGGGTTCTCCTACATCAACTAGCAATCAAGAAAATGTCTCACAGACATGTTCACAGGCCAACTTGTGATAAACACAACTTCTTAAGGCGATTCCTCAACTGGGGCTGCTTCTTCAGATGTATCAAGGTAAAACCCAAGACTAGATATCACAGATATTATACACACTAAACAGTGTCCAAACTGATTGTTGTTGGAATTATTCTCTGAAATGCCTTATGCATGCACACACAGAGACACAATCTATTTTGTCATCGTGGCATTATCTTCATTAGAAAAACTTTTCATACCCACAGCTTTTCAAGTAGGTATGTTGGTAAAGGTGCTGTGGGCCCCGAACATAAATTAGGAGTCATGAAAGTCATTAAAACTTATATTAAATAATCATAAATTCAAAAGACATACATTTGATGAGATCAGAAAAGGACATTTTGAAATGTTTTGGAAATTAGCCACTAAAAATACTAATGGTACATATGTCCCAAAAGCTGAGAAACTGTTGTACCCACAGTCTCTGGCTCTGTGGAAACTTTCCCATGATATTAGAGTTGCTCATTCGCCACCTACAACCTGATGAGAAGACTGGACAATGCAGAATGCAAACCAGTCCTCATGTGAACAGTTCCAATTGCTAGGAAATGACTCTCCCTGCTAAGTAACCACAGTGCCATACATTCTATTTACCAGTTCATTCTACTTCTTCATATTCCAAGCAGGAGGTCGGATTGTACCTAACGGTCACTCTCTGGTTAGTTATGGGCAAGGATCTGTGAGTGAATCAAGTCACATTTTTCACTTTGCAAAAATTTATTGTTGCGTCTACATCCACCAGGGTTGTCTTTTCTTCTCCACAGCCCTGGAAGAAAAGGAACATTCCAGAAGGCAGTTCTTCAAGCTGCCGATGGCCTAGGATGAGAACAATGGAGAAAGCCTCCTTTGTTTTGGAGTACATGTGTGCAAGAATGAAAAATGAGCAATGCCGTGAGACACCAGGAGACGCTGGCTGCTATGTAAACACAGGATAACCAAGCTTATGATGCCTGGTTTTATATATTCAGCATTATACCACTGTGCGAAGATAAAAGTTATAGTAATACCAAGTCACTAGATATGAGGAACTAGTGGTTCTTGGTTGAGATGAAGGTAAAGTTAAGAGCAGATAAAAGTGTATGTATTCACCCAATCTGTATTTCAGCTGGTAAGCTGAACACTGGGAAATTCATGGGTTGCTTATGGGACATCTACCATGGCTGTGTCTCTTCCAAATGCATTGCAAATGTTTCACTAGACTTTACAAACACTCTATAGTATACTTGAATCCAAATCAGCCATCCTGCTCTGTGTAATTATTTCTCTCATTTGAAGGAGGAGCTGTATACCATAGAGGTTGAAAGCAAGGACTTTTGGCATCAGATAAACATGAGAAAAAAATTATACCTCCAAATAAATAACCTACCTGGCATTTTCAGATCTTGGTGTCACTATCTATAAAGAGCTGGAGAAGAAGAAATGGTGATAGATAAACAGAATAGAAATAAACTAAAGAGTGTCTTCCAGAGCTAAATTCTGCTGAGAATACTACAGGGAGTTGAGGGAGTAAGTCACTGCTTCATTGGCATTAGAGATAACAAAATGTTCCTTTCGAAGCTGACAGCTCAGAAAGGTGCTTGGGAATTGATATGGAGCCCAGGGTCATCTAGATTATCAGACCAAGTTTTATAGCGCTATTCTTTTTTTGTCCTGTTTTCCCAGTCATGAATTTAAAATATAGGCGAGTTAGCTCTAATCCCCTGTCTATCTGCTATACAACTGAAAGAAGTAATTGTTCTTGGAAATTTATTCTGACCTAGGTGAAAACGACAGAGGACCAGAGCTATTACAGCAAAACGGCTGACTTCTGAATAGGAAAGAAGCTCTCACTCCCTGCTCCCTTGAACACAAGTGAATAAGGTCTATGTTTTAGAGTATTATTTTCAAGTCTTTAATCTTAAATGTTGCTATAATATCAACAGTTAACCCTTACTCACTCAACTCAGGGCATTTTTTCAAAAGCATGTAATCATCATTAACTTAATCACCACAATAATCCAATGAAGTATATTCTATTCTGGAGCCACATTTACAAATGCCTGAACTGAGGTGTAGAGAAGCTGGGTCCACAGACATCCTAAATAGGTGTGAGGTAGAGCTGGGGTCTGAGTTTGGGCCTAGGAGAGTTAGCCAAGCTATACTTCCCACCCACAGGAGGAACCAAAGCAAAATGCCAACCCCAGCTTCATGCCCAGAGTCCTCAAGCCGGTCTGCTCTCCCACCAGTTGCTCTTCATCACTTCTACAAAGTAAGAAGCATCATGGCCTCTTCTTCCACGTGGCTTCACATCACTCACTTCAGCTTCAGGCATCTCCAATGTATCTAGAATGCATTGAGTAAAAACATCCTTTTTCCTACAAAATCCAAGATCCTGAAAGAACATATTTTTCGGAAAGGCTGAATTTGCCTCCTACTTTATAAGTTCCTAATTCTGAACAAAAATCTTCCCCTAATAAAAGGCACGGTCTTGTGATCTCAAACCTGAAGCCATGTACACCTAATTGTGCAATTCCTCCACAACTCATTTAATCATTCAAAGGCCACTAGTAATCGGAAGTCTGAAGGCTTTAGAGTAACAATTCCCCTTCCCTCCATACTTGTTTTGCGTAAGAATTACTCAAGGGTGCTTATTTCAAATGCTGGTTACTATTTGATTTATTCTTACATTTTAACCAGCATGACAGGCGGAAGTGAACCAAGCGACCTCACCTTGAATAATGAATCATCTGGTCCTTTGGTCCTTCAGCTGACACTTTGAGACTCACTACCCCATCCGGTTGCAAAGACAAGCAGGGCAGATTTGGGCCTCTTTGCTGAAGTCACATCAATTCCTCCTGATTAGGACAACAATGCCATTTCCATCTAAAATCAAACTGAGTCCTAGCTGAATAATTATGGGCTGCACCACGTGACCTTCCTACCATTCTCCAGGAAACATGTCAGAGACGAAGGGGAAACTCATGGAATATCATCTTCTTATGCCTCAATGCCATTAACTGATCTCAACCTGAGCCTGTTGTAATTTACCTCTTTGCATGCTACTCAACTGTGTGAGTAAGAACATTTCACTCTATAGAGATGAAGGAATTTTAATTGAATATTTTAATTTGAAAATTCAGTTCTGGGTTGGTTGACAGTCCTTCCTCTGTTTCTTCATCCTTTTCCTTTCTTATTCTTTTTTTTTAATTGGAAATAAAAAGTTGTGTTTTCTTCTCATTTTTTTCTTCTTGTTAGGCAAAAGACAGATCTTTCCCTTCATTGTCCCTGAGAGTTGAACACATTGGGGGAAAATTGGGCACAGCCCATTACTTCTACAAACCCCAGTGAGTGAGTTTCACATCAAAAAAGATGGCATTTCTGCACATCTGCAGTTTGATTAGATCAAAGACCAACAAATTAGCCGCAAATGGCTTTACAAGGAGAATGCAAATACATCATTTGGAAAGGAGAAAACTTTGGGCAATAATTGCTAATCACCATTTTCCCCTTGTGCAGCCCACATCTCACCAAAGACATGAAATGATGAAGACAGTGCCACACTGGCACACTGTCTATTTTACAAAACTCTGGCTCGCACACTGTGGTACTTGGTGTGTACATGCTTGACTCAGCCCATGTCACAGGTCAATTAAAAAAAACAAAACAAGATTTAAGGGAAAAAAACTTGTTTCCTCAGCTACTAAATTGCTGATTTAAATCCCATCAACAATTGTATCTAATGTTTTTGTGTCTTTTGGATAATTTATTCACCTACACGCATTAAATGTCAATTATTATAATTGAGGTACAATTTTGGTACTTACGTAGCCAAGTTCCGACTTCAATTAGCTATAAACTGATGGAAAGGCAGCAATCAACTAATATGATTTTATCAATAGTAATAAATATAATTGGCCTACCTCAATTGATACTGAAATCAGAAATCATATTGGGCTAATGGCAGGTGTGTGTTCTGTTCAGAAACTTTTGCTTAAGGCAGAGATACTTAGCACTGAGACCCACCTCTATCTCAGAATTTAAGGAAGACACTTGCTAAGCAAGAAGGAACCTTTAGTTCAGTGGCCTTGTGGAAAGAATGAGCTTGATACATTCAGAAAAGAAAATGGAGACTGGGCTGAAGTAACAAGCAGGAAAGAAACATGGGATAAAATCAGAAAATGAAATAAAGAACAAAATAATTTCTGAAGGCCCAAGTAAGTGATCTGGATTTTATCTAAGAAAATGAAGATTCTAAGGCAGGGACGCTGTCTTAGGGTTATTATTGCTGTGATGAAACACCATGACCAAAGCAACGTTGGGAAGAAAGTGTTTACTCGGCTTACGCTTCCAGATCACTGTTTATCATCGAAGGAAGTCAGGACAGGAACTCACACAGGGCAGAAATTGACGCAAAAGCTGATACAGAGGCCATGGATAGTACTGCTTACTGGCTTGCTCCCCTTAGCTTGCCTAGCTTGCTTTCCCACAGAATCCAGGACCACCAGCCCAGAGATGATACCACCCACAATGGGCTGGGCCCAACCCCTTTAATCACTAATTAAGAAAATGCCCTACAGGCTTGCCTACAACCTGATCTTATGGGGGCATTTCCTTAATTGAGGTCCCCTCCTCTCGGATGACTTTAGCCTGTGTTAAGTTGACACAAAACTAGCCAGCACAGATGTGACATGATTTGATTTGCTTTATTCATTGATCTTTATGGGTCCTTGAGTTTAGTAATGTTTTTTGGGTTTTGAATGTAACTCCTATTCTTGCCTCCTCCCTAAGCTCTGAGGGTTTCATCAGTTCAAAGTCATTCAATGCTGGTTAGTATATGTGTGAGTCAGATGGTGGAGAAAGACAGCCAAGCTCCTCCTTTGCAATTAACAGGCTGTGTGACCTTGGAGAAATTCTTTGCCCTACTGAGTCCTTTGTGACTTCACATGGTGTTCATATGAAAATTAACACCTTAAAAGGAATTGTAAAGCATTTTGTATAGATGTTGAAATATTAAAACATATTCCCTATGAATGTGAGTTCAAATATAGAAGCAAGTTCCTCCCCTTTAGAGAATTCAAAATGATTTGATTGTTGAATTGCACGAGAAGTGAACAAGAGCTGCTATTTTGTAACTAGGGCATTCTGGGCTCTGAACACGGTGTGTGTGGACAGACACACAGCACAAAGATAAAAATGAAGAATTCCCAGTAAAGTAAAATGTGTAAATCTACATAAAACATCATTTAAAAAAAAAGGTAATTCAGGTTATTCTGAAAATGTAGCATACTAGTGGGGCAGGTGCATAGCTGTCTCGAGCCCTTGGGTTTAACCCCAAGAATTAAAAAAAAATTATAATAATAAGCAAAACGATCTCACCAGTCTATTTGAAGGTATTAATGAGACACTGAAGTTCTCAAATCTGTTGGCTAATTTTGGAAATCCACACTGGGATGGCTACATTTCTAGATGTCAACAATACAGCAGGGAACAAAGAGAGCCTATGAGGATAATTCTTTCTTGTCAACTTGACACATTTTTGGGTATGTCTGTGAGGGTGTTTCCGGAGAAGACTGGCATGTAGGTCTGTAGGAAGATGAGGAAGTTAGAAGTCATGGGTGAGTGTGTGTTGCATGTGACTGTTTTGAGACTACTCTTTCTCTGATCATATGAGCCAATCAAACAAATCCTCTCTTATAGTTCCATGTACATTCTATTGGTTCTGCTCCTCTACAGACCTTCCAAGGAACCTCAGTCTCTACTTTACAGAAGCTTATGCCCAAAGCTTCCTGAGGTTAAATGGCTACCTTTTGGCATGGGGCACTGGTGAAGCCCTGTGCAAAGGACAGCTTTACTAAATGATACAGATATTGCTTATTCAGAAGCAGAGAGGAAGAGGGTGAAAAAAGAGAAATTTAATTTTTAGAAATAGAATCTAATCTGTGGAAAAAAAGAAGAAAAGTGATATAAATGGGACAGTGATTCTCTAAAATATATAAAAAAAAAAACAGTATTTTAATTCTAGCTGCTTCTTGCAGGGCAGGCTGTGAGCCTGGCACTTCAACTGTGGAGCCACCCACAGTAGCTTTGACACTCACTTTAATCATCTGGGAAAGGACTACCTCAGTGTACCTAATCTGTAAAATGGGCTCAACAAGGAACTAGGTTCTCAAGTTCCTTTTGATGGTGTCTCTTAGGTGTGTAGTGATGTGACTGGAAAAGTATGGATAATGAGGAATTGTTACTTTCCCATCACACCCAAGGAATGATAATTCATACTGATCTGAATTGTCCCCCAAAGTCTTCCAGTTTGGCTGTATTGAGAGATGGGATTTTTAAGAAGCAGGGCTAAGGGGGAGAACTTTGAGTCACTGGGAACATGTGCCTGAGGTGCACTGTGGGATCATGGTCTCTTCCTCCTTCACTTGTTGTAAATTGAGAGGTTTAGCTCCAGCATGTGTCCCTGCCGTGTGTGCTGTCTCACCAGGGGCCCCAAACAGTGAAGAATGGGAGATTGTAACTGAGCGTGGCCTGACACCTCTGAAACTGTGAGTCAAAACAAACTGTTCCTTTTTATAAGCTGATAAGCTTAGGCATTTGTTAGAATGGTGGGAGGTGGATAAACACACTGCCAGTGATACTGTGTACTCATGGGCTTAAAACCTTCATGCCATCTAGGAGAAGTGGAGACATAATAGCATCAAACGACTGTGAGCCGGGTATTCTTAGAGGAGGGAACAGACTACCTAGGCTTCTTGAGGGAAAAATTTCAAGGACCAGAAAAATGTAAACTACAGAGGACAGCCAGAAACACTCCATAGACATGATAAAAAAAAAAAAAAACAAAAAAAACAACTCACCGTCCTCTATTTGAAACTATTTTAAGCTGTTTGCACAAAACACTTAAGGCTTCTTATTATGTTGCTGTGAATTACATGTTTAATTCCCAGGTCCCTGAAGAGAAGGCTGGGCCTTTGTTTGTCATGATGGTGAATGCTAGCAAAACCAAGACCCCATTAAGTCTCATCCGGAAGATGCACTTGTGGCAAGTATCCTTTGCATCTAAGGTCTATTTGGGTAGGAGTCAGGGGGACTGGACTAGGTTGCCCATCATCTAATTGGAGGGAATTATGCCTGGTCACCCCAGAATGTGAGTTAGGAAGAAGCAAGTCAGGAAAAGTAGCAGTGAACTCCTAGGGCTCACTGGTGTGGCTACCAAAGTGTCCATAAATTCCGGATTCCCTCAACCAATTAATATGGTCCTTTTCAGAGTTGAGAAAAGGGCCCTCTACCAGGGGAATCTTTCTAAAGCCGTAAAATATAATATATGCTAGGGACTGGACTGTTAATGGTAATAACCAATAATCAATAAAAGCAATCATGCTCAGGGTCTGGATTCCCTAGGACCACTCCTTCCTGTAAGTTATTAAAATCGTTTCCACTCTTACATATTAAATGTCACACAGAAAATAACCTCTTGCAAAGCATTGGGTTCATCATATTTTACGAATTAATACTTCAGGTCATTTTAATCAGTTTCTGATATATGTGCCATTTTCTGAAAGCACTTGAGGGAAGAACACTGTGGCCATGACGAATAATGACAAGAATATGAACTATATTCTTTATATACATATTGGAATTTGGGCACTACTGGGTACTTTCCCATCTTAAGCATTTAGGAAGCTTTAAATAAAAAATAAATTTGCCCATTTCATTGAAATTCAGCATCTCTTTTTTAAGTAAAACTTCAAACTTATTAATTTCACTGCTATATTTTAAAAAAGAGAGTGAGCTCAGGCTAGATGCCGATATGATGAGTGTCTTAGAATTTCCAGAAAGGGCATTAAATTTTTCACAGTATTTATGTTTCATTCTCAATGTAATAAAAATACGCCACTCTTTTAATAATGAATAATAGATTCTCAGTTTGATTTACATGCATGGATTAGGTGTCATGTGTGAAAAGTTACTGTTTTATTCAGATTGTGTCATGTGTGAAAAGTTACTGTTTTATTCAGATTGGATTTCCCTCCAGTGGAAAAAAAATGGCACCCATCTACCATGATAAAAATGATACCTTGTCAAGCTGATAAATAAATATTAACTGGCTGGTACAGTTTTTAAAAGTCTATTCATCCCCAAAGTAGTCTGCTTGCCTGGTTAAGTTCAGGGAAAGTTTCCTCTATGGTGTCTAAAGTGTCTATGTATCCCCTATCATAAGGCAAAGCCTCCTGCTGAAATCATGGTCACCCTAAAGGAAAACTCTTACCACAAAATAAGCTTATTTTAATAATGAGAGATTCACCTGGCAATTGTATAATCTTTTCTTATTCTTTTCTCACTAGGAAAAAATTATCTCTACTTTTCTGTTTTGTTTTGTTTCTGTTAATAACAAATCTCTGTTCTTTCCATTTCTGTGGGTCATGAAACCAGGTGTGGCTGTGAACTCCTGAGTTCAGGTCCTTTGTAGGTTTGTAGTCAAGGTGTCTGTCAGGGATACAGTTCTTTCTGAAGTCTGACTAAAAGGCACCCGAGTCCAAGCTGACTTAGGTGGTCTGTTCAGCTTTAGTTCAGGGTGCTGGACTCAGGTCCTTGGTTTCCTGCAGACTGTCTCATGGGAAAGAGGTGACATCCCATCATTTCTCCCTATTCTATTGTATAGACACGTCACAGTCTAATCATGCTCAAATGGAAGAATATATGCAAGGATCACTGTTAAGAGGCCAGCATGAATGAATCTCCAGGTTCTGTGCCTGTGTGTGTGTGTGTGTGTGTGTGTGTGTGTGTGTGTGAGAGAGAGAGAGAGAGAGAGAGAGAGAGAGAGAGAGAGAGAGAGATCTCATTGTCTGTAGCCCTTGCTGGCCTAAAACTCCCTGATCTGCCTCCCTCTGATTCCAAGGCACTGGGATTAAAGGTGTCTGCTACCACAACAGGCTTCCAGGCTCCTGCCCTCAACCACATCATTTTCTGTGTATGGATGTTTTACCTGTGTGTATGTTTGTGCAACACATGTATGCAGAGCTCTCAGAGGCCAGGTGAAGGTATGGGATCTGCTGGGCCTGAACTTAAAGTCGACTGTGGGCCTGTGGGTACTGGAAATGGGACTTGGGTCTTCTAAAAGGGCAACGTGCACTAGTAACCAATGAGCAGTCTTCCAGCCTCTGCCTGGCTCATCTTCAAAGGCAACCTGCAACTGGGTCTCTCCTGTCTCAGGGGTAAAAGCCCTGGCTGAGCTAATCTCCCTGATCCACCACACTCATACAGGGATGAAGATCAAGCCTCACCCCTGCAGCTCCTCCATTGATGAACACCACAAGCCTTACCGGTACCCCAAGTTGCTCCACCTGGCCTGCCCACTTCTCCAGGAATTGCAAACCCATGCCAAGCAGATGACTTTGGTTTTCCTGAAGACTCACATGTCCATGAGCACCAGGGCCCAGAATGTGGCTTCACAGAATGTGGGAGCCTAAGCCCATGCTGGACACCCTCCTGCCTCACACCTCCCTCCTGACATGGACTATGTTGCCATCGTATCAGACCACGATGTTCAATGTTCCACATTGTTCAATGTTCAAGTCCTCTGCAGACTGCTTGTGGTCTACTACTGCCCATGGGAGCACTTCGCCATGTTCTCACACAATACACTGCCCTACTCTCTGAGCAGCCACAAGGAGTGCAGCCCTCCGAAGACGTGACCTACCTAGAAGGTCCCTTATGCTGCTGTGGTGCTTGCTGGCCTGTATCCCTGCTTCTTTATAATCCCCTGTGTTAGGTTCTTGGACTGACATACCAAGGTCCATGGCTGGAGTGCTAAAACAATTGTGTTTTTTTCCTCAATCTTGAACTTAGATTTCCCATGTAGGGGTGTGATTCATGTTCGCTTCTCTAGGTGCCCAGCATGACTTTCCCTTTGAGTGTCCTAATCCCTCTCCCTTCTCTCCTCTCCTTGTACTTACTCCTCTCTCCTCTCCCTTCTCTTCCCTCATTTCTCCTCTCCCCTCTCCTCCCTCATTTTTCCTCCCTCCTCTCTTACCCACCTTGGTGATCTATCCCATTTTGTCTTAATTACTCCAATAAAGATCCTATCTCCAAATGGTTATTCCCTGAGGTACTACTAGGGACCAGTATTTCAATGTGTAAGTTTTAGGGGATACAAAATTCAGTCCATGACAATCCTCTGCCCCATTTTTTTCCTACATGCACATATCAAAACTAACAGTTGAGTCATTTCTCTAGAGACACAAATGCCTTTTAGAAGATTCAAAATCAAACAGAAATAAAATAATTTTAAATTTTCTCTTAAAGCATACAAGGTTATGTTACTGGAAGTGACTCAGGCAATGACCAGTTTAAGGGTAGGGCCATGAGTGTTTCTCTAACACACAATATGGCACTTAGTAAGAGGAAACTAAATAAGTTCTCCCTTTCTTGCTAATAACAAACTATTTGAAAACATAGCTATTTTTTAGTTTCTAGCTATTCCAAATAAGGCTGCTATGAACATTGATGAGGAAACTTCCTTGTGATTTGGTGAGGAATCATTTGGATGTATACGCAGAAGTGGTAAGGCTGGGTCTTGGGGTAGAGCTATTCCAAGTTTTCTAAGATATCGCCAGACTGACCTCCATAGTGGTTGCACAAGCCTGCACTCCCACCTGCAATAGATGAGGGTTCCCCTTTCTCCACACCCTCACCAGCATGTGCTGTCATTTGACCTTTTGATCTTAGCCATTCTGACAGGTGTGAGATGGAATCTCAGAGTAGTCTTGAATTGCATTTCTCTGATGATTAAGGATGTTGAGCATTTCTTCAAGTGTCTCTCAGCCCTTAGGGATTCCTCCTTTATGAATTCTCTGTTTAGCTCTGTTCCCCATTTTTTTGATTGGATTATTTGGTTTCTTGGCATTTAATTTCTTGAGTTCTTTGTAAATTTTGGATATTAGCCCTCTGTCAGATGTGGGGTTGGTGAAGATTTTTTCCCAATCTGTAGGCAGCCGTTTTGTTCGAATGATAGTGTCTTTTGCCTTACAGAAGCTTTTCAGTTTCATGAGGTCCCATTTATTGATTGTTGGTCTTAGAGCCTGAGCTGTTGGTGTTCTGTTCATGAAGTTGTCACCTGTGCCAATGAGTTTGAGGGTTTTCCCCACTTTCTCTCTAATAGATTTAGTGTGTCCAGCCTTATGTTAAGGTCTTTGATCCACTTGGACTTAATTTTTGTACAAGGTGATAAGCATGGGTCTAATTTCATTCTTTTACATGTTGACATCCAGTTGGACCAGCACCATTTGGTTGAAGATGCTGTCCTTTTTCCATTGTATGGTTTTGGCTTCTTTGTCAAAAATTAAGGGACCATAGGTGTGTGGGTTCATTTCTGGGTCTTCAATTTGATTCCATTGATCCACCGGTCTGTTTCCATACCAGTACCATGTTGTTTTTATTACTATTGCTCTGTACTACAGCTTGAAATCTGGGATAGTGATGCCTCCAGATGTTTTTTTTTATTGTATGGGATTTAGTCATTCTGGATTTTTGGTAATTCCATATGAAGTTGAGAATTGCTTTTTCCAGGTCTATAAAGAATTGTGGTGGTATTTTGATAGGAATTGCATTGAATTTGTATATTGGTTTTGGCAGGATGGCCATTTTTATTATGTTGATCCTACCTATCCATAAGCATGGATGATCTTTCCATTTTCCTATGTCCTCTTCAATTTCTTTCTTCAAGGACTTGAAGTTCTTGTCATATTCTTTTATTATTTTTAATCATGTGTAAGTATGTGCACACATGAATGCAGGTGCCCACAGAGGCTCTGGCCTGGAGCTACAGTTACATACAGTTGTGAGCCACCTGACATGGTTGCTGGGGATTGAACTCTGGCCTTCTAGAGGTGAAGTGCATACTCTTAACCACTGAGCCATTTCTCCACTACACCTCCCACCCTCCATGTATTTCTTTGACCCTCCTGTTGTATGCATTGTTCTTAGGATAGGGATGCTTATTTATGTAATAACTCTACCACTACTTCCCACATTGTAGTGGACCAAAATGTATATATAACATATGTTTAAGCCTCAGAGCTTGGACAATGGAATTTACAAGTGGGCCCTCTATAAGGTACTCAGGTTTAGATGAAGAAAATGAGGGTGTCAGGATAGAATTAGATGGCCAACAGCTCCGATTTTTTCTTCCTGGACAGACACTAATGAAAGGCTATCTGAGCCAGAGGAAGGAGAATCACCAAAGAAACAGGTCTACTATGATGGTAATCTCTGTCTCTTCTAGCCTCTTGTGCTGAGGGGAAATGAATGCTTAGTGTTCAAGTCATTCAGTGTATGGTATTTTACCATAATATCCTGAACTGAATAAGACACACAGTGAGTGAATAATTTAATATATCCAGGTCTAATGGCCATGACCAAGAAAAGGAAGGGCAGTGTGCATACAGCTAATGAAGTTTCAAAACAGGAATACAGGCTTGAAGAGAACATTTTTTTTTATGATTTGACTGATTTTATCAATAAAGATTTATGCTTTTTGTCTTCCATAACATGCCAAAAAGAGTGATCTTCACTTGAAAATAGCAAACAAGATTTAGAGAAGGCTTTGTTTGGTTTTTATAAACATCAATATTGCAACTTATAGGTGAGGGGCCCAGTTATATCTACACATATTAAAAATTTCCAAACGATGCCTGGAAGGCTTACATCTACTTTTGTGGCTCTTCATAGGCTTGTGGTTGGGCTAAAATGGAAGGTCTCAAATAATCCACACTCTGTTCTTTGTCAGAGATAAGTAAAAAGTTTACACTTCGGCCTTCTCTCTCCTGTAGCCATCGCCCCCCTTTCTAGTCTCTCCAGCAGTGGACTAAATATTTCACATGATGTAAAGAGCCAAGAGGAAGACTTCCAACACAGCAGAAAACAGGAGTTGTTGGTTCCTTAAGGCTTAAGCTTGAGCCCCAATTTATTTTCCATTTGAGAATGAGTTGAGTTGAGTTTTCTCATACCTTAAAGAAGTGAGTTTATGAGCTCATTTCTCTTTTTCAAAAAGTCTTACTCAAAATATTAGTCTCCTAAAAAGGAGAGACGAGACCAGGTCACTCAAGCAGTAAAACCAAACAGTACTATTATATTCTTATGTACTACTACTTTATAAATATTGTAATAGCATCTCTGAATTGTTTTCTTCTCCATTGCTTATACTGAATTTTTAAAATTGCTAATATATGTCTTTTGATATTATCTTAATATTTCCTTCACTTTCCATTTTTAAGAAACAATTCACATTTTTGATAATCTGATTTTCCACTAAATTTGTCTAATCTCTCTAAATAGTTTCACATTAGGTTTTTCTCTCACCTTAGAAGCAGCTTTTGATTATCTGCTACACGCGAGGGCTCTGTGACCTGCAGTACAAAGTATTTTATATATCTAGGGTCGTCAAACTATTGGAGTCTTACTGGGGTGAATTAATGTGTATAAACAGTAGTAAAATGAATGAGTTTGGCATCTGAAGGTAAGTGGGAGTTTATGCTGCTGACCAATTCCAGGTGTGACACTGGAAATAGGGCGAGCATAGGGAGGCACACACAAGTTACAGCTGAAGTGTATTTCAGTGCATGGTGACAGTTGGCTCCCTCTGATGTGGAGAAATACCAAAGAAAAGAGGTGAAGCTGTACAACTGGTACCCTTTAACATACAACAAGATTGACTTGTCCTAGTGGAAATAGGAAGTCAACAAATGGTTCTAACCGAGAAGCGAGATGATGACTTTAGAAAGATTATTTTGCTTCTGGATATCTCTAGGTGTTATTCAATAATCAGACATTAGGTAACTATATGTTAGATAATTAGAATATCATATTGGCATTACAGAACCATAGTTGAGTACCCATAATTATTGAATAAAGGTTCTATCTCCAACATTACCCTAAGAATTTATGTGATATTGAGTAACGACAAACTTCCCCAAAATTCAGATTCTTGTGTGTGAAATATAAGTATTAATGCTGAGGCCCCCCCCCCAATGTTTTCTTCAACTTTAAATGTCATGTTATCAGTGGAAGTAACAAACTCTTCACTATGGTCTCCAGGCACGTCACTGCTTACATAAAAGGTTTCAGAAATTAAAATGCAAATATTGCTCACAGCCACCCATAGATTCTTCCAAATGTCAAAATCATGGATACAAATGGGAAGGAAATAAACTGTGAAGTGACTCAGAAGTTAGGTATACACTGGGGTTGCGTTTGCATGTTGGAGCTGAGGCTTGTTTCAAGGAAACGTGTTCTTTGGCTTCGCTGTAGCATTTACTCCAGATCATTGCTCTGTTGGTAACATAGCTTCAAGGAAACAGGATTTCTGGTGATGACTCCTACAGTAGAGATCACAGAGACAAGGACAGATAATCTCTGTGGCGTGTCCTATCACTAAGGAAGTTAGGAGCCAGAATTTGGGTTTTAGAGCACACGTCCTAGCACACCCTTCCAAGTCTTGCCTCTTCTATTTATTCTTTGCATTTAAGTATAAGCTGAGAAACATCTAACAAGAGCATTTTCAAGTGAGTGATTTAACAACTGAAGTGCATTTCTTCAGCAAGCTCTGGTTGTTCTCAACCAAACCAAAGAGGAAAGAAGACCTTCATAATAAATGACCACCGAAATGCCTGCTCTCTGACTCAACATCTGGAAGTCTGTGTCCTCACTCTGTTCTCAGAGACTCTGGCCCACTCTTTGCCTTGGCCTGGGCATTAAAGTACTACTCATACAATGACAGACACTTATTTCTCCTTTAAGGGAGCCTCAAGATTGCTATAAGTTAATGATTTTTAAACCAAAATAATTTTGTTTTTTACTTTAAACAATCCCTCACACCCACACACTGACATGTGATCCACAAAACAGATGTGCTTATCAAATATAAAGTGGGGTTAAGTACCATCAAAATCAAGTGACTTTTTTTTCTCCTTTTCCTTGGCTGACACAGACCCTCCATCCTAGACATGCTTTTATTTTCTCTGTTTTGTGGGGTAATGTGCAAAATGAAATATGTTACCCTAAATTGAAGGAAACCATGGTCTTAATGGAATCATTAGAGAAATTGTTCCAGAATACTGCATCCTTCCAGAAATAATAACCCTGTAATGTCAGGAAGTTCCGAGTCAGCACGGGTTACCTGCTACACACAGAGGGGCTTGGTCATGTTCATTAGATCTGCCCGAGGCTCAGCCAAACTTCAGCATATGACCTTTAAGAATTTTTAAAAATTCATTAATCAATGTTCTTTGCCTGAGTTTTGCTGTTTTTGCTTCTTTAACCTATTATTTGTATCCTTTTTTATAAGTTGGCCGGTCCCCATACCCAACGATACTAAGAATTGCAAGCATAACAGTTCTAGCTAATAATTAACAAAAGTTTCTTCCAGTTTGGTTACCACTGCCAAAGGTCAATAATGATATTTTAAAATGTCACCCAAAAAGGAATTATCATGTAAGCCAACCTGACAAGAAAATAATGGTCAAAATTCTTAATTCATATTTGACTTTATGTTCTTAAAAGTAATTTTGATATCCTTTCTCTCTGAATTTCCTAAAAGTGCTGTATTTAGTTAGCCACATTAATGTCACAGAAACAAAGCAGAGAAACAACTGAATACATCCTTCACCAAACTTCTGAAAGTGTGTTACAGTTTTCCTACATCTTCTTAGTGTTCTCATCAATGTTTTCTGTAGCTTTCAATCATGGTTGCATGATGCATTTTTGCACATCTATGAATGGCTCAAGGCAGTAGCTCCTGAGCTATCCTATCTATCTTAGGGAAGGATAGAGATGCAGACTTCCTCAATGAGACCTTCACCTTGAATTTTCTATTGTGTTAATTGGTTAAAGTTATAATGCTGTATTTATCTACATTGTGTGATACTTTTTTTCATGATTCAAATGCTTTAAATTATCAAAGTTCTATTAAAAAAATCATAGAAAAGGCATGCCTTCTAACATTCCTTTTCAAAAGTTGGACAACATTTCAAACACATTTTAAGAAAAGATTGAAAATATCACTTGTTCTTCCTTTCTTTCTTGAACTTGAATACCATTTCGTTTGTTCTTTACCAAACTTCTCATAAGAGTGTATTCATGAACAGAAGATGGCGGCAACCTACACTGAGGCATTTTGAATGCGGGGGAAAAAAGAGCCATAAAAAACACAGAGTTATTGGGCACTGTGCAAAAACAGGAGGGGCTAGAACCCCCCGGGAACACTCACAGCTCCCAAGGGACTGTTAAAAGTCCCAGGGAAAGGCTCTCCCCATCTCTCACAGCCACTAAACCCGGGATTCGGGAACTCCCATTTGGAGAGGCGCCTGGTAAGATCGATCCCAACTTACAGCAGGCAGAATCAGGGTCCACTTGGCCATAGATCGCTGGCCTATTGGGCTCCCCACACCTCAGGTAGAACTTATACCAACTTAAAAAACTTTGCGAGATAGTGGAAGGCTTAGCAAGGAACAAACAGGGGGCTCAGCTGATGGTCCGCAGCCGCTCACGAAGCGGAGGGTGGGAGGTTCCAAGAGAGCGAGGGAAGCTGGGAACACAAAGGCGGGCGGGAGGGGCCAAATCCCGCGCACTTACGGCAGCTCAGCTGGGGAGGGAGTCCGGCTGGCAGGGCCAAATCCCCCGAACCCACATCAAGTCAACTGGGGAGAGAGACAGGCATGGGCGGGGCCAGGGATCCGTGCACCCACGGCTGAGCTGCTGGGGCGAGTGGACCACTCAGGCTGCCGGAGGATCTGGGGCTTGGGGTACCCACGGCCTAGCAGCCAGGGAGAGGGACCCGCAGCAGCACAAACAGGAAGGGAATCAGGCACAGAGGTCAGCCCTGTGGAGAGAAGCCTAGTGAGAAACCAGAAATCGGGACCATAGCTGTATTCTGGAAAATCCAGACATATTAGGTGTGGAGCCAGACCCTGTCAGCCTCCATGACAAAAAAAAAAGCCCACAGAATCTGTGCCTGGGCAAACAGGCCCATACCATCAGAACCATTACAGGCTGATAACTCAGAGTGCAACATAGAGAAGTCTGAATTGGGAGCAGTGAAACAATCCTGGTCCATTACTCACAACCTGGGAATAGGCTGCACCAGCTCACAGTGCCTCAGGCGATTAAAACCACAGTGACCTTGAAATCCCCCTGTAAGCAATGACAGATAGCCAAGTAACTTGTCCCCTGCACCAAATCATCCACTGTGGTTCCAAGCACAGAAAACAGACAGCTAAACGCATCCAATGGCCAAAGGTCAAAAAAAAAATAGAAATCAAGGAAATATGACTCAAACAAAGTAGAATTATCCTAGCTCATCCAATTCGGATGACCACACACCAACAGAAACACATGGAAACGTTGACAATTCTGCATTATGGAAAGTGATAGAGTCCCTGCAAGAAGAACTTAAATCTATGAAGGAATTCAAAGAAGCCACAATTCTACAAGTCAAAACAAGGAACAACACCATTAAAGAGCTCCAAGCCAAGGTGACAGAGCTTGAACAGGAAAAGGAAAAAGCAATGAAAGATTTTCATAAAAAACCAGCAAGCTGGAGAAGGAAATGTACAAAACGAACAAAACCATACAAGACATGAAAATAGAAATAGAAACAATAAAGAAAACACAGTCAGAGTTAAAAGAGGAAGTAGAGAACCAAGGGAAGAGAACAGGAACTACGGATGTGAGTATCAACAATAGGATGCAAGAGATAGAAGACAGGATCTCAGGCATGGAAGATTCAGTGGAAGAAATCAGTACAACATCCAAAGAAAATGAAAAGGCTAAAAAATCTCTCACCCACAACATCCAAGAAATCAAGGACTCAATGAAAAGACGGAACCTAAGAATTATAGGTATAGAGGAAAGAGAGGACTCCCGACTCCAAGGTCCAGGAAATATCTTCAACAAAATCATAGAGGAAAACTTCCCAAACCTGAGAAAAGAGATGCCAATAAAAATCCAAGAGGCTTACAGAACACCAAACAGATTAGACCAGAAAAGAAACTCCTCTCGCCACATAATAATTGAAACTCCAAATGGACAGAACAAAGAAAGAATATTAAAAGCTGTAAGAAAAAAAGGTCAAGTCACATATAATGGCAGACCCATCAGAATTACACCTGACTTCTCCTCAGAAACTTTAAAAGCTAGAAGGGACTGGTCAGATATACTACAAGTCCTGAGAGATCATAGGTGCCCAGCCAGACTACTTTACCCAGCAAAACTCTCTATCAACATAGATGGAGAAAACAAGATATTCCATGACAAAATTAAATTTAAACAATATCTACCCACAAACCCAGCCCTACAGAAAATCCTAGAAGGAAAATCCCAACCCAGAGAAGAAAACTCCACCCAAGAAAACAAAGGGAATAGAAAACCCCTCAGCAACTAAACCAAAAGAGGCACAGGACCACCGCCTATACCAAACTAATGGGAAATAACAACCCCAGGTCACTAATATCCATCAACATCAATGGACTCAACTCCCCCATAAAAAGACATAGGTTTACAGAGTGGATCCGCAAGCAAGACCCTTCCTTATGCTGTATACAGGAGACACATCTAACTACGAAAGATAGACACCGCCTCAGAATAAAGGGCTGGGAAAAGGTTTTCCAAGCAAATGGACCCAGGAAGCAAGCTGGAGTAGCCATCCTAATATCAAACAAAACAGACTTCCAACTGAAGTTAATGAAGAAAGACAAAGAAGGGCACTATATACTCATTAAAGGGAATATTCATCAAGAGGAAATCTCAATACTGAACATCTATGCCCCAAATACAAAGGCACCTACTTTCGTAAAAGAAACACTTCTAAAATTTAAAGCACATGTCGATCACAACACATTAATAGTGGGAGACTTCAACACCCAACTCACAACAATGGACAGATAATCAAGACAGAAGACAAACAGAGAAATATTGAGTCTAACAGAGATCATGAAACAAATGGACCTAACAGATATCTACAGAACGTTTCACCCAAACACAAAGGAATACATCTTTTTCTCAGCACCCCATGGAACCTTCTCCAAAATCGACCTAATAGTTGGTCACAAGGATAGTCTCAATAGATACAAGAAAATTGAAATAACACCTTGTATCTTATCAGACTACCACGGAATAAAGCTGGTCTTCAACAGCAAAAGAATCAACAGAAAGCCTACACACACATGGAAATTCAACAGCACCTTACTGGATGACCACTGGGTCAGGGAAGAAATAAAGAAGGAAATCAAAGACTTCTTAAAATCCAACGACAATGTAGACACAACATACCCAAACCTATGGGATACATTGAAAGCTGTGCTACGAGGAAAGTTCATAGCACTAAGTGCTTTCAAAAAGAAAATTGTGACAGCTCATATTAGTGAACTAACAGCTAAGCTGTGTGAATTGGAAAAAAAAGAAACAAACACTCCCAAGAAGAGCAGAAGGCAGGAAATCATCAAACTTAGGGCTGAAATCAACAACTTAGAATAAAAAAGAACTATACAAAGAATCAATGAAACCAAGAGTTGGTTCTTTGAGAAAATCAACAAAATAGACAGACCCCTAGCCAAATTAACTAAAAGGCAAAGGGAAAGAACACAAATCAACAAAATCAGAAATGAAAAGGGAGAAATAACAACAGACATTGAGGAGATCCAGAGAATATTCGGGCATTACTTTAAAAATCTATATTCCACTAAATTTGAAAACCTAAGCGAAATGGACAATTTCCTCGATAAATTCCACCTACCAAAACTAAATCAAAATCAGATTAACAGCTTAAACAGTCCAATAACACCTAAGGAAATAGAAACAGTCATTAATAATCTCCCAAACAAAAAAAGCCCAGGGCCAGATGGCTTTAGCACGGAATTCTACCGGACCTTCAAAGAGGAACTAACACCATTACTTTTCAAACTCTTCACCACATAGAAACAGAAAGATCACTGCCAAACTCATTCTATGAGGCCAGTGTCGTTCTGATTCCTAAACCACACAAAGACCCAACAAAGAAAGAGAACTTCAGACCAATCTCCCTCATGAACATAGATGCAAAAATACTTAATAAAATACTAGCAAACCGAATTCAAGAACACATCAAAAGTATCATACACCATGATCAAGTAGGCTTCATCCCTGGAATGCAGGGATGGTTCAATATACAAAAGTCTATCAATGTAATTCACCACATAAACAAGATGAAAGAAAAAAAACCACATGATAATCTCCCTAGATGCAGAAAAAGCATTTGACAAAATCCAACACCCCTTCATGCTAAAAGTTCTGGAGAGAACGGGCATACAAGGACCATACCTAGAAATAATAAAGGCAATATACAGCAAGCCAGTAGCCAACATCAAATTAAATGGAGAGAAGCTTGAAGCATTTCCTCTAAACTCAGGGACAAGACAAGGATGTCCACTTTCACCATATCTCTTCAATATAGTACTTGAAGTCCTTGCTAGAGCAATAAGACAACTAAAGGAGATCAAAGGGATAAAAATTGGAAATGAAGAAGTCAAATTATCCCTATTCGCAGATGATATGTTAGTATACATAAGCGACCCCAAAAACTCCACCAAAGAACTCTTACAGCTGATAAACAACCTCAGCAAGGTGGCTGGATACAAAATTAACTCAAAAAAATCAGAAGCCCTTCTTTATACAACAAACAAATATACCGAGAAAGAAATAAGGGAAACAACCCCCTTCACAATAGCCACAAACAACATAAAATACCTGGGGGTAACTCTAACCAAGCATGTAAAGGACCTATATAACAAGAACTTCAAGCCTCTGAAGAAAGAAATGGAAGAGGCCTTTAGAAGATGGAAAGATCTCCCATGCTCATGGATAGGTAAGATCAACATAATAAAAATGGCTATCCTACCAAAAGCAATATATAGATTTAATGCAATTCCTATCAAAATACCAACACAATTCTTTATAACCTGGAAAAAGCTAGTCTCAACTTCATATGGAACAACAAAAAGCCCAGAATAGCTAAATCAATCCTGTCCAATGAAAAAACATCTGGAGGTATCACCATCCCAGACTTCAAGCTGTACTACAGAGCAACAGTAATAAAAACAGCATGGTACTGGTATAGAAACAGACCAGTGGATCAATGGAATCGAATTGAAGACCCAAACATGGATCCACACACGTATGGCCAACTTATCGTTGACAAAGAAGCCAAAAACGCACAGTGGAAGAAGGACAGCATCTTCAACAAATGGTGCTGGTCCAATTGGATGTCCACTTGCAAAAGAATGAAATTAGACCCATACCTATCACCTTGTACAAAACTTAATTCCAAGTGGATCAAAGACCTTAACATAAGGCCAGCCACACTAAAGATACTAGACGAAAAAGTAGGAGAAACTCTCGAACTCATTGGCACAGGTGACAACTTCCTGAACAGAACACCAACAGCTCAGGACCTGAGATCAACAATCAATAAATGGGACCTCATGAAACTGAAAGCTTCTGTAAAGCAAAGGACACTGTCATTCGAACAAAACGTCAACCAACAGACTTGGAGAAAATCTTCACCAACCCCACATCTGATAGAGGGCTATCATCTAAAATCTACAAAGAACTCAAGAAACTAAATGCCAAGAAACCAAATAATCCAATCAAAAAATGTGAGATGGAGCTAAATAGACAATTCACAAAGGAGGAATTCCTAATGGCCGAGAGTCACCTGAAGAAATGTTCAACATCCTTAATCATCAGAGAAATGCAACTCAAGACGACCCTGAGATTCCACCTAACACCTGTTAGAATGGCTAAGATAAAGATCTCAAATGATAGCACATGCTGGTGAGGGTGTGGAGAAAGGGGTACCCTACTCCATTGCTGGTGGGAGTGCAGGCTTGTGCAACCACTATGGAGGTCTGTCTGGCGATATCTTAGAAATCTAGGAATAACCTTGCTCAGGACCCAGCCATACCACTTCTGGGTATACACCCAAAGGACCTCTCACGGAGACATAGGGAAGTCTCCTCATCTATGTTCATAGCAGCCTTATTTGTAATAGCTAGAAATTGGAAACAACCCAGATGTCTCTCAACTGAAGAATGGATTAAAAAAATTGTGGTACATCTATACAATGGAATATTACTCAGCTATCAGAAACAATGAAATCATGCAATTTGCAACCAAATGGATGGATCTAGAGGAGCTCATCCTGAGTGAGCTAACCCAGTCTCAGAAGGATGCACATGGCATCTATTCACTTATAGTAGGATTTTAACTATACCGTACAGGACACATCAAAAAGAACAAGGACATAATTTTTTTTCATCTTTTTCTTTTTCCTTCTTTTTTTCTTTTTTCTTTTTCCTTTTCCCTTCTCTTTTTCCTCTCTTTTTTTGTTGTTATTCTTTGTTTTTGTGGGTTTGTGTGTTTGTTGGTCTTTTTTTTAGTATTCCCCCAGTAGCAATGAGACACCATTCACTGGCAGTACTGCCTCATAGGCCTCCCGGTGAATGAAGAGGCTCTTGGCCCTCATATGACTCCTGAACTGTGGTGAGAGAATGTTAGGCAGGGACACTCCACCCCAGAGGAACAAGACGGAAGGGTCAGGGGGTAGAGCATGGGAGGGTGGGGCAGGGAAGCGGGAAAAGAGGACAATATGATAAGGATGTAAACTGAAGCAACAAACAAATAAATTTATTAACTTAAAAAAAAAAAAAAAGGCAGGGGGCAGGGCTGAAACACTGTGAATGGAATAGAGGATACAGCCATTCGGCCTGGTTTTGCAGACCTCCAGGTGTAGAGAAGACGTGGAGCTAAGGTAAAATACAAGAGAATTGTGGTATTGGCCCATGCCTTTGACTTCAGCGGAGATGGGGGGGGAGGGGGGGCACCGTAGAGTTGGTGGTCTTATGTATTCTGGAGTCATACGGAGCGGGGTGGTGAGGGTGCATACTCTTGGTCCCACCATTCAAGAAGAGTACACCCTTGGTCCCAGCTCTCAGCACACTGGAGACAGAAACGGGCAGATCCCGGAGCTCAGGGTCAGCCTGATGCAGGGCAAACTCTAAATAGAGAAAATAGAGAAAGACTTCGATCCAGGAGTTGTGGAACACATCTTTGATTCCTTCTGATGGGAAACACAGGTCCCTGATCCCAATAATTAGAGTTCAGAGACACACACATGGGATTTGGAAGGACCTAGGTTTGGAGGCTACTTACAAAAGGCCTTCTCGATGCAGGCAGATTGTCCTTTGGAATCTCAAAATATATACACTAGAGCTGGTTTAGCTCCAAGGTGACAGAATGATTTCTTCTTTAACCCGGATTGAAAGATAACGCTTTGTATGTTGTCAGAAGGCCAAATTTGCTTCAGGAGAAGTACTACCTAGCCCCCCCCATCACCCCCCCAGAAAAAAAAAAGAGGGCAATTGTCCTAGGGTTGGGATTGGGGCAGGGCTCTGTTCTTATCATTCTAGGAGAATCGAAGTGTCCATTAGGGGATCCCGGGGACGGCTGGACAGCGGAATCCTCAGCAGCGAGCAGAATCAGGCACCAAGGAGGACGAGTGACCCAGTTGATTCTGCCTGGCAGACTTCCTCAATAGCTGTCTCCATCGGGGGCCTGCAACCACCACAGCAATCCAATGTCACTGGGACCGCTCAGCTCTACACAATGCCCCGACAGGAACCTCAGTGAAACCTGCAAGATCAGCTTCTGCCTACAAACCCCTTAGGTCATCTAAACAGCTGAGAACAGAAGGACTGAACATAAAAGAAGTGTACTAACATTTTAAATCATTTTTTCCATTTGGGTTCAGGCCCCAAACAAGTCTACTACGACCCAAATCAGCAGGAAGTCACTTTAAGAGAGCGATGTCCCATGCCCAGAGGGTGGGGAGGGTGTTTCTCCGCCCTTCTTTTTGGCTATTTGAAGGATAACTGAAAACTCTGTTATGTAGGGGAAGAGACTACAAGCTGATAAATGGTCCTGTCTTAATGGGTTTTGGAGGTTAGCCCCAGGGAATTCCTACTTTTCCTTTTTTGTATCCTTCTTCCTCTCCTATGTAGGAGTGCATGGGCTTGAGAAAAATGAGATATAGACATAGCACAGGAAGGTCCAAGAAGAAGGGGCAGACTATTGAATATGCCCTTATACCTTTGTATATTGTTACAAAATTAGTAGTTTATTTGGCTAAAGTGGTATTGACCATTGTTTATTGTGCAAAAATAAGATTGTATTGGATTACATCGGTATTGATCTTTGTATATTGATACAAAATTAAGATTATAGTTGGCCACAATGATATTGACCCTTGCATATGGACGTAATATTAAGATTGTATTGGGCTACATAGGCATTGATCTTTGTATATTGATACATAATTAAGAGTATATTTAACCACAATTGAATAGATCTTTGTATATCGATACAAATTTAAAGGTAACGCTTCCTAATGGTATAATACCTAGAGATACTTAAAAATAAAATGTGAAGCTCTGACCTCTTGATACCAACCGTCTAAAACGGTCTAGGATAGTTAAGTAAAACAAACTCCTAGTCATGCAAACATGTCACTTTGTTAGCTACTATGACAGTCTATCACAGATATTCTCTAAACTACCCAGTAATCAAGTTGCTAAGAGACAAGCAACATTTGCTTATCTAAATACAAGAGATGGATAGGGCATCTTCAAAAACCCCAAGAGATCTGCAGAATATGGCATTCAAAGATGTTATCTTAAATCAAGATTTTCTTTTGATATCGAGACATATCAGCGCCTGACAGCACCCCCTATTCTACTCCAAGTAGAAGATAAGCATCAAAGAACCTCCACTGTAAGATGGTTGAATTAGTGGCAAGCCTATCTCTTGGCATGAAAAAACCCCTTGCACCAACTGCAGACAGACTGCTGTCCAAAAAGGACAAAACTTGGTAGCAGGGAAGTCAACAGCCTAACTCTGCCAAGGCAGGGTAGGTAAGTCCTTCATAATCCCTGCTCTACAACAAATGTCTGCCATAGAAACAGAACCCAAAGGCTGAAGATTGATGCTGGAATGTATGGAGAGAAAATGGGAACTGTCCAGGCAGTCATTGGTATGTCCTTTCTTAGTTTTGGAAGCTGCAGGCCCTGCACTTCCTATATAAGCAAATATATTTATCCCTCTCAGGTCTCTGAGGTGGTTGAAGAATAGACAGCTAGAGTCTCATAGTTAAATTTTGAGTTGTTTAGGAATCAAGAGGGTGTTATAGAACTAAGAAGATACTCTTAAAAGTGTGTTGCAAGTTAGTATGAATGTTGAGTCACATATAGACCTTTAAACTCAAGGAGATAGTTAGGTAGTAGAATGTTAAAGTCAGGGGCCAAATATGTATAAACTGGACATTGGGAAGGTATACTGAGCCATTTAACTCTCTTAAATGTGGCATATTTATATCTGTTGTTTTGTATAATACTTACTGTAATAAGAGAAGGAACCATCTGTTGGACTGAAAGGGGAAACTTCTGGGGGGAAGAGGGTGGAAGGGCGGGATAGGAAGGGGGAATAGGGAGGGGTTTGTTACTGAGATGTAACTTGAAGAAAAAAAAATAAAGTATTTATAAAAAAAAAAAAAAAGAGTGTATTCATTGTAGAATGAGTTGTGTCTCCCATAAGGGAATATGTTGACCATTTCTAACATACAGTTTTTCAAAAAACAGCCATACTTGGAAATGGAATTTTTTATTTAAAAAATTTACAATGATGTTTTTAACATGGCTATGACCTAATATGGCAATGTCCTTTTGAAGAAGAGTAATGTACATGAAGACAGACAGACACATATACAGGGACGTGTGATGAGGACCATAGCGGTCATCTACAAACTGAAGAACCCAAAAGCCTGCCAGAGTACACGAGAACACACACAAAATCTTGTCTTCTTACATCTCAACTTTTGTCCTAAAATTTGTGAACTTTTTCATGGCAGCCTTGGGAAACAAGTCCAATGTTCTTAGTAAGGAATGGTTCCATTCATTTATGGCACCTCTGGCCCAAATGCCTTGGTGACAGGTAAGATGAACTGTCTTGTCTCCATCTCTTTTCCTGCTTCTGTGATAAAACACTGACGAAAGCAACTAAAGAAAAAACCATCTGTTCAGACTCAGAGGTCAAGGGGTCAGGGAGACAGAGGCAGCAGAAGCGTGAAGCAGCTGGCACATCTCATCAACAATCAGGAAGTAGAGTGCAGCAAACACATGATGCTGCTCGGTTCTGTGTCTCCATCCTACAGTTCAGGACTCCAGTCTGGGAATGATGCCACACACTGTGGGTGGGTCTTCCCGCCTCAACTAAGGTAATCAGGATAGCACCCCCACAGGCATGTCCAGAGACCCATCTTCCAGGTTATTCCAGATTCCATCAAGTTCACAGTATTGACTGTCACGAGCATCGTTTTTCTCAGAACTGTAAACGCGCAGCTTAGCTGACCTCCGTCTTTTACTTCTATCACTGGAATGTGCTCATGTGGATTGTATCTTATGTGGTCCTCTCAAGAGTTTGTGAGTGTCTTACAACAAGCCTGGGAAATTAATAGCACCTATTCCTTTATGTAACACTCCCATGTTCTCTCCTTCTGGAAATTGTCAAAAGGGTGTCTGTGTGTGTATTTTCACGGTTTCCATCTTTTCTACCTGTAATTGCAGTAGTCTAGGGAACTGCTTCTCACCTGACTTTCTGATCATTTCTCTTCAAAAGATCTAATCTTCAATGTACTTTTTGAGTTTTTCATTTCAGGCACTTTATCTTTACTACAGAATCATATTGCAGATTATCAGGAAAAACATAATGTTAAAAGAGCTTAAGTTGAGAAATATCTCATTATTTATCTGGTGATATGAATGACATATTGGTATCTGAGATAATTTCTACTTAATGGATTATTTTATTTTGTTTTGGTTTGGTTTTGGTCTTGTCTGCCCCTTTTGAACACTATTGGACAATCTAAAATTCACGCAGAAAACTTTGGAAAATCTATATCTACTAAGCACAAAGACTTGTCCCCTGAGTAGTTGTTAGGTTCCAAACCTTTAAATAGCCAAGTTTGACTGTTCTCCTCCCTTTCCTAGTATCACTGCTGTCCAATCTGCCATTCCTCTCTCTGGTTTGTAATGTGGTTTTTGTTTGTTTGGTTGGGTTTTTTTTGGGGGGAGGGTTGTTTTTTGTTTTTGTTTTGGGTTTTGTTTTGTTTTGGTTTGGTTTGGTTTTTTGGTTTTTCATGCACACTGCTATCCCTTTTGCTCTTGGGCATTTACATATTCCAAAGCTTTTTGCCCACATTTTTATAGTATCAAGGTGTTTATAGAATTAAAATCTGAAAATGAATACACCTTTTAACCTCTGACTCTAGCAGAATGGTAGACTAAGATAACCTAAATATTTAACCTAGTCCATCATCTTGCCAGGACTAAAAGTCAAAAGGCATGTACATCAGGTAGCATTTTTCTTCTCAAAGATCTACATCTTTAGGCTGTTAATGGTTGCTGTCAACAAAGATGGCAATCTTTTTATTTGAAATGTTTCCAGGATAAATTTCAGAAGGCAAGCAGGTTGTTGATGTTTCTACCAAGGAGTTACTCAAAAATCTTCAAGCAAGCACTCAACATCTTCAGGCCTAAGCTTGGAATCCACAGATAAACTTGACCTCCTATGCTAAAGTAAAGTAGCTATGTTGTTCACATGATGTGAATGAGGGGCCTGCCTGAGGCTTTTATTTTTCCCTTAACTCATCTAATTTACCACCACTTCCTCAAAATATAGCAAGAGCCATGTTAATATGTAGAATTATTTGGGAGAAGGAGAACAACAACAAAACACTGGATATAGTATTGGTACCATGGATATCTGGAGCAGTACACCATTGGGCCTAGGCACACATCTGTTGTCGGCCTTAGGAGCCCTCTCCAACATACTGCATAAACCAGGTGTTACGGAACATGCCTGTAATCTCAGTCCTCAGGGGACGGAGACCGGAGGGTCAGAAGATCAAGGTCTTCGTCCTCTGCTATATAATGGTTGAGGCCAGCATGAGATACATGAGGCTCTCTTTTAGAAATAAATAAGCAAATAAAGGAAATAGCATCACAGTATGCTATTGAAAACTCACTGTTCTAAATGTGAGTCCCCTACAAACTACAGCAGTGAGACCAGCAGGCAAAGTTCTACAATTAATGACAAAACTTGAGGCTACCAGGTGGAGTCTGACAGAGTAAATGGGACTTTTTCGAGTGGCAGCCTTTCAAATTCTGGAAGCAGGAAGACTCTCGTGACTTCTCTCTCCTGTCAAATTCTGGTTGTTTTTAGGAGATTTCCTTGTTTTTATTTTTTGTCATGAAGGTTGTGTTAATTTTATATACACTGAATGTGAAGTAGCTTAGTGCTTTTCTTTTCTTTTAATTCTGGATTTTGCTAAGGGTGGATATTAAAGGATAGACACAATTCAATGTCATTTTGTCAGCCTGCTGAAGACTACATTTTCCTAGCTATGGGAGGAGGCAATTATATTTTTGTTTTGTTTTGTTTTGTTGGAATTTTTGGGGTCACTTACGTATACTATCATATCGTCTGCAAATAGGGATAATTTGACTTCTTCATTTCCAATGTTTATCCCCTTGATCTCCTTTAGCTGTCTTATTGCTCTAGCAAGAACTTCAAGTACTATATTGAAGAGATATGGTGAAAGTGGGCATCCTTGTCTTGTCCCTGACTTTAGAGGAAATGCTTCAAGTTTCTCTCCATTTATTTTGATGTTGGCCACTGGCCTGCTGTATATTGCCTTTATTATTTCTAGGTATGGTCCTTGTATGCCCGTTCTCTCCAGAACTTTTAGCATGAAGGGGTGTTGGATTTTGTCAAATGCTTTTTCTGCATCTAGCGAGATTATCATGTGGTTTTTTTCTTTCATCTTGTTTATATGGTGAATGACGTTGATAGACTTTCGTATGTTGAACCATCCCTGCATCCCTGGGATGAAGCCTACTTGATCATGGTGTATGATACTTTTGATGTGTTCTTGAATTCGGTTTGCTAGTATTTTATTAAGTATTTTTGCATCTATGCTCATGGGGGAGATTGGTCTGAAGTTCTCTTTCTTTGTTGGGTCTTTGTGTGGTTTAGGAATCAGGGTGACTGTGGCCTCATAGTATGAGTTTGGCAGTGTTCTTTCTGATTCTATTTGGGAAAGAGTTTGAAGAGTATTGGTATTAGCTCCTCTTTGAAGGTGGGGTAGAATTCTGTGCTAAAGCCATCTGACCCTGGGCTTTTTTTGGTTGGGAGATTTTTAATGACTGTTTCTCTTTCCTTAGGGGTTATACGGCTGTTGAATCTGTTGTTTTGTTTTGTTCTTTTCTGACACATGCAGAAAATTTGGGACTGCTCTTTTAACTATTCCAAGATGCTCCTGGCTCTAATTGGCAGGAAGGGGCAGTGCTTTTCTGTCACAGGAATTGTAGACTCAGTGCAGTTTTGACACTGTGAATACTCCTTTCAACCTCACACTTTTAACTTGCCAAGAGTTTTCTTCCAGATCTGCATGCTGCAACTCTTCCTACTGGCACTTTCCCAGGCACTGACCCTGTGTATGAGTCAGCACTACAGGATTGTAAAGAAATACACGAGACAATTAGCTTATATAGAAAAAAGGGTACTTTGGCTCATGATTCAGGAGGTTTTAGTCCAACTGCAGTGATGTCCATTGCTTTCAACCTTGGACAAGGCAGAAAATCAGGATGAAAATGGGGAGGATGGCTCAAATGACTTACCTCATGAACCAGGAAGCAAAAATAGAGGAAGTGAGTAGGGTCCACAGTCCTCTTCAAAGGTAGACCCTCACTGACCAATGGCTTCCCACTGTGTCCGATCTCTAAAGGGTCAGCCATCTCAAAGGCTTAAAAGTTCTACTCTGTGGATCGAGCCTTTCAGACTCTGAGGGACACTGCTCTACTCATGACAGCATTGCAATCCCTCAGCAACTCCTGTGGAATAGCCTCTACTAAACCAGCAAGAAAAGAGGAGGCTCCTGTGTCCAGAGTTCACATCTTTACTGGGGACTTGAGAGAGAATGGACACCTGAACAAATGCTAGTAATAAAAACAAATGATAGAAATCCTCAATGTAAAACATTTAAAAACAAGATGGCTTGAAATGTACCAAAAGAATATAACTATAGTGTACTGTTGATGAGACCCCTTAAAATTATTAACTCCATTCTTAGCTACTTTCACATTTTTGAAATTTTTCTCTAACTGGCAGAGAGAATGAAGAGTCAAATTTGGGGTCTGAACTATGCCTGATGCCTGCTTGTAGCTATCCACAAGTACTGCTACTGACAGTTGGTGGCTTTCCAGGGAAAGAATTGACTCCATAACCAACCTAGAATAAAACCCTCTACATGAATCCCATGCTTCTTAACAAGGTCATTGGGATCATTTAGTGAAGAAAAAATTTTTGAAAGTACGTTAACCTACATTATCTAAAATATAAGCATTTACCATATTACACTTTTTAAATTTTTATTTCTTTTATTTCTTCAAGTTACATCTCAATTGCAATCCCCTCCCTATTCCTCCCTCCAGGTCCCACCCTCCCACCCTCTTCCCCCTCAAACACCTCCATATGCTTCTTTTTTTATTTTTTAGTTTAAGGTATATCTTTTCCCCCCAACAGCTCCCTGTTTCAGTCCAACAAATGGCTCTTTCTTTTATAACAACAAATACAATACAAAACAAGAATGATTAGGCCAAAATTATGAAAATTATAAGGCTTAGCATACATTCCCAATGTCCAGTCCATACGTATTTGGCAACTGTCTTTAACATTCTACTATGCATCCATCTCCATGAGTTTAAAGTTCTATATGCAACTCAGCTTCCATCCTAACTTGCACCACCAATATAAACATATCTTCTTAGATCCAGAACATCTTCTTAATTACTAAACAACCCAAAATTTAACTGTGAGACTATAACTATCTAGTCTTCAACCACATCAGAGACCCGAGAAGGATAAATATATCTGATTATACAGGAAGTGCAGGGCCAGCAGCTTCCAAAACTAAGAAATGACAGACAATTGGCTGCCTGAACAGTTCCCAATTTCTCTCCATACATTAGAGCATCTATCTTCAGTCTTTTGGCCCCATTTCTCTGACAGGCATTATGTAAAGCAGGAATTATGAAGGACTTGCCTACCCTGTCTTGGAAGAGCTAGGCTGCCAACTTACCTGCTTCCAAGTTTTGTCTTTTTTGGACAGCAGTCTATCTATAGTTGAAGCAAGGGATTTTTCTTGCCCAGTGACAAGCTTGACACTAATGCAACCATCTCCAAATGGAGATTCTTCAATGCTCATCCTCTACTTGGAGCAGAATAGGGGGTGCTGTCAGGAGCTGACATGTCTCAATATTAAAAAAAAATCTTAAATGAAGAAAACATGTTTTAATGCCATATTCTACAGATCTCTTCAGGTTTTTGAAGACAACCTATCTATCTCCATATGAAAAATCCAGTGGGTAAAATTTTATGAGCTTCACTATTGGTGAGATAGCATAATAATAACACCAATAACAATGGGGGATTGCTGGTCTCCCACTATGCATTGGCAAGACATCTTTCTGCACATCCCTGTGGTAGGACAGCATCACTGTACCCATCTTCCAAGAGGCCCATAGTAGAGGGTTGGCTGCTCCCTCCATTGAATCTTGTCAGTCAAGGCCCCTTTTCCATTAAACATTTCCCTAAAATGAACTCTTATGTCCCTGTTTCAAAGCAGCCTTTGATGTCATGACTATTACCTCAGTCAGTCTCTAACACATTTGAAGCTTTTCATACACAGGGGTATTGCTGCTATTTAGTGTACATCTTCCATTAATGGGACATGTTTCCTTTTTGTTTTCCAGGTAGGGAAAAGTGTTTTCTCCTTGAACCTCATCCTCCAGTACCAGTGTCAATTACGATACTTTTTATAACAATTCAAATCAATAGTGTGAACAGCCAATGCCATGCCCCTAGCACAGCAGCATGAGCTGGGCTTCTAGGACTAATTAAATCTATTTTCTCTCTTCACACTTTACCTACCCAGGAAGACTCCGTATGTCCAGTGCAAGTTGAGCATTTCTTCACTGCTTTTATTGTACACACTTCTCTCTGTCCTACCCAACCATGTTTCCTCCCAGCACTCTCCCCTCTAGAATTCATTTGAACAGTCAATGGGTCCTATTGCTTACTATCTGTGCAATTCCTGCAACTCCTGGCTGCCTACACACATATGCACGTGCCACACACAGAAATGTGTCAGAGTCTGCTGCGAAACCCTGAAGACAGGAAGATCAATAATCCATACTGCACTCATGACAAATAAAGGATGTGGGACTACTGCAATAGGGGTTGGAATAGATAAATAGATTAGACAGACAGACAGACAGACACATAGATAATAGGTGCTTATTGAGCACTTGTCAGGTAAGCAAATGTGATTGTGGAAGGCTGTGTGAGTAAGATCCTTTGTGTTGCTTAAAGTGGGTTGATTCTGGAATGGTGGACAGATGTCGTCAGCAGAAGCTAATTAACTGCAAAGTAACATGTGTGCACACACAAGGGGGGCAGCTTACCATGGAAAGGCTTTCATGGAAGTAGAGCCCCACGTCATAAAAGTTGCCACCATGATGAACTGGGCGTGTGCTTGTCTTCAACTGCTCGGTTTGACACCACTGTGAGACACAGCTCCCCAGCTGATTGAGCAGAGACACTCTGAGGAGGTAAGAGCCCTGGGGAGCCTTGTCCCTGAGGCCCCTGATGCATCTGATCTGTATTTGTAGGCCAGCTGACTGAGACTGCTCACCCTACATAAAAGGAGGAGTTCTTAGAATTACACAGGAAGAACTGGGTAAAACCAAGCAATTAGCAACAATGGGCTTTTCAGAGGGTAAAAAAAGGGAGACAATTATTTTTACTCAACCTGTAATTGTCAGGTATTAGCAATGATAACAGACAAGGGCCCACAGTGTATAATTAAGAGGTCAAAAAGCAAACTCCCCGAAGATGGGAGAGAAAGTTTAACTAGTGTTTAAGCATGGTATGTTAATAGGCTGTGACATCAGAAACCATTAATCTATTATAGTAAGATGGAATTAGTTGGAATCCAACACTTCCAAAAACCACACAACATGCCTGCTAAGACATTGGAGAATGAGAAACTCCAGCAACAAGCCTCACACATGGCATGAGAAAGACGATAATCAAAACCAATATTAATCACAGATAATAATGCCACATTGATAAGAGACCTGCAAAACATGTCAGACTCACACCTCGTCTGACCCAACATACTCTCATCATGTCAGCTTGTCAGTCTACCCCCCAAGCTTCCCATGAGAACACTCCCACAACAAGAAAGGGGGAGCTATCAAGGTCTGAGTCTCAGGCTATGGCATGTAACTGAGACAGGGCTGTACATTTTAAGGAACATTCAAATTTCACTGCTCATTCACAGTTGACTGAAGCAGGCCATTTCCATGTTCAATTATTGCCAAGAAATTTATATAAATAAATAATTTTGGTGAACTATCATTTCAGATTAAATAAACATTAAAGTACGGTTGTTGTGAATTCAGATGTCATTAAATTTTATTTCTAGACTCACTCACAACTCCCTAAATAATTCAGCCTTGAAGAATTCATTGACACTTTGTGCTCCAATCACAAATAATGTCATTTTTAGAGCATGCTATTCTTCCATCCAGGGGAGTGATACCACCAGGTTAATCTACAGTGGACAAGAAAGAGATTTTTTTAACCCTGCCTAGAATTTATTGAGATAATGTATATTCCCATATAGATAGTATGCTTCTAGAATTAAGTAAACAAGGAAAGTTGTTCAATTTCTTTTGTTTCCCATTCAAATCATAATTAAAAACTAATCAGAATAACAATTATTTTTGGTTTAATTAGAAAATCTTAATTAACAACAAAGACTTAACCTTAATATTTTGGTTCCCAAAAATACTTTTAAAAATTAACACCATCTGAATAAATAAGACAATCTTTTTAGACCTCAAGGCAGGATTACTGATGCAGGCAGACGGACTTATTAAACACATTCTAAATTAAACGCCTCTATGAATTTTATACTGAAATATATTGTGATAGTTTTGCATGCCAAATGTGACATTTTGTGTTTTAGATTCATCTTCTGTAGTAATTTTGGAAATGTCATACAAACAAAGATTTTGTCGTTTACCAATAGAATTACCATGCATGGTCGCCTAGTCATCTCTGTGCTCTTGTGGTTGTTTCAAGTCAGCAAGCCATAAAGAATCTTTATCTCTCTGAAACACAGCAATTTGGAAGATAATCGAATGGTGACTAGGGGGCAGAAATGCCAGTCTGAGGAATTATACCACAATCTCTCTTGCATTTACAACCTCCATCAAGCGCATGTCAGGCGGAGGAGGAGAAGGGAAATGAAGATTCATCAAATCTCAAGCCTGTGTCATTTGCATGTTGGCAAGCCTACCTCTGTTGAAAAAAATAATAATTAATTTGCAGTTTCATACCTCCACATTTGACTGAGACTGAGCCTGGTCATACTCGTACCCTGTGCTGAGGAATGCCACTGACATTTCCATGGACAGATTTTGGCCTGTGTTTTAGCATAGTATTAGCATCAAAACCATTTAGTAAGACCTGCTTACTCTCAAGAATCCCTTAGGAGGAAAAGAACAGGAAAGATCGGCCACACAATGGATGTCATTATCTGACATTTTACATCAGGAGAAGCCAGTTGAGGGTACTCACCTTCCAGCAAGCTCCTTCTGCTCTTTGAATTTTTTCAGTCACTTCTGGAAATGAGCCCTGCCCTGTGACACTAGCCTTTGTGTAAAGGTTCCCATCTGCAATGAGTGGCTGACTTGGAGCTCTGCAGCAGGTGTGAGGAGGAAGGAAAAAGAAAGGAAAGATATTGAAATGGGGCATGAACAAAAAATCTTGCTTTCAGATCCACAATGCAGGCTGATGTTCTTGGATTAACTAGGAATTTAATAAACACCACAGGTGATTAAAGCAGAGTTTTTCAAGTACAGCCCCATAAAATATATGACATACTACATAAGCTACTGAGCCCCCGACAATTAAAATGTCAATTGTTTCAGAAATAACCAGGAAATCAAATACAGTTGTCTTCCCTTATCTGAAAGGAATGAGCTCTGGGACTCTTTATGAATACCAGAATCCACGGAGGCTCATGCCCATAATATAACATGGCATAGTATATACATAAATTCTATGCAAATATACTATATTTTAAAAATACTTTATTTTAATTTTGTGTGCACATACATGCACATGCATACATGCTTGTGGTTGCATACTCTCTTGGAGGTCAGAAGAAGGCCTCCAAGATTCCCTGGAGCTAAAGTTACAGATAACTGTGAGTCACCCTATGTGGGTGTTGAGTGAACTCTGGTCCAATACAAGACTGGTCAGCCCTCTACACCCCTGGACCATCTTTCTAGTACCCCTTCTTAACATATTTTTTAAATAGTCTCTAGATCGGTTATTCTCAACCTTCCTAATACTGCAACACTTTAATGCAGTTCCTCATGTTGTAATGACCCCAACCATAAAATTATTTTCATTGCTACTATATAAATGTAATTTTGCTACTGGAAAGCACAGATATTCCCATTATGGTTCATAACAATAACCAAATTATAGCTATTAAATATCTGTGTTTTCTGATGGTCTTAGGCAACCCCGATGAAAGGGTCATTTGACCCACAAAGGGGTCAAGACTCACAGGTTGAGAACCAGTGCTCTAGATGTTTTATTAATAGGCTGCTTAATGAATGTAAAAATTATATAAATAGCTTCTGTACCACACTGCTTCTGTAACATACCAACAGAGCAAACATTCCACACATGCTCAGTGTGGCTGAAGCCATCATAGATCCAACTGCATTTTCTACCTATTAATGGTTGGATGCATAGATACAGAAACCACAGATATGGAGAGCCATCTGCATTTGCTAAGATTTCTTGTCATTTCATCTTATTCTGCCCATCTGTCTTTGATCCTACAAATTGTTCATGAGAAAAAGCATTTATTTAAAGTAGATGCTTAGCCAATGTGATATAACTATTTTCTGTCTTTAATGCAATGGTCAGGGATCAAGATTCATGTCTCTCCTTAAAATGCTCCCCAGCACTTGCCTTTCGATTCATATGTCCTTCCTTTATTCAAGACTCTTCTTCGTTGTTGAGATTTTTGCTTGTTTGCTTCTCAAACCCTGGCATCATCTGCCTGCTTTCTTCCCAAATGCATTTGAATTAAGAAGGATAGTTTCTCCCACTTCTCCTGACTTAAGCTTAATTCCATCAGCAGGGCCGTCTGTGACAATAATTGTACCCCCACCAGAGGAAGAGCCTTTTGGGGTCTCACTGCTGATTCAGTTTCTGTGATACAAATTATATCCCTTAATGTGGTTAGAGCTGCATTGACACAGGGGTTCATTAGGACACCCATTTGCTGGCAATTCAATCTCAAATTAAATACACTTTGTTGTAAATTTTATTACTTTTAAACTACTGTATCTATTGTCTTTAATGGCCCTATTATACAGTTATGAAGGTAAACAGATTTCATTAGTAAACATCAAACATCCTATGTTAACCACAGTGAGATGGCTTCTCTCAGTTTCTTTCTTTGCTCCCTTGGAGAGAATTGCAAGGCACTAAGAAATATCCTAAACTTTTAATGTGAATAATTAGATGCTACATTCACTATTATAATCTGAAAGAAAGAAAGAAAGAAAAGAAAGTATGGTCCCCAATAACAAGTCCACTTTTTGTCTAATTAAAGGTTTTCTAAAAATTATTTCCTGAACGTTAAAAAGAAGTTAGAACAAGAAAGCAGGTATTCAGACCCATTGTTTACTTGAGTTCCTATCAGGAATTGTGTCCAAGGTCAGAAGCCAGGAGCAGGAGTGAGATCCTGTCTGCACTGAAAATAGAGGCTTATAGGAAGTGTCACTATTGGAAGATAAGGCCCTGTTGGGGTAGGTTTGACCTTGTTTGAGGAAGTGTGTCACTAGAGGTGGGCTTTGGGGTTTAAGAAGCCCAAGCCAGGCCCAGTGTCACTCTCTCTTCCTGCTGCCTCTGGATCTGCATGTAGAACTCTCAGCTCCTTCACGAGCACCATACCTGCCTGCACACTGCCATGTTTCCCATCATGGCCATAATGGACTAAACCTCTGAACCTGTAAGCCAGCCCATTAAATGGTTTCCTTCATAAGAGTTGCCATGGTCATGGTGTCTCTTCACAGCCATAAAACCCTAAGATAAGACCTAAGGAATATCATCATTCCTATGCTACCCTCTGATCAAACATTATTAACTTCATGATGAGAAAGGTATAGCCATTCTCCTTATACACTGAAAGGCAGGTTCCAAGAAACATCCATCTCTCAGATGCTGAAACCCATGGATGCTCAAGAGCCTTATTTACAATGGTGTGATATATTCACAGAGCCTACACACACAGGCTCCCTTAAAGGTGAAGTCATTCCTACCTGAGTTACAATACCGAATATAACATAAATTCTATGCAAATAATCTTTGTATTTTGTTGTTTAGAGAATTAACAAGGGTTGGGGAGCGGAGCAGCTACATGTCTTCAGTATATATGTCAGATTCATTTATTTTTTTTTATAAAATACTTTATTTTTTTTTCTTCAAGATATATCTCAGTAACAAACCCCTCCCTATTCCCCCTTCCTATCACGCCCTTCCACCCTCTTCCCCCCAGAAGTTTCCCCTTTCAGTCTAACAGATGGTTCCTTCTCTTATAACAGTAAGTATTATACAAAACAATAGATATAAATATGCCACATTTATGAGAGTTAAATGGCCCAGTATACCTTCCCAATGTCCAGTTTATACATATTTGGCCCCTGACTTTAACATTCTACTATCTAACCAACTCCATGGGTTTAAAGGTCTATATGTGACTCAACATTCATACTATCTTGCAACACACTTTTAAGAGTATCTTCTTAGATTTATAACACCCTCTTGATTCCTAAACAGTTCAAAATTTAACTATGAGACTCTAGCTGTCTATTCTTCAACCACCTCAGATACCTGAGAGGGATAAATATATTTGCTTATATAGGAAGTGCAGGGCCTGCAGCTTCCAAAACTAAGAAAGAACATACCAATGACTGCCTGGACAGTTCCCTTTTTCTCTCCATACATTCCAGCATCAATCTACAGCCTTTGGGTCCTGTTTATCTGACAGACATTTGTTGTAGAGCAGGGATTATGAAGGACTTACCTACCCTGTCTTGGCAGAGTTAGGCTGTTGACTTCCCTGCTACCAAGTTTTGTCCTTTTTGGACAGCAGTCTGTCTGCAGTTGGTGCAAGGGGTTTTTTCATGCCAAGAGAAAGGCTTGCCACTAATTCAACCCTCTTACAGTGGAGGTTCTTCGATGCTTATCTTCTACTTGGAGTAGAATAGGGGGTGCTGTCAGGCACTGATATGTCTCGATATCAAAAAAAAATCTTGATTTAAGATAACATCTTTGAATGCAATATTCTGCAGATCTCTAGGGGTTTTTGAAGGTGCCCTATCCATCTCTTGTATTTAGATAAGCAAATGTTGCTTGTCTCTTAGCAACTTGATTACTGGGTAGTTTAGAGAATATCTGTGATAGACTGTCATAGTAGCTAACAAAGTGACATGTTTGCATGACTAGGAGTTTGTTTTAATTATCCTAGACCATTTTAGACGGTTGGTATCAAGAGGTCAGAGCTTCACATTTTATTTTTAAGTATCTCTAGGTATGATACCATTGGGAAGCGTTACCTTTAAATTGTATCAATTTACAAAGATCTATTCAATTGTGGTTAAATATACTCTTAATTATGTATCAATATACCAAGATCAATGCCTATGTAGCCCAAAATAATCTTAATATTACGTCCATATGCAAGGGTCAATATCATTGTGGAGAACTATAATCTTAATTTTGTATCAATATACAAAGATCAATACCGATGTAATCCAATACAATCTTATTTTTGCACAATAAACAATGGTCAATACCACTTTAGCCAAATAAACTACTAATTTTGTATCAATATACAAAGGTATAAGGGCATATTCAATAATCTGCCCCTTCTTCTTGGACCTTCCTGTGCTATGTCTATATCTCATTTTTCTCAAGCCCATGCACTCCTACATAGGAGAGGAAGAAGGATACAGAAAAGGAAAAGTAGGAAGTCCCTGGGGCTAACCTCCAAAACCCATTACGACAGGACCATTTATCAGCTTGTAGTCTCTTCCCCTAAATATCAGAGTTTTCAGTTATCCTTCAAATAACCAAAAAGAAGGGCGGAGAAACACCTTCCTCACCCTCTGGGCATGGGACGTCGCTCTCTTAAAGTGACTTCCTGCTGATTTGGGTCATAGAGGACCTGTTTGGGGCCCGAACCCAAATGAAAAAAAATGGTTAAAAATGTTAGTACACTCCTTTTATGTTCAGTCCTTCTGTTCTCAGCTGTTTAGATGACCTAAGGGTTTTGTAGGCAGAAGCTGATCTTGCAGGTTTCACTGAGGTTCCTGCCGGGGCATTGTGTAGAGCTGAACGGTCCCAGTGACATTGGATTGCTGTGGTGGTTGCAGGCCCCTGATGGAGACAGCTATTGAGGAAGTCTGCCAGGCAGAATCAACTGGGTCACTCGTCCTCCTTGGTGCCTGATTCTGCTCTCTGCTGAGGTTTCCGCTGTCCAGCCGTCCCTGGGCTCCCCTAATGGACGCTTCAGATTCTCCTGGAACGATAAGAACAGAGCCCTGCCCCAATCCCAACCCTAGGACAATTGCCCTCTTTTTTTTGGGGGGGGGGGGCTAGGTAGTACTTCTCCTGAAGCAAATTTGGCCTTCTGACAACTTACAAAGCGTTATCTTTCAATCCGGGTTAAAGAAGAAATCATTCTGTCACCTTTGAGCTAAACCAGCTCTAGTGTATATATTTTGAGGTCCCAAAGGACAATCTGCCTGCATCGAGAAGGCCTTTTGTAAGTAGCCTCCAAACCTAGGTCCCTCCAAATCCCATGTGTGTGTCTCTGAACTCTAATTTTTGGGATCAGGGACCTGTGTTTCCCATCTGAAGGGATCAAAGATGTGTTCCACCACTCCTGGATCGAAGTCTTTCTCTATTTAGAGTTTGCCCTGCATCTGGCTGACCCTGAGCTCCGGGATCTGCCGTTTCTGTCTCCAGTGTGCTGGGAGCTGGGACCAAGGGTGTACTCTTCTTGAATGGTGGGACCAAGAGTATGCACCCTCACCACCCCGCTCCATATGACTCCAGAATACATAAGACCACAAACTCTATGGTGCTCCCCCCCCACCCACCCACCCCCCCGTCTCCGCTGAAGTCAAAGGCATGGGGCATTACCACAATTCTCCTGTATTTTACCTTAGCTCCACGTCTTCTCTACACCAGGAGGTCTGCAAAACCAGGCCGAATGGCTGTATCCTCTATTCCATTCACAGTGTTTCAGCCCTGCCCCCTGCCTTTTTTTTATTTTTTATTTTTTTAGTTAATAAATTTATTTGTTTGTTGCTTCAGGTTACATCCTTATCATATTGTCCTCTTTTCCCGCTTCCCAGCCCCACCCTCCCATGCTCTACCCCCTGACCCTTCCGTCTTGTTCCTCTGGGGTGGAGTGTCCCTGCCTAACAGTCTCTCACCACAGATCAGGAGTCATATGAGGGCCAAGAGCCTCTTCATTCACCGGGGGCCTACGAGGCAGTACTGCCAGTGAAAGGTGTCTCCTTGCTACTGGGGGAATCCTAAAAAAAAAAGACCAACAAACACACAAACCCACAAAAACAAAGAATATCAACAAAAAAAGAGAGGAAAAAGAGAAGGGAAAAGGAAAAAGAAAAAAGAAAAAAGAAGGAAAAAGAAAAAGATAATAAAAAAAATTATGTCCATTTTCCTTTTGGTGTGTTGGTTGTAGTACAGATATCCTGTACGATATAGTTAAAATCCTACTATAAGTGAATAGATGCCATGTGCATCCTTCTGAGACTGGGTTAGCTCACTCAGGATGAGCTCCTCTAGATCCATCCATTTGGTTGCAAATTTCATGATTTCATTGTTTCTTATAGCTGAGTAATATTCCATTGTAAAGATGTACCACAATTTTTTAATCCATTCTTCAGTTGAGGGACATCTGGGTTGTTTCCAATTTCTAGCTATTACAAATAAGGCTGCTATGAACATAGATGAGGAGACTTCCCTATGTCTCCGTGAGAGGTCCTTTGGGTGTATACCCAGAAGTGGTATGGCTGGGTCCTGAGCAAGGTTATTCCTAGATTTCTAAGATATCGCCAGACAGACCTCCATAGTGGTTGCACAAGCCTGCACTCCCACCAGCAATGGTGTAGGGTTCCCCTTTCTCCACACCCTTGCCAGCATGTGCTATCATTTGAGCTCTTTATCTTAGCCATTCTAACAGGTGTTAGGTGGAATCTCAGGGTCGTCTTGAGTTGCATTTCTCTGATGATTAAGGATGTTGAACATTTCTTCAGGTGTCTCTCAGCCCTTAGGGATTCCTCCTTTGTGAATTCTCTATTTAGCTCCGTATCCCATTTTTTGATTGGATTATTTGGTTTCTTGGCATTTAGTTTCTTGAGTTCTTTGTAGATTTTAGATAATAGCCCTCTATCAGATGTGGGGTTGGTGAAGATTTTCTCCCACTCTGTTGGTTGCCGTTTTGTTCGAATGATAGTGTCCTTTGCCTTACAGAAGCTTTTCAGTTTCATGAGGTCCCATTTATTGATTGTTGATCTCAGGTCCTGAGCTGTTGGTGTTCTGTTCAGGAAGTTGTCACCTGTGCCAATGAGTTCGAGGGTTTCTCCTACTTTTTCTTCTAGTATCTTTATTGTGGCTGGCCTTATGTTAAGGTCTTTTTTTTTTTTTTTTATAAGTACTTTATTTTTTTTTCAAGTTACATCTCAGTCGCAAACCCTTCCCTATTCCCCCTTCTTGTCCCACCCTTCCACCCTCTCCCCCCCCCAACAGCTTCTCTTTTCATTCCAACAAATGGTTCTTTCTCTTATAACAGTAAATTCTATACAAAACAGCAGAATTAAATATGCCACATTTATGAGAGTTAAATGGCCCGGTATACCTTCCCAATGTACAGTTCATACATATTTGGCCCCTGATTTTAACCTTCTACCTTCTAACCATCTCCATGAGTTTAAAGTTCTATAACTGACTTAGTTTTCATACTAACTTGCATCACTATTATAACCATCTTCTTAGATCTAGAACGCCCTCTTGATTCCTAAACAACTCAAAAGTTAGCTATGAGACTCAAGCTGTCTATTCTTCAACCACCTCAGAGAGCTGAGAAGGATAAATATATCTGATTGTATAGGAAGTGCAGGGCCTGCAGCTTCCAATACTAAGAAATGACAAACCAGTGACTACCTGGACAGTTCCCATTTTCTCTCCATACATTCCAGCATCAGTCTTCAGCCTTTTGGTCCTGTTTCTCTGACAGACATTTATTGTAGAGCAGGGATTGTGAAGGACTAACCTACCCTGTCTTGGCAGAGCTAGGCTGTCGACTTCCCTGCTACCAAGTTTTGTCCTTTTTGGACAGCAGTCTGTCTGCAGTTGAAGCAAGGAGTTTTTACATGTCAAGAGATAGGCTTGCCACTAATTCAACCATCTCACATTGGAGATTCTTCGATGCTTTTCTTCTACTTGGAGTAGAATAGGGGGTGCTGTCAGGAGCTGATATGTCACAATATAAAAAAAAATCTTAATTTAAGACCACATCTTTGAATGCCATATTCTGCAGATCTCTTGGGGTTTTTGAAGATGCCCTATCTATCTCTTGTATTTAGATAAGCAAATGTTGCTTGTCTCTTAACAACTTGATTACTGAGTAGCTTAGAGAATATCTGTGATAGACTGTCTTAGTAGCTAACAAGGTGACATGCATGCATGACTAGGAGTTTGTTTTTCTTAACTATCCTAAACAGTTTAAGAAGGTTGGTATCAAGAGGCCAGAACTTCACATTTCATTTTTAAGTATCTCTAAGTACGATACCATTAGGAAGTGTTACCTTAAATTTTGCATCAATATACAAAGATCTATTCAAATGTGGCTAAATATACTCTTAATTTTGTATCAATATACAAAGATCAATGCCTATGCGGCCCAATACAATCTTAATATTGTGTCCATATACAAGGGTCAATACCATTGTGGCCAACTATAATCTTAGTTTTGTATCAATATACAAATATCAATATTGATGTAGACCAATACAATCTTATTTTTGCACAATAAACAATGGTCAATACCACTTTAGCCAAATATACTATTAATTTTGTATCAATATACAAGGGTATAAGGGCATATTCAATAATGTGACCTTTCTTCTTGATCCTTCCTGTGCTGTGTCTCGATTTTTCTCTGTCTGTGCATTCCTACATAGGAGATAAAGCAGGATACAGAAAAGGGAAAGAAGGAATACCCTGGATCTAACCTCCAAAACCCATTAAACAGGACCATTTAACAACTTGTAATCTCTTCCCCTAAATAACAGTGCTCAGTTGTCCTTCAAATAACCGAAAAAGGGGGGGGGCGGAGAAACACACTCCCCACCCTCTGGGTATGGGACGTCGCTCTCTTAAAATGACTTCCTGCTGATTTGGGTCGTAGTAAACCTTTTTGGGGCCCAAAACAAAATGGAAAAATGGTTAAAAATGTTTATACAATCCTTTTATGTTCAGTCCTTCTGTTCTCAGCTGCTTAGATGACCTAAGGAGTTTGTAGGCGGAAGCTGAACTTCCAGGCTTTACTGAGGTTCTGGCTGGGGCATTGTGTAGGGCTGAACGGTCTTAGCGATATTGAATTGTTGTGGTTGTAGGCTTTTGATGGAGACATCTATTGAGGGAGTCTGTCAGGCTGAATCATCTGGGTCACTCGTCTTCTTTTGGTGTCTGATTCTGATTTCTGCTGAGGTTTCCGTTGTCCAGTTGTCCCTGGGTTCCTTGAATGGATGCTTTGATTCTCCTGGAATGATAAGAACAGAGCCCTGCCCTATTCCTCACTCAGGTACAATCACCCTCTTTTTTTGGGGGGGGTAGGTAATATTTCTCCTGAAGCAAATTTAGTTTTTGACAATATATAAAGTGTTATCTTTCAATCTGGTTTAAAGAAGAAATTATTTTGTTATTTTGGAGCTAAACCAGCTTTAGTGTATATATTTTGAGGTCTCGAAGGACAATTTGTTCGTGTTGTGTGGGCCTTTTGTAAGTAGCTTTTAAACTTAGGTCCTTCCAAATCCTATGTGTGTGTCTCTGCATTCTAAATATTGGGATCCAAGACCTGTGGTTCCCATCTAAGGGGATTAAAGATGTGTTCCACCACTCCTGGATCAAAGTTTTTCTTTATTTAGAGTTTGTTTTGTATCAGGCTGACCTTGAGCTCTGAGATCTGCCTGTTTCTGTCTCTAGTGTGTTGGGGTTAAGGGTGTACTCTTCTTGAATGATGGAATTAAGGGTGTGTACCCTCACCACCCTTTTCCGTGTAACTCTAGAATTTATAAGTCCACTAACACTTTGATGCTCCTCCCGTCTCTGCTGAAGTTAAAGGCATGGGTTAACACCACATTTCTCCTGTATTTTACCTTAGCTCTACATTTTTTCGACACTTGGAGGTTCATAAAGCCAGGTTGAACGGCTGTGTCCTTTAATTTATTTACAGTGTATTAACGTTGTTACCTGTTTTTTTTTTAATTAGTAAATTTATTTGTTTGTTGCTACAGGTTACATCCTTGACATATTGTCCTCTTTTCCTGCTTCCTAGGCCCACCCTCGCATGCTCTACTCCCTGACCCTTCCATCTTGATCCTCTGGGGTGGAGTGTCCCTGCCTAACAGTCTCTAACCACAGATCAGGAGTCATATGAGGGCTGAGGGCCTCTTCATACACCAGGGGTCTACGAGGCAGTACTGCCAGTGAAAGGTGTCTCCTTGCTACGGGGGGGGGAGGGACTAAAAAAAAAACCAACAGACACACAAACCCACAAAAACAAAGAACAACAACAAAAAAAGAGAGGAAAAAGAAAGAGAAAAAAAGAGGGAAAGGAAAAAGAAAAAGAAATGAAAAGAAAAAAGAAATTTATGTCCATGGTCCTTTTGGTGTGTTGGTTGTAGTACAGATATCCTGTACGATATAGCTAAAATCCTACTATAAGTGAATAGATGCCATGTGCATCCTTCTGAGTCTGGGTTAGCTCACGCAGGATGAGCTTCTCTAGATCCATCCATTTGGTTGCAAATTGCATGATTTCATTGTTTCTTATAGCTGAGTAGTATTCCATTGTATAGATGTACCACAATTTTTTAATCCATTCTTCAGTTGAGGGACATCTGGGTTGTTTCCAGTTTCTAGCTATTACAAATAAGGCTGCTATGAACATAGATGAGGAGACTTCCCTATGTCTCTGTGAGGTGTCCTTTGGGTGTATACCCAGAAGTGGTATGGCTGGGTCCTGAGGCAAAGTTATTCCTAGATTTCTAAGATATCTCCAGACAGACCTCCATAGTGGTTGCACAAGTCTGCATTCCCACCAGCAATGGAGGAGGGTTCCCCTTTCTTCACACCCTCGCCAGCATGTGCTGTCATTTGAGCTCTTTATCTTAGCCATTCTGACAAGTGTGAGATGGAATCTCAGGGTCGTCTTGAGTTGCATTTCTCTGATGATTAAGGATGTTGAGCATTTCTTCAGGTGACTCTCGGCCATTAGGGATTCCTCCTTTGTGAATTCTCTATTTAGCTCCGTATCCCATTTTTTGATTGGATTATTTGGTTTCTTGGCATTTAGTTTCTTGAGTTCTTTGTAGATTTTAAATAATAGCCCTCTATCAGATGTGGGGTTGGTGAAGATTTTCTCCAAGTCTATAGGCTGCCGTTTTGTTCGAATGACAGTGTCTTTTGCCTTACAGAAGCTTTTCAGTTTCATGAGGTCCCATTTATTGATTGTTAATCTCAGGTCCTGAGCTGTTGGTGTTCTGTTCAGGAAGTTGTCACCTGTGCCAATGAGTTCGAGGGTTTCTCCTACTGTTTCTTCTAGTATCTTTAGTGTGGCTGGCCTTATGTTAAGGTCTTTGATCCACTTGGAATTAAGTTTTGTACAAGGTGATAGGTATGGGTCTAATTTCATTCTTTTGCAAGTGGACATCCAGTTGGACCAGCACCATTTGTTGAAGATGCTGTCCTTCTTCCATTGTGCGTTTTTGGCTTCTTTGTGAAAGATTAGTTGGCCATAGGTGTGTGGATCCATGTTTGGGTCTTCAATTCGATTCCATTGATCCACTGGTCTGTTTCTATACCAGTACCATGCTGTTTTTATTACTGTTGCTCTGTAGTACAGCTTGAAA